>JAUTXW010002504.1:0-453365 GCA_030620095.1 Kuschelorhynchus macadamiae
TTTAACATAATTCACCGTACTTTCGTCTCCCTTTTTAATTGTGATCAAATTAGTTAAATTTTGAATAGCGAAACCCAGACACTTAAGGTTTGCTATTTGTTTTTATTTTTTTTATTAATTTTTAATTTTTTTTTAATGATAAATGATGGTTTCGAAATTGAATTTTGTTCAACTGGTGAATTATTAGGAGAAATATTGAAGTCAAATTTGCATCAATTTGTTTTTCTTGCGGATCAGAATTTTAGATAGCAAATGGTGAATTAATAGAAGATATAGCCGAACTTAAATTTTGATCAATTTGTTTTTCTTGCGAATCAGAATTTACAATATCATATGGTGAATTAGTAGGACAAATAGCCAAACTTAAATTTTGATCAATTTGTTCTTCTTCCGAATCAGAATTTTCACTAAACAAAAAGGGAGAGCAAATTGGTCTCGGAGAATTAATTGGCGATTTTAATGTTAAATAATTTGGATTAGATTTTTGAAAACAAACAATATCCTCATCGCTAGAATTTTGAGTTTCGTCAATGTCATTCAGTTCTTCAAGAGTTTGTTTAGTTTTTGTTGTAATTAAGTGCGTTTTGTTGTCAATAATGTCATTAAGATCGTCAAGAGTTTGTTGTTGAGTAGCTGTAAATAAATATTTTTCGTTGTTGTGTTTGTTGGCATTATTCTGAACTTGGCTGTTATAAATAATTTCATTCAAGTCCTGAATAGTTTGTTGTTGACTAGTTGTAAATACGTCTGTTTCATTGTTTTGTTGGTTTGCAAAATTCTGCATTTGAGTACATGTGTATAAGTCAAAGTCATTGTCAATTATTTTGCTAGTCGATGTCAAAAAATTGTCCATTATGAAAAAAAAATCGTAATAATAAATAAAAATGCCACAAATGTACATAAAAATGTCACCAATATATATAAGAATTAAATCTTGCCAAATAAAAATGTTAGAAATAAAATAAAAATTTACCAAATAGACACAATGTAAACACCAGAAAAACTCGCGAGCTCTGCACAGTGTGAATGCAGAAATCAATTGCATTCGTCTCTTCGCTGAGGCGATTTTATATGCAAAGTTAATCACATGTGTCCTACTTAAAGTTGAACGACAATCTCTAAACCCCACTTTCCCAAGCCGATCAACAACCTTACCCCCCCCTCCCCCCTCCCCCCCCCCGGACCCCTGAATTTCCGAGACTAAAATCCCGGTTCCCCAATTTCGGGCTACCCTCTTCAGGTTAAGTTAAGTTAGGTTAGGTTATGTTAGGTTAGGTTAGGTTAGGTTAGGTTAGGTTAGGTTAGGTTAGAAAAAGAAGAAAAAAAAAAAGGAGAAGGAAAGAAAAAGAAGAAGGAAGGAAAAAGGAGAAGGAAGGAAAAAGGAGAAGGACGGAAAACGGAGAAACATATAAAAAAGAGAAAGAAGGAAGGGAGAGAAAGAAGATAACGTGAGGGTGAGGGGGGCCGGCGGGGGGGGCGAAGCCCCCCTTAGGGGGGTTGGCGGAGGGGAGGCGGAAGCCCCCTGTCGCGCCCCCCCCCCGAGGAAACTGACAGGGAAAGGGACAGCAAAAAAAAAAAAACTTAAGTATTGCAGGTAGTAAAAGTGGTGGTTGATGGGATATATACTTAAGAACATCCACTCGACGATCATACAGTATCATTCGCTGTAATATCAGTTGTCGATATTATTTTATAAGCTATAACCAAAATTGTTTTTTATCAAATATATCTATCTAAATCTAAAGCTCCTAACGATGGCAGAAAATATGATTGGAAACGCCGACCAAATTGAAGAAAATAATGTGGAGAACGCCGCTCAAATTGAGGAAAGAAAAGAAATTTTTATTAACTTGGAAGGCGATTCCATCACTTATAAACATTCATTTTTGGACAAATCATCTAGGCTTGTTAGAAGATCATTCTTATGTAACATAGACATTAATTATATTGAGAGAAGGGAAGAAGAGATGGAGGAAGATGATCAGGAAATTGACGAAGGAGTGGATATGGATGGACAATTACTAAATTTAGGAACCGAGGCTGACGTAAAAGTAAGCAAGTTTAGGGCTAGTGAATTATTTAATAATTTTGAAGAAAAAGATGTATGTGTTATACAAAGCTACTCTTAAATTGAAAGTCGAAGACTAGAACATTTGCTATTTGCCTTCCTTGTAGTGCAATTCACATGAGATATTTACGGAGAGGGGAGTCCGATCATGTGAGCTGCCACTACAAAAGAGCCTATGTTGTTAGTGCTTCTGATTTACATTGTGCTATTTGTAGGATACATCTTTTTCTACTAATTCCTGAACATGCTTGCTTTTACTGCAACAAAAATGAAAAAAGAGATAGAAAATTATATTGTTAAATATTAATAATAAACATAGTTTGTAAAGGTGATGGGTAGATTATTTCAACAATATTAATTTTAAATATAGGTTATAAACGTAATGGGTAGATTATATCAAAAATATTAATTTTAAACATAAATTGTAAAGATAATAAGTAGAATACGTCAACAATATTAATTTTAAAAAATGTCAACTGTTACTATAAGCGGTTATATATTTTCATTGCTATATGCAAAATACTTCTTTTTATTCTAACATCTGACACTGTATTTGTAAATGAAATAGCTAATCATATGTAAAAAAAAAAAAAAAAAAAAAAAAGTGTCGATTATGTCAACTGCCACTAGAAGCACTCATATATTAGCATAACATTTTGTTAACGCTTGTTTCTGTATTCAATTGAGTTTTCTCTTACTTGATGCAAATTATATTAATATTATTAGTATAATTAAAAAGTAGTAGATTAGGCTATGCCGGTCCGACAATCAAAACCGTCATTTTTACATGTAAATTCCCATAAGAAAATTTAAGCTTCCATTTGCAAAAGTGGTGCCATTTTAGGGCGTGGCACTTTTTGTGTAAACCCATAACAATTGTTTTGTTATGTAATGTGAAAATTAGTATGTATTAAAAAACTTGTTAGATCATTGTTGTCGTTTCAATATAGGAAAAGGAAAAAATGTGTGTCAATTATTATATATATTTACATTTACTTTTTTTTACAAAATTATTTGTTAGCAGAGTTTTCACAAACACAAATTATAAAAAATATTATCCTCTTTTTTAAAATTACAACAAAATGATGTCTAATTACATCTTTGAAGATTTGTACCAAATAGTAATATCTAGTGCGACATACAGGACAATTGTTTACCATTATAGAACAACCATTTTCATCATTCCATCTTAAAATACATTTTAAACAAAAAATGTGGGAACATGTATTTGGTCTACATGAATCATAATATTCGATTATTTCAAAACAAATAGCACAAAACACTTTTTTCTCTTCACTCTCAGTTTTATTCAAATTTTTTAAAACAATCCCATTATTTTCTACTCGAACTAATGGTATATTTTCTTCTTGAACTCCTGGTATAATTTCTTCGAGGCTAATTGTCTGAAGCGGAATGGATCGATTTCTTTCTCCAACTGATTCACTCATTTTATTTTAATATTATTATTAATAGATTTATTCAACAGATTTTTTTCTTTTAACAGTCACTCGTACCTTAACATACTAAAATGATCATGATGCACCTATTTATAAGACTTAAGAATGCAAAATCAAATGTGGGAGAACAAAGAGAAAAAATTAAAAAATATGATGCGAATGAGAATAAAAGGGGAGGAAGTTAAGAATGAGGGACATGAGAGAGAGGAAGAGGAGGAGGAGGAGGCGCTCCCCTATTATAACTACTTGGGTAACATTAATTTACAAATCTGCAAAATGACGACCATTTGCATCGAGACATTTTTGACAATTGGTGACTGTTTTTCGTACAACCCTGGTAAGTGTATTTGGGTTTAATATTTCTAAATATGTCCAGAACTCTTTGTCTCAGGATTTCTATGGTCACGGGGAGATCAAATTCATAGATTTCATTCTTCGTGTGTCCCCAGAGGTAGAAATCCAAGGGCGACAAGTCAGGGGATCTAGGAGGCCAAGATACTGGACCATTTAAAGAAATTATTCTTTCGTCAAACTGCTTTCTTAAGAAGTTCCTGACTTGAATGGTATTGTGAGCCGGACATCCGTCTTGTTGAAACCAAGTTCTTCTTAATTCATCTTCCGTTAGAATAGCTCGTAAGGCTGGTACAACCTGGTTTCGCAAAAGCTCTAGGTACCTCTGCCCGTTTAGGTTGTAGTTAAAAAATGGTCCAATAAGTCGATTTCCTGAAATGATTAATAATTTATAAATAGGTGCCCAACAGTCAAGGGCGGCAGGGTCGGCCGGGTGGTACTAGAAACTATAAATTGTAAAGGGAAAATCTTTATTAAAAAGTGGATATTTTCTTTCCAAAAATAATTATCGAAACATCCCGTAATGAATGAGCTTGTATACAGTTGAAACCTATTCAGCTTTATTATGAAAAAGAAAAACATATTTGGTTAGCGGGAAGTAATAGCGGTAATAAATTATTTTGTTGGTATTGCATATTAATTTCGGAAATACTAAATAAATTTATTTCAGTGATATAATAATCTTAAAGAAGTACACCGTGCCTTAATAAAACATAAAATATCAAAAGAACAAACCCCTTGCGCTTTATAATTTAAATTATTCGGAAATACAGCTGAACGCCTTTCTATAAATCATAATGAAAATCGAAAAATAATTCGACATTTGATTAATATGGTATTTTTTTCATAACGCAAGAACTAGGCTTTCCGGGTAATAATAAATCATTAAATTCAGACAATCAAAAAAAATTTAAGAGAATTAGCTAAATCTGCAGAAAATTTAGATAAATTAAAGAACTAAACGAAAAAAAAAAATTATTGTTTGACCATCATTTGGTGCCTATTTAAAAAAGATTGGTTAGATTAACTTACCAATGATCCCACACCAAACGTTACGTCTGATCTGTAGACGTCTCTCTGCCACTTCGTGACGATTTTGCACAGCCCAATGATGACGGTTGTGCTTATTAAAGACTCTACAATTCGTGAACCTGTTCTCATCGGACCACAAGACATGATTCACAAAATCAGGATTTTCATTCATATCTTTCATATCTCCGAGTATACCACCCACAGAAATGTAGTCGTCTTGGAAAATCAGTTTCCTTAAGTCCTTGTACTATTATGGGTTTGTATGGATGGTACTTATTCTTTTTTAAAACTCTCTGTACTGTTGATCTTGTAAAATGTTTCTGTCTCGATTTTCATTGTTATTATTGTATCCGCTTCTAGGTTGTTCGAAGGCAACATGGTTAATTAAATTAACTACGATTTTCCTGAATTGGGTTTTATGAGGCTGCCGTCGTTCGGGGTACATCTCCAAATACCTTGCTGAGGTAACGTCGGCGTTTCTGTATGATTGAAAGTACAGAGCTAACATGTCAACCTTTTCTTCATTTGAATGCATTCCGTATTAAACGGCCATTTTCTATAGGTTTTGACAATTTATGTGTCAGATTTATGATTTTATTGGGCGTACCTACTACTTATTAAAACACAGCTTTGATATTTTCAACTATTTAACTTAACGTCAAAGTCAAAATCCAATTTTGATACAGATAAATCATGGCCTCCTTAGAAAAGCATTGAGAGCTAACATTACTTTAAATCATGGCCTCCTTAGAAAAAAATGAAACCTAACTTTACGAAGTGTAATATTTCGATGATACTAAAATCTTTAATGCACTTGTGAAATATCACTAGACTGGAAATTTTAGGCTCTTTCCAAAAATCGAAAAATCCAATATGGTGGGAATAAGAAAAATGAAAGTTGAGGCGGGTTGCGGGTTAACAAAAAACAAAGTGTCGTATACGCCATCTTATTTGTCTTAAAAATGTGTCCGAATAATGTCACATTTTGGCAGCTGTCAAATTTACCGTTCTGGATATACTGGCCAAAAACGAAATCCGCCATTTTCGGTTTTTCCCCGATATTTCCAAAAACAATTGATCGATCGTAAATCTGAAGCCGGATATCGAATGTAATAAGTTTCCTCTAAAACTTTACCAATTTAACGTTTGCTGTAGGGATAATAGGAGCCGAGATCCCTGTATAGAGAAGCGCATCCGGGACACGCTGTATATATATATATATATATATATATATATATATATATATATATATATATATATATATATGTGTGTGTGTGTGTGTTGATTAAGTGATAAGTTCTTCACGGATGGAATGAGAATCAACACTATATAACTCTACGGGGAGGAGATCTTCAAGACCATCAGAACGTATGAGAAACTGAGAGATAAGAAAACTAATCTTTTATGTGATCTGACCTTTGAAATTAAATGTCGTGACAGCGTTTTACTTCCTACTTTTACACGGTTGTCTAATCATACTAAAACTAGAAAAACTAATACCATATTTCGAAATGCTAGTAAGGCATTACTAAGAGAACAAATCCATCAAACCAGAAAACAAAGCCGAGACAGAGAAAGACCTCTTTAAAGTTACACCTTAAATTAAGTAACAGTATTCACCCTTTATTGTGGAATCGCATAAAAACCTTGGCTTTTTGGCGAACAGAATCAAATAAGAATATTAAGACTGATGCACTTTCGAAAAAGTATGACAAGCTCTTAAAAAATTCGAGTCAGCGACAAGTCTCATCAGTAGACGTCGATAAAGTAGTGCACAAAATATTGTGTTACAACCTCTCAGAAAGTGAAAAATCCGTACTAAGTATGGGTTTTAATTTTGCGATATCTCCTAAGGAAATTCCTAAAGAAGAAATAATAGCTGGAGTGGAAGCTGTCCTTGACACCTCTGAAGAAACGAAAGCAGAGGTGATTCGACAAGAAGTGGCAAGAATTTTAAGATCAAGCAAACCAACAGAACAAAACCTAAATGCCACTGAGACTAGAGACTGAGAGAACCCTAACAAAGCTTCGAAATAATAAAGACATCACAATCCTTGCCACAGATAAAGGAAACGCAACCGTAGTTATTAATACCCAAGACTACATACAAAAAATGCAGGATATTATATATGCCTGTTCCAAGAGGCGCCACTACGTACCTAGAGAAAACCACTAAAAATAAAATAAAAAGTTTACCAATAAACCCCGAAATACAACAAAAAGTCATACCACCGGAAAAGTTGAACAGATGTCTATGGTTTACCAAAAATACACAAACCAGGGGCGTCCATCATCACCGATTAATTCTTCTTAATCTCTTCGATTAATTCGCCGCGTTGCTACAAAGACTGGAAAAATACCTTGCTGAAATTATGTAACTAGCTGTCGAAAGAGGTGATTCATTTGTAAAAAATTCGGAACGTTTCACTCGAATTATACGAGACATCGTTCTTGAAAAAGGCGATATCGTAGCAAGTCTAGATGTCAAGTCGTTGTATCCCAGTATTCCCATCGACAAAACATTGCGCAGGATTGCAATGAACGAGGATTTCCAGACATATATAATAAAACTCTCGGAGCATTCGCTTCAAAATACTTATTTTTCATTTAACGAGCAAATGTATAAACAAATAGATGATGCTCCAATGGGGACCTCGCTATAACCAGTAGTCGCGAATTTATTTTATGATATACTTCGAGAAAGATACTCCTCAGAAAGCAAGTTTGAAGCCCAGATTATAGATTCGTTATGTGGATGACATATCTATTATAAGGCAACATGGCCACACAGAGCTCGGAAAATGTCTGCCTCACGTAAATTCAATGCATCCCAGAATACAATTTACTCTAGAGTTAGATGAAAACAAACTTCCGTTTTTAGATGTTCTGGCCACAAAACTGCAGCACGAACATTTCAAATAAACCGTGTATAGAAAATCAAGACATACTGACAGATAATTAAATGCAAGATCGCATCATCACCCAGCACAAATTCAAGCTGCGGGCATTACTTTAATATCTCGATCCGTGCGATTAACTGAAACAAAGACGATATAAAACGAACTTAATACAATATCTAGTGCTTTAAAGAAAAATTGCTACACAACTCGCACTATAGAGAAAGCTATTGATGCACAGGGTTCCCGAATAAACAACAAAATTATGAACCGGGAAAGCAACAAGTAGTTTTACCATATGTAAAAGACGCAACAGGCAGGATCGATAGAATTTTTAGAAAACACAACATACAAATAATACACAAGCCACAAACAATTATAAGTAAACTACTACCCAAAAGACAAAATTAAATTGCAAAACCAGGGAGTATACAGCATTCCGTGCCAGGACTGTGAAAAGATGTACGTGGGGCAAACCAACAGGCGAATATCAGCAAGACAGAAGAGCATAAACTCAGCATCTGAAACAAACAAATAACCTCAGCTCTATTCCTGCATCAGGAAACCGGCCACAAAATAAATTTCGATGGGTGTAGGGATTGCCAATATAGATCACTATAAAACCAAAATAACGTGGGAAGCCATTGAAATTGAAAAACAACTTGATTTCAACAAAAGGGAATCAATAAAACAACCAACAGTATAGAAGACAATAATCGTCATATCTAGAAATACAAAAAATCAAGTGCCACAACAACAGCAACATCACATTTTTGCGATTCTACATGGCATCCTCTCTACGTGACCATACCACTGAATTTGTTTCAAAATAAAAGTAAAATAAATAAATAATAATTTTAAGATTCTTAAACGTTTCGTTTTCGAGTTATTTGTAAAAAAAAACTAAACTCTTCTTTTTTAATATTAATTTATTAACAGCTTATGACATTGTTTATGTGCAAGTTAGAAACTTTTCTTTCTTTTCCGAATCCCATGAACCCTCACTCTTTTTTTTTAGTAGCAGTAGCAAGAATTAACACCATTCTGAGGTTATGAACTAGACCATATATTCGTCGCGAGATATAGTTAAAAGGAATTTTTGCAGTTTTAATGAGGATTACTTTAATTTAAAAACATGTGTTGAGTCTGGCTCTACACACTTTAAAATAGAATTCTACCATAAAAAAAACTTAGGTTATCCGTATCATTTATCTAGCAGTTTACTAATACAAGTCGAAAGAATATTATTTAAGTAATGTTTTAACTTACATAGCATACTTTAGCATAAGAACTTACCTTTTCCTTCTGACCAGCTTCCATTAGTAACGTAGAAACAAATAAAATATTGTAAATCGGTAAAAAGGGTGACCAAACTGTTCAACTGATCTGCCAACCAAAAATCGGCGAATGTAACGAAGAAAAATGGTGCCATAATGACCTTACCCTACAATAAAATTATTCTGAACAATTATGATGAAACAACGTAGATAGTAGCGTTTCTACGGGCCTAATAAATACCTAAAATTAATTGTATGGTATTTGTAGGTCTCTTTATCTAATAAGCCATATCATCAGGTCTCTTTATCTAATAAGCCATATCATCACAGACAAATAATCTTTTCGTATAAATTCAGAGTCCAGTAGGAGCCAGATAGATGTTAAATTGCTTGATTTAATTGAAGTCATAATACGATTTAATAGATATAAAATATGTGTTTTAGTAAATAACTTAGCTAACCCCATGGTTACGCCACTGAACATAAACTTGTTAAAAATGAGGCATATTTAATATTAGCGCAAATTAAAAATTATAATTTGTACGCAGGGTTCAAACACTATTTACGCTGCCACATATTACCGAAAAAAAAATCAAATATCTAGGCCAGTGAGTCCCATAATGTTTATATGTCAAGATATTTACCCCAACTATTTTTATTTTTAATTTGACCAAAATCAGTTTGCTCGTTCTTAATATATATTTGTTTTAATTTTATACTGCTTAAAAAAATCGAAGATGTACGCCCATGACTAAAAATCTAATCCGCGCAGAGCACTAATCTAGAGTATTTTGGTAAAAATTTGAAGCCAATCCGTTTGGCCGGTTCTATACAGACATCGTAATTTATGACATAATAATTAGTTTATATAGTTAGATCCTCTGGCTCCTTCAAGTAGAAATTCTAAGAAAATATACACAAACTTCTTTATTCCGTAGGTTTTTGGAGCAGTATTTTTACACCGATGTTTTATCATTTACAAAATTACAGCAATCCTACAGACTGCGCCAAATTGTGTTTCTAAAACTGAATTGGAGTATTGTGTCCTTAACGAAACCACGAATTTATAGTTTTTTTTTAATTAAATGATAGAATTTTTTTTATTTAAATGATTTAAGTGTAAAGAATAGATTAAAAGTGAAAACTCGTAACATTTCTAACGTTTTTCCAGAAAAAATAATCGGAAAAGTTCGGAAATATCACTACTTTTCAGTGCAAAAACTCTCTGTTATGATGATCTATATAAAATTAAGACACAAAGTAATATGCAGTGTTTCCAAACTCACGTGACTTTTTTTTTGGAAATATATATACAGGCTTTAATGATGGTTTTATCGACGAACTTGGACTAACCTAAAGATAACGAGACAGATACACCTAAATTACACCACATAGATCTAAAACATCGACGAAAGGGGGAGGTATGTCAAAAGCAGGCCGTTTCCATGGATATACAGAGTTGCAGCCAACCGCGAATGACCATTGCACCGTTTCCATAGTTACTCACATTCTTTTTATAGACTCAGATTCGTGTGCCAAACTTTAACAATATAGGTTTTGTTAAAAAAAAGTCCTTGTTTAAATATAGACTCGAAATATTGTTGGCGCTCCACGAAGCAGTTTGGCACACCTAACCAATCCTAACCTAACCAATAAGCAAACTTTATATCACGATATGTTAGAAAAATAACTTCTTAAACTAACATAGAGGGGGTATAGGTCGCAGCCAGAGCTGTCTGCAGCACTCGTCATATATGTAACAAAATTTCCATAATAAACTGTCTGAGATCCTGAAAGCAACATGGCAACACTGTCCGCATATGTCGCATTTGATATTTAAATCTTGACAATCCCCTTCTTAGATTACCGAAAACAATGGGTCTGTCTGATTTATATAAAATAAAGTATTTTGCGATTTATTGTTAATCAAGAAATCCACTATATTGTAAACGTAAACAATTCATTCGATCAGTTATTTTAATCAATTATATTAAATCGATATTTATTACGCATTTTTTCTCTAGCATCGACGCCGAATGCGGATCGATAATGAGCTCAGCTGCTTATTCTGTCTGTCTATTTTTGATTTTTTTTGCATTTGACGGACGCCTAGAAATATTGTCACAAAGTGCGGAGAAAGAAAGGGAACGTAACAGAAAGAAGATTCTGGACTAAGTAGCAAAATGTCGTTCATTAGATATGTTCTTGAAAACTTACCACAAGTAGTCAAGCTTCTACTTCAAATCAATCACAATTGGTGTCTCAGACTCAGAAGACAACTAATGTTACAGGTATGTTTATCAGGGTCAGGTTTTTGAGAAGCTGCTTGCAATGATTTCAAGTAATGGTACTAGTGGTCAAGGCATCCATGATATTTTAGACCAAGTTTTCGAAAAAACGGCCTACACTCAAATCGTCAAATCTCTGCATAGCTGATTCCACAGACGGAGCGGCAGATATGCAGGGGAAATATAATAGTTTTGCAACTAAGCTGCGAAATCAAAATAAAGAACATGTACAGGATGTCCAAATTTCGATGCTTTTACGGGGTATCTCGGCTATTTGAAAAGATATAGACTTGCGGTTTTCGCAACACTGTGCTCGATTTTTGTGAAACTAAACATGCCGTAAACAAAAATTTCGCAGTCCGCTTCGTTTCCGAGATAGAGGGTGATTTTGAAAATACCCCCCTGGTAGCTCGCTTACCGTTTGAAATATCAAAAAAATAAAAACTGCTCATAACGCAATTTTTTACGAAGAATCCAGTGGCATAGTCAGATTTTTTTTATCACCTACCATTTTGAACTATTTACCAATATTATGTTTTTTTTAAATGGTACACCCTGTATATTGGTCGACAGTTCGATAGGGTTTTTTTTAGCTTTTCAAATATATATAATTTGTGGTATTTATTTAAAAAAACAACCCCAATTTTTACATATTAAGGAAATTTAAACAAAAATTAAAGTGGCCATGGATAAACAAATAAATAAACAATTTTATATGAATTGTTTATTACCTGTCAAGTTTTAATAAGTAATACCTAATTGACAAACAAAAATCTTTTTTGGCTTTTTCGCAACTGCAGAAAAATATTTAACTTTAAATTAATTGAAGCAAATATTTAATACAGGGTGAGTCGGGAGGATCGCCCCAAACTCCAGGAGTGTGTTCTATGAAAGATACTGATTTAAAAAAACTCATATGTTCTTATTCGATTTTCATTTGTTTTCAACTTACAACAAAAATAAGATTTCAAGCATAATTCCATACATACAACATAATAATTATAGGGTGCTTAGAAATCAAAATAAGTTAATGTTCCATTTACTGGTACTATACCTGTCAGTGTCATTTTTGAATTCGTACCTGTCAGTGTCATTTTTGAATTCGAGCTGTTGAACATATTCCAAAATGCCGAATTTTTACTCACACTTAGGGTATGCGAATATGATATTTGTTTATGGTTTTTGCAATGGGAATGCTACAGCTGCTGCTGAAGAATACCGTCAACGATTCCCATTTCGACGTCATCCTGATAAGAAAGTATTTATGAGAGTTTTCAACAAACTATGCGAAAGCGGAACACTTCCCAGTGCCAACACAACTTCTGAAAGAGCTACTCAACAAACTTTAGAAGAAGTAGAAAATATTCTGGACCTAGTAGAAGAAGATGCAACCATCAGTTCACGCAGAATGGCTGCTCAGTTGGACATTCCACAAAAAAGAGTGATAAATACGCTCCACGAGCAAGGTTTGTATCCTTACCACTTACAAAAAATCCAACACCTACAGCCAGAAGATTTTGCCAAACGTATGGAGTTTTGTCGGTGGATAGACAATAATCGTCATCTTATATCGCGCATACTTTTCACGGACGAAGCAACATTTACTCGTGACGGTATTAATAATAGTCGCAATTGACATGTCTGGTTAGAGGAAAATCCGCATGCAACAGTCGAGAGCAACTTTCAACATAGGTTCTCGGTAAACGTATGGTGTGGTATGATAGATAGTTATGTCATTGGCCCTTTTATTTTGGAAAATCGCCTCACAGGGGACTACTATTGTGAATTTCTCGAAAATGAATTACAAGGACTACTGGAGGATGTTCCCCTAAACATCAGAAGGCAAATGTACTTCCAGCATGATGGAGCTCCAGCACATTTCGCACATCAAGTCAGGCAACACTTAGACGGGAGGTTTCCAAGGCGTTGGATTGGTCGCGGTGGTCCTATTATTTGGCCTCCAAGATCTCCTGACCTCACTCCACTCGATTTCTGTTTATGGGGCTGGTTAAAAAATGAAGTGTACAAAGTGAGAGTGGACACTCGAGAAGCACTTATTCAGCGTATCAGAAATATTGCAGATGAAATTAAAGAAAGGCTCAATGGGGGCATTTTTGAACATTTAATATGATGAAATCTAATGATTGAAACGTTAATTTGTTAGATCTTGTTTATATTCTAATTTATGCTGTAAGTTGAAAACAAATGAGAATCGAATAAGAACATATGAGGTTTTTTAAATCAGTATCTTTCATAGAACACACTCCTGGAGTTTGGGGCGATCCTCCCGACCCTGTATAATTACATACCTCAACATGTAGACTAGTCTGTGTACGGAATGTTTCGATACATAATATAAAGAATTATTTATATTAGGTGTTTTACCTCTGGGTATTTAAATTAATTTTCCACGGATGCCATTATCCTAACTATCGTTTTTCTGATAATTATTAAGAGAACAATTAGGACCTAAAAGGTGAAAATAATTTTAGGTATCCTGAGCGACGACAGCCTTTTGCCACAATATTTTCAAGACTGAAACAAAATTTGAATGATTATGAAATGATGAAATCAACGTCGTGGCCTATGTCGAGGCGAACCCTTCAGTTTCATGTAGGGCTATTGAAGCTGCAGTCGGTGTTATTAAGTCTAAAGCACAAACAATATTAAAGAAATACAATTTTTTTCCGTTGGAAAATGGATGGTTATATGGTCTGATGAAGCACACTTCTCAAGTGCTGATATTTTTAATCGACAAAATACCAGATACTGGCAGGAAAATAAACATTTAGTATTTGAGAGGGAGCAACAAGGTCGATTTGGCTTTAGTGTCGTATGTTACATTTTGGGCAGACAATTCGTTTATCGAATATATGAAGGAGGTCTCTCAGGGGTTCGTTACCTAGAAATATTGCAGGAAGTAATACCGGAGTTCTTGGATAATGTTCCTCTGGCGCATTTAGATAATATCTTCTTTCAGCAAGATGGCGCACTTGCACATAATTCTAATTTAGTACGCTCGTTTTTGGAAAATCTATTACCTCAAAAGTGGGTATGAGGCTATATACAAGATAAGGTTTATAAAACCCGTCACCGATCACGGAAGAACTGCGCGAAGCTAGCGAAACGGCATTTCGAGATTTACAAGGGCGATCAATCATATTATTGAATGCTCTTAATCGAATTTTAAAACTGACTGAATTATATGTCTCTAACACATAATTCAGTCAGTCAAAAACGGAAATCATTTTCGGCAATTCTTGTAAATAATAAATAAACTAAACCATTAAGTATTTGTTTTGGTATTAAACCTATATTTTAAAAAGTTTATGTTGAATTATAAAAATTGTTGAGTTTAAATTGTTAAAATGTTATACGTTCAATTTAAATTGTTAAATTGTTGAAATGTTTGTTATATCGAAATTGTTAAATTTAAATGGTTGAAATGTTGAAACTTGTTACTTGTTTTTGCTGTTTTCTTAAAATTGTTATTGATGTTTGGTAATATATTTATATTACTTAAAAATTTAGTATAAAATCTTAATTGAAACTTCAATTTAAGGTATCTATCTAAGTAGATCTAGGTAGTAGGATAGATATAGCAAATGTTTTTCATGGCTATCTGGGATATTTTAGAAAAAAATAATTAAAAATGTAAATTTTAGGCCAACGAATACAGATAAATACGACAAATTATATATTTTTGAAAAGCCAAAAAAAACCCTATAGAACTGTCAACCAATATACAGGGTGTCCCATTAAAAAAATATATTATTGGTAAATAACTCAAAAATGGTAGGTGATAAAAAAATCTGACTACGCCACTGGATTCTACGTAAAAAATGCGTAATAAGTAGTTTTTACCTTTTTGATATCTCAAACGGTAAACGAGCTACGAGGAGGGTCCCAAAATGCAGTATTTTCAAAATCACCCTGTATCTCAGAAACGAAGCGGCCTGGAAAATTTTGGTTTAGGGCATCTTTAAAAATCGAGCATAGTGTTGCGAAAACTGAGGCAAGTCTCTATCTTTTCAAATAGCCGAGATACCCCGTAAAAGCATCGAAATTTAGACACCCTGTACATATTTGGTGCTATGGTCATATTTTGAATCTCGTGATATTTTTAGGGAAAATAAAAAAGGATCTTCGATGTTCACATTATTAAATTCAACTTCCACCTTTTTTCGTGAATTCCATAACATAATGGATATTTGGTCATCGATTTCTCATGACCAGAAACATCGAAAATTGGGGATTATTGGACAAACAAGGTGGTGGTCAAAGGAACACGAGTTAGAAAAAGTCTTTGGAGATTGTCCATTATACTTAGATATTCTTATCCAGTATTTCAAAATACAAAAAATTTCCTTTCTCGAGTGTTTTTGAAAATATTTTCAATTACTGGTTCGCTTTCAAGGTACCTACAAACTAAAGCCTTAGATTTATTAAAAGCAAATTCTATGAACAATACTTCAATTATTGAATTAAAAAAGATTCAACGTGACTTCCCGTTTATTTAATATAATCCGAAAAGTAAAAAAGCATTTCGGTGAAAAGTGTTCGGATGAGACTATTAGTAATACAAAAGAAAAATTCAAAATCGATGTATTTTATGTTATAATGAACAATGCTGTTACATCCATTGGAAAACGGTATGAAAAAATATGCACAGATATAATAACATTTAATCTAATTATCTTTCCTGACTTAAAAAACAATGATGTACCCGAAAATAGTTTAAAAAATATTTCAAGGAAACTTAGACAATTCGATGAAGAAATTCAACCATCAAAAATAAAAGAATTAAATAATTCCAGTGACAAAAAAAAATGTTTTTGTTATAACACAAATTAGAATAGCATAATCTAATAGAATGGACCTATCCAAATACGAAAATGACAAATAGAAAGTTGTAGCACGAAGGGTTTTCTTGTTAGAGTTGTAGAACCATATCGAATGTTGCGATACTTAATATCTATAGAAAAAATTATTTCAGAAAATTCTTAACCCTGTTTATTGACTATGTTTACAGTTTTCACCTATTAAACATACCATACATCTAAGAGAAAAGCAAACGAGAAAAATATTAACTTAAAACACTAACTTTCATTTTTTCCGTTTATGAGGTGTCCTATCTTCTCTCTTCAAAAACCAGTAGTCACCCATCATGGTTGGATCCCATCGTCCTTATTACCGAATTTCCATTGTTCTAATATCTTGGTGAAACATTTCACCCTGCCCGTCACTAACAGCTCCCAGCTTTATAGGCATCTAAGAGTTCATTAACTAATTGTTCAAAATTTTCATCCATATTGTTGCCTAAAAATCCTCTTACTACATTAACAAATGAGGAATTCATTTGTGCTCTGAGTTCCTGCCTGATAAGCCTTTATGTAAAATTGACATCGTCAAGCAATTTTCTGATTTGTGGCCCAATAAAAATGCCTTGTTTTAATTTGGCATCACTTAACTGGGGAAAGACTTGTCTTAGGTATTTAAATCCATCACCATTTTTATTCAAAGCCTTCACACAACAACATTTTGAGATCCCGGTTGAAATTCGCTTCTTCCTGGCCAAATTTTTGTTACATAATGCTGATTTATTGCACGACTGCCCCATAAACAAAGAAAACAGCACTATTTTGTAAATCCCTCCTGAAGTCCCACTAAAATCGCTATAACTTTTAAGTCCCCACATGCCACTGCCATTTATACTTATTGTAGTTTATTTTATCCAAAATCGTGCGCCTATTTTCATAATTTTCTTTCATTGCATCTGAATGGGCAACTGGCATAGAGGGTTTTAAATTTCAATTATGCAATAACACAGCTTATAAGCTATATTTAGATGAGTCTATGAATAAGCGCCACTCACGGGGAGAATGTTCAATATCAAGTTCCTGCATTAAACTGTCTACATCAGTACACGCGCACAACGAATTTTCCATACTGTAGAATCCAGAAAACATAGCATTTCTTTTTCTGAAATTCGTAATTTTTGTTTCTTTGACCCAATAGGTTCCATTCCTTAAGACGGGAACCCAGAAGTTCTGACTGTTGCTTGGGTAACCTCAAATCACGTACTAAATCTTTTAATTAACTTTGAACAATCAAATGTGGCTCGCCGGAACTGGGACCTGTGGTAAAAGTGGGATCTGTGCACTGTTCTTCTGAGCTGCCTGATGATGCGTTATTTTCATTATCTCCTCTAGATTTCACTAGAAATTCTCCACACAATTTGTCAGGAGAAAGTTTGCAACTTCAGCCCGTTTGACTCGACATTCTCGTCTTCACATACACTTGCTTATCGATACACAGAGAACCACTCAATTCGAAAATCAACAGAAGAGTGATGTTTAACGTTTATTTTATGTCTAATGTTGTAAACAACCCAGTCTAGGTAATTTTTTCGTTGTAAAATACCCGCCAATATAAAAGTTTCTAATTAGGCTATTAAAAAATGGTACATATTAGGGCTTTCCGATTATTTTTTTTATTATTGGGAAGGTATTTCCATTGTGAAAATAATGAGCTGGCCTGTGTTAGAAAAATCTTGTCGGCAAGTGAAGCAATTGGCACATATATAAAATGAGTTTACAGGAATCTTTTCAAAATATGCCAATGACAGATAACATAGTTTCGGATTCGGAAATTTCAACTGATGAGGATAGTTTAGATGAAATCATTTTAGGAATTAAATGTCCACGTGGGGTGGAAGAAACTGCGCATATTGTTGTTATCTCGCCATAGTTAAATACAACATTTTCAGAATGCATATTTGTACTTATCCTTAGCTTACCAATTTATTTTAATAGTATCTTGCGAACGTAGTTTTCCAATTTTAAAATAATCGGTTTAAAAAAATGGGAAATGAAGAGTTTTCACTTTTAGTCTACTCCAGGGGTGCTCAAACTGAACTGAACTGAACTGCTGGCGATCTACCTCAATATTTTTAGACTACTTACGATCGACTCTGAGAGGCTGCAAGTATGTCTGATGCAGGGTTGTCGTACATACAAGATACGTACACCCTACCTACCTACCTACCTAGGTGTACCGTAGCATATATAGATATTAGCTTTCCGCACAATATACATTATTTTAGTCAAGGTTTGGATTTGGTTTAGTTAGGTTCTTCCCTACAATATCAATGAAAAAATTCATAGTTATTCAAAATTGCGAGTTTATTAGTTGTTACAAAACAAAAGAGTTACATATGATGTTAAACTTAACTAAGGAGTGACTTTGGATGTTGAAGCGTGGCACTGCATGTCCTCAGCATACTTTTCATAAGATGGTACGTAACCACTGAGTGCTAATCGCAAGCATTATGACATATGATCGTCAGTTAGTCGATTGCGATATTTTGACTTAATTATCTTCATTTCAGAAAATGCAGACTCGCACAAGTAAGTTGACCCAAACATTGCTGTCAGTTGAAGGGCGATTTGCCTTAGATTCGGATATGTATCTTCAGATATAAAACATCAGAAATTTGTATCAGATGCTGTAGCTTTGAGATGTATATCTGATATAATCTCCACCAACTCATTTTCAACAGAACATGAGTTCATATTAAACTGACTTGCTATTTCAGTAGCTAATTCCTCAATGTTTTTACATGAAAAAGGATAACTCATAAATGATGCTACATTTGCCAATTTACTACAATCATAAAAACGCATTTCGAATTGCCCCAAAATATTTGATAATTCAGCTTCATACGTATCATAAGTCAACTGAGGAATCCTTGCTTTCAAAGACGGAAAATGTTTCAGATCCTTTCTTTTCAGCTGATCTATCATAAGTTGCAATTTACTTTTGAATGCGTTTACTGCGCTAATCATCTCAATAACAGTTTTTCCTTTACCTTGAAGCCCCAAGTTAATTGTGTTTAAGTGCATTGTGATGTCAGTCAAAAATTCCAAATCAGTCAGCCATTTTTCGGTTTTCAACATCTGTGTCATCACCTCTTTCGTCTAGAAAAACTGTTATTTCGGGCAATAATTCTTGAAACTTTCCTAGGAATTTTCCGCGACTCAACCACCTGACGTCCATGTGAAGAACTAAATCAGTGTGTTCAGCTGACTCCCTGTCTTCCAACTGCAACTTAAAGAGCCGCCGTTGCAAGCTACGTGCACGGATGGAATTCACAATTTTTGTTAATTAATTTCCTCCGTGTTTAAAACTTTTGAACACAAAACTTGTTGATGTATAACGCAATGGATTGAAAAAAATGAAGGGAAATCTTCATTAGCCCGACACAATGCCACAAAACCGTTTTTGTTTCCAGTCATTGCTGGTGCTCCATCGGTTGTAATGCACACTAATTTATATATTGGTAGCTTGTAGTTTTTTACAAAATTGAAGAAAACGTCATATATATCTTCGCCACGGGTCTTCCCCTTCAGAGGAATCATTGTCAAAAATTCTTCCTTAGCCAACATGTCATTGAATACCATCCGAATAAAAATACACAGCTGGGCAGTGTCTGTCATATCGGTAGATTCGTCGAACTCTAAATAAAAGTATGTACATTCCATGATATCACTTTTTGGTTTATCTGCCATGTCGTGACTCATGACGTCAATACGCCTTGTGAAAGTCGGACGAGATAACTGAAGTTCTCTAATAGCAGACATGATTTCTGTTTTATTTTTAAAATCTCCAAATAAAGTCTCACCCGCTTCAATAAACGCTTCCTTCACAACCGATCCATCTTCGAATGGTTTCTTGTGTTTCGCCAATATATGAGATATTTTAAATGACGCGATCGTACCAGCTTTTGATTGTGTGGCTGGTCTTGTGAACATGGTTTGTTCTTTTTTCAAACAAGATATCAAATCACGTACTTTTCGTTTTCTTAATTCGCTCTGTGGCGTAAAATCCTTTTCATAGTTTTAATGAACCGTTTTATGATGCCTCTCTAAGTTACCACGCTTAGGTATTGCAACTGACGCACGACAAATAAGACAAATGCACTTATCCTTCACCATACAAAACAAAAATTCTTTCTCCCAATCGTTATTAAAATGATACGTTTTAGATTTCTTCTCTGCACTCATTTTGTACTATTTAATAATAAACTTTGTATCGACGTAGTATTGCCTTCAAGTTGCGATTCAGAATGACTCCAATTCCTGCAGGCGCAACATTTATATCGGCGTAAACGAAAGTCTCGAATGTTCCCGTCAAACGCGCCGCCCAAAATTTCTAGAAAAGCGGCAAGAATAAAAAACGCGGCTTTTCTTTAACAAGTACCGCGCGTTCCTTTGATAAAGCCGCCTTTTGCCGCTAGCAGAGTGTTATTTTATTACGTAATAAATTTTTGTAGTTTAGTTAAGTACCTACTTATTAAAACATTTTTTCTTCTCGAGATCTACTCAAAAAGCACTCGCGATCGACCGTTTGAGCACCCCTGGTCTACTCTATACACCATAAGCTGTCATTTAGTTAATTAGCAATTTAATAAACAGCAGCGATAAAAACAAAAATGCGAAAAAATCTATTTTTTTCGTTAAATTACAAAAATAATAATGATGGGAAAAAACTACTTGGCTGATAGTTCCTTCGATCCAAAAATATCGATATCATCTATTATTATCAGAGAACAATTGTCCCCTTACCATATGGAATGCAACAAAATTTTCCTAAAAGCCAGCAAGCGGGCATCTTTTAGAATATTAAACCTTTGACTTAGGTAACATAACTGCCTTTCAAGCAACGTAAGTAAACCGAGTTGGCATATGTCTATTTTTTAACTATGTTATAATGTTTACATTGATCGTCAAAAACAGAAGGTGCCCCAATCAAAATCGAAATAAAAAAATACATTTAATACGATGATCGAAATAAAAAGTCACAGAAAACATATTAGGGTTGGTACAACTAGTATGGGAAATTTTATTACAACTAAACAAAGTCACTACACGGATTAAATACAAAAGCAGAATAAATAGAATAAAAAATAAAATAAAAATACCTATGCTCAAAATAGCAAATACAAAGCATGCAGCTACTACACACCAGCACTCGAAGAGCCCAAAACCTCGCTTCGTATCTGAAAGTTTTGGTAGGGTTAAAGGTAAACATTAGCATCAGTACTATAAGGGCTAGTGGATGGACGAAAGCTGGCAGGCCGATTTGATCGCTGAACAAAAAACATAGAACCTAAAAAAAATGTCTTTTATAAATCAAACTTTAATTATTTTAGCATACCTATAACGGGTGACACAAAATAAGTGGCTTAGTCTTATAACTTTTTGCTCTGACAAATTTATCAGTATGGAATTTTAGTTGGTTTATTGTGATAGAATTTTGAATGTTTTACTATAACAGCGTTGCCATACCTGTATGTATATAATTTCTAAGTTCAACTATGTGTCAAAACAGAATTTTGATATATTATGTGTGGACTTAAAAATATTATGCACTTATTTGCCGATTTTAATTAAACTGTACATTATTGTGTGGTATCAAAAAATTGAGTATTGCAAAACAATAATTCCTAACACTGGAACCTGTGGTGGACGATAGATCAAAATACAAGAGTTCTAACCACACTACACCACAACTTGTTACGTTCTGGACGCGCGTTTCGCTAACCAAGTCAGCATCATCAGCAGATGATA
Organism: Kuschelorhynchus macadamiae; assembly: GCA_030620095.1. Lineage (NCBI taxonomy): Eukaryota > Metazoa > Arthropoda > Insecta > Coleoptera > Curculionidae > Kuschelorhynchus > Kuschelorhynchus macadamiae. Next base: position 22,002 of record JAUTXW010002504.1, read on the forward strand.
TAAACTAAAGTAACCACCCGAGGTCCCACCACCACCCGGTTAACTAACCTAGGGAACCGCCTCTCTGTGATTGGTACTTACGGTTTAACGGACCTAGGGCCTTAATAAACCATAAGTCTTCTCTGTCCTAGGTGTGTCAGCTTGTACACATCCGGATGTGTGTACTTACATCGTACCTCTCCTATATGCTTAGCGGACATATAGGGAGTATCCCTGAAACGGAAATGGGCATTATTATCAGTGTATGTGTTGTGTGTGGTCCCGGGGTCTACGGTGGTAGATCCTGTGTACCCGCCGCTCTTCCAAGGGGTCGTAGTCCACCAGCCTTCGGAGTTCTTCGTTTGGATGTGCCGCTGCCCGCTGGATGCCTTTCATGGCTTTGGTCCTGATTGCGTCTTGCAGTGGTTCCCATTGCAAGTCCCGGTGTATCTGGGCGTTCCTGACGTACCATGATGCGTTGACTGCCATTCTCACATACTGGTTTTCTGTTGATGCTAACTTGTTTATGTAGGTGGGTGCTGCATACGCCCACGCTACTGTTTTGTATGTCAGTTGTGATCTTGCGATCATCTTTATCATTGTCAGCTTTGCCCGAAGAGCCATAGGACTCTTTCGGTTCATAAGAGGGTATAGTCTAGCCATAGCCCTGCCAGTCTTTGTTCTTGTCTGTTCAATATGATATGTTAGCCCCTTATCCATAGTCCGCCCTAGATATTTGACCGTGTTTGTCCACGGTATGTCTGTTCCTTCTATGTTTATAGCCACTGGAGGCGTCATTCTCATCTTTGGAAGAGGATGGCCTGGCTTTTCTGTGCGTTTATTTTGATCTTCCAAGTGATACACGAGTCACTTATCAGATCTATCTCTTCCTGCAATCTCCTGCATATTATTCTTGAATGTCTATGCTTGGCCGCTATAGCACTGTCATCAGCGTATAGGGCTAAAGAAGTTTGTTGTGTCCTAGGGATGTCATGTGTATACATGTTATATAAATGCGGCCCTAACACAGATCCTTGGGGCACACCCGCTTCTAGTCTCCTTTGTGTCGATCTCGAGTTTTTGACTCTGACACTTGCCGTTCTATCTTTAAGATAGTGGGCTATTAGTTTGCAAGTTTTAGTTGCAAATCCAGCTTCTTGCATTATGTATACAAGTCCCTTATGCCATACCCTATCGAAAGCTCTGGCTACGTCTAGGAAGACCATGCCAGTAGCCTCTTTTAGGTTAAAACCGCTGGTGACAGTTTCAACCATTCTTAGGGCTTGTAGTTCAGTAATGACCGCTTCTGAAGCCAAATTGTTCATTTGGGATTATGTCTAGGGCTGCTGTTTCATCTTTGATCCTGGTGATCAAGATTCTTTCAATGAGCTTGCTGAGTGCGGGCAGCAGGCTTATCGGTCTGTAGTTTTGGGGGAAAGTTCGGTCTTTCCCTGTTTTACCAATCATTACTACTTCCGCATTCTTCCACCTGTTGGGAAAGTGATCCAGTCTCATAACCGCGTTTGTTATGCTGGTTAGTGCAGCTATTCCTTTTCTAGGAAGTTGCTTTAACATCTGATTGGTAATTTCATCTTTGCCTGGAACTTTTCGCTTCTTTAGGCTTTTTATGATCCCTTCGATCTCCTGAGGTGTAGCCGGATGCTCTACCGTAGCAGGAGTTTCTGTGTCATTTAGTCTTCTGCAGCCATTAATTATTTCAACCTTGTATTGATCATTCTCTAGCGGATGGTGGTTTAGGCAGCACTCATGCTCGAGAGTGTCCGCCAAGGCTTCAGCCTTTTCTTGGTCTGTGTAAGCCATACCCCCACCCCGTGCAGGGGAGGCATTGGTGTTCTTTCAGATCTAAGATTCTTCTGCATCTGCCATGCAGTTTTATCTCTGGTGTCTAGTTCCCGGAGTTTGTTACTCCACATTCTATCTCTATGCTCCCTCAGTGCATCTCTCAACCTAGTTGATTGCCTATTTAGGGCTATTCGGTCCTGCTCAAGGTGCCTGCGTCTGTAGGCACGTTTGAGTCGTTTGTTCTCTCTGATGAGAATTCTCAGATCGTGAGTTTGCTTCCTTACTGTGGTTTCCTGTGCCCTATCATCATTACCCAGAAATAGCTTGATCGAATTATGATCCGACGTCCCTTCTTCTAGGGTTTCGATTTCAAAGTCATGGACAATGTTCTTTAGGATTGCTATATCTAGCAGCTGAGGAGTGCCTTAGTTTCTTGGTAGAAACGTTGGCCTGTCTGGTCCTATGACTGTGCCCCCTTGGGCTTCAGTGAAGTCCATTACCGTTCCTGTCTTGCGTAGTACTATTCCACTGCGGATGTTTGCAGTTCAGATCACCTATGATGATCCGGAGGTATCTACCCCTTAGCAAATCGTCTAGTCCTTCCTGTAACAGGTCCCCTCTAGGGGGCCTATATGCAGAGGAGATTTTAGTCTTCCCTCTGGAGGTGGGGACTTCGATTGTTACGACTTCTATGTCTACGCCTTCAATCCCAATGTATGCGTGTGAGAGTGTCCTCTTAACGAGGAACGCTACGCCACCGCCATTGTTTACGATTCTGTCGTATCTGTAGGTTTCGTATCCTTCAAAGTCACCCTGGATTCTGGTCTCCTGCAGTGCCAGAATATCAGGTGTCCTTTCAGAGATTAGCTGTATTATCTCTATTTTTCTCTGTCTAATGCCGTTTACATTCCACGACACTATCTTTAGAGTTTTTGGTATTGTGGGATTATTTTCTGCCATTTCTGGGTTTTAGGGCCTCTATAATCATCTTCTGAGTTTCCTTCATTAAAGAGTCTGCCATTTCTTTCATAGCTTTTTGGAACTGATCCATTGTCAGTCCTCCTGAAGAAGTACTGGCAGCTGCAGGCTGCCGCACTTCTTTCGGTGGTAGTACGCGACTCCTCGGGGGGGCGGCTGATTTTGTGGTGTGTGTGTGTGTGTTGGTGGTGGTGTTGATTTGTGGGAATATTTTACCACTTTAGGGTATTTCGTGCATCCACGGTAGGATGCCGGGTGCCTCTTTTCCCCGCACACAACACAAGTCGCATTCCTTGAGGTCTTGTCAGATCAGCGGTGCCCTCCAGCACATTTAACGCATCGTTCCTGGAAGGTACACTTCCACTGCGTATGGCTGTATCTTTGGCATCTGAAGCATTGTTGTGGCTCAATACTTTTCTTTTTCGCATCCACCCTCACTACGAGGCCGTGGAGCCTGGTGATTTTATAAATCTCTTTATTTTGAGTTTTAACCAAGTACAGGGGAATCACCTGTTTGGTGCGTCTACTGGTTATAGGGAATACATTCCCGTCAATTACCCCTTGAGCTTTTAGCTCTTCACTGATGACCAGTGGTTGGATATTGAGAGGTAGTCCTCTAAGGACTACATGTTCTTTCTTTTCCTCAGGAAGAGAGTACGTATAGTACCCCTTCTTTTCTTCATCGAGGTGGCGTGTTAGTTTCCTAAAGTCTTCCGCCGACTTAGGAAAAACTTTTGTGGTGTTGCCCACTATCTTCACTTTTTTGATGTTTATTTCCTTGGATTTTATCTTTCTACTGGCGAGGATCCAGTCCTCCGCCCCGTCAAGCACTACTGGAGGGACCCTTTTAGCCTTCTCGGCGTATGTGGGGACTATCTCCATGTCCTCTGAGGACCCAGCAGATTTAGCTGGGGTCTACGCGCCCTTTTCATTTTCACTATTTTCGATATTTTCAGGGGAAGAGTCCCTAATCTTAGGCGCTCTCTTCCTCTTTTTTTGCGGCAACAGCGGCCGGAGAGGATTTCACTTCCTCTGCGATCGGCCTCTAGGACCTGCATCTTAATACGAAGAGCCTCTGTCTGCTCTAAGAGGCATTTATTCTACTTACGTAGCATTTTCAGTTCTGATTTGGACTCTTTTAGAGGGGTTTTAGTGTTGCTGCTGTTCTTCGAGTTCATCATGATGTTGCTTCTTACACTTCACCCACTGACACTATCACTCACTGCTTAAATTTAAGTGGTTAATAATTACTATAGGTATCAATGGACCTACTCACTATGGGTGTACCACAGCAGCTCTCAGCCTTCAGTAAGCCCAAAGATCCTGTCTACTTATAAGAACAATGTTCGGAATACATATACCACAACAGCGCTCAGCTTTCAGTAAGCTCTAAGATCCTCACAAGTTGGTAAATGGTTAGAAAAAGTAAATAGACTCACCTGAGTTATAATCGCACAATCACAAAGGAACACAAGATTACTTGTAATTGCAAATAACGTCTCTAGTTAGTTAACAGTCTGCTCTGTTTCGAGGCCAAGTCGAGAATGACCTTTTAAAGTAACATATCCTAACCGAGACTATTTATAGGTAAATGTGGTCACACTTGGTTGCGCTTGACTGCACCGTTGTCAAGTAAACAATTGAGGGGACTATAGGGAATACGCTGTCTTTATTTAGTGCTTTCTAACACATTTAACTATTTCTATATTATCAAATGCATCCAATAATCTATTATTAGATACATTTTTAATCAACTTAAGATTATTTATTCCTATTTGGTGATTGTTTTCTAAAGCATATATGCTGTGCAAAGCTTGACTTTTCTGTTCTACCGTATCTTAAATGTGCCAAGTGTTCTTTAAAACGAATGTTTATGGAGCGTTTAGTTTGCCCAACATATTTTAGATCGCAATCATTACAGCTAATTTCATAGATGCCACTCCTCTCCTTCAAGTCGACTTTGTCTTTAGGGTTTCTAAGGAGATTTTTCAAACTGTTCTCCCTTTTGTAGGCTACTCTAAAACCTACGGTTTTAAATACTTTTTCTAGACCTCTCGTATATCTGGGATCATATGGGATTACTATGAACTTATTGGGAGCCTCAGGTGCTTGAAGAGTAGTGGCATCTTTTAACATTTTCTTATGCTTATGTCTTTTTACTAATGTATGTACAAAATTACCAGTATATCCACTACTTTTAGCTATATTTTTAATCCGATTCATTTCATTGTTAAAACGTGCTTTGCTTAATAGAAAATTGACTAATCTGTGAGTTAAGAAATGAAATGCTGCCATTTTGTGTTGACGGCAGTGAAATTAGTCAGATGTTATATACCTATCAGTATTAGTAAATTTCCTATAAATATCAAATTCTAATTTATCGTTATTTCTAATAACTAACGTGTCGAGAAAAGATAACTGCCCATTGTTCTGCTTTTCGTACGTAAAATTAATAGAAGGATATTTATTATTTAATGTTTCTAAGAAAGTGTCCAAATTTTCTGTTTTAGTATCAAAAATAGCAAATATATCGTCTACGTATCTATACCACACGCTTGGGAAATACTTGAGTTCTTTTTTGAACTGGGTTTCTAATCTACCCATAAAAAAATTGAAAAAAATTTGCAAGGAACGGAGATAAGCAATTGCCCATAACAGTTCCCTCAAGTTGTTTATAATATTTATTGTTGAACTGAAAAAAATTTTGATTCATACATAATTTTGTAAGAAGTAAATATTCATCAATAATTTCTTTCTTCAAATTATTAATTTCAAGTAGTTCCTTTAGGTACTCTAAAGCTAGTGGTATGGGTACACTAGGAAACAATGAGCCTACATCAAAAGATATTAAATTTTCACCTTCTTTTAAGTGAACATTCTTAATTTTATCTAAGAATTCTAACGAGTTAGTAACCTCAAAGTTATCGTACGAGATATTTAATCTGCTGAATTCTTCTACTAACCATTTTGAAATATTGTATTGTTCCCAGGTTTATGGATTTTGGGAAGGCAATACAGTTTAGATAACTGTGGGTTACTATGTGTTAGTTTCAATTGTAGTTTATCGGACACAAGGTTTTTACACTGTTTTAAGGTATTTTTTACTTCTGTTATCATTTTTATAACGGGTTCTTCTCAATTAAATCGTACGGACAGGTTTGAATCAAATGGTCTACTCTTTCAAGATAATTTGTTTTGTCTAGTATAACAACCTTATTTCCTTTGTCAGCTTTTAAATAAAAACATTCTTTTTTCTTCAGTCCCTAGATAACTTCAGTATTTTTACGAGAAACATATTTTGACTTGTCGTTAACAACGTTTTTTGAGATTAGATTTCTGCAAGCCTCTCTAATGAATCCCTTAGTTGACTCTGGCACGTATTGAATAGAACTTTCGATATTCGCTATAATAGTTGGTAACTTGGTTAGCGAAACGCGCGTCCAGAACGTAACAAGTTGTGGTGTAGTGTGGTTAGAACTCTTGTATTTTGAAAACAATAATTGTTTAAGTGATAATTAATTTGGTATAAAAGATTTTTAATGAGGAAGAGAGGAAAAAATTTTATCTTTTCCAAGATATGCTACCTGGGTAAGAATGAATAAAAGAATAATTAAAAAAAAATTATAATATTGTTCCGGATTGGCAGCCAAACAAACACGTAGATTCTGAATGAACTTCATTTATTTAGAACATAGCTTACAGGTAGCACAGGTAAAGACTCGCTATAGTTAACAATGCTAATTAAAGTAACCTAAAACCTGTCACTATCAACTTGTTTACACTTCGAAATCCCAATTGCAACTATTGTCTTTCTAAAAAAAATTCTCTAAAAAATTCTAGAATAATCTAAATACTACAGGGAAAAAATAATTAAGCCTCACAGAACATTCGAGAATGATTTTTGGCACTATCAAAGTCGTTACATGGATAAAAATTAAGGTAAGTCTACTTGATTAAAATAACAAATAATACATAAATTCACCTAAAACTTAACCGACCTATAACTAGGTCTAAATTCGCAATATTGTCTCTTTCCCAGAGTTGATCGACCCAATCGAACATCTACGGTATCGGGCTAGTCGATAAAAGTGCACGACTTTGATTTATGCATCTTCTGAATCCGGAATACCGAGTCGTTCAGTCGAGTCACCACACAACACGATCCTTCTCATGACTTCTTCAACTTTGGCGAGTGTTCTTAATTCTTTTTGGATTGTATAACCAAACATCTTCATCGACAGTAAAGAGCCGAGGTGGCCGAGAGCGTAAAGCTTTGGGTTTACATCGGAGTTAGTCTGGCAGGGCCTGGGTTCGAATCCTAGGTGGGTGCACGACTTTTCAAGTCTGCAGCATATTAGTTTTCACTTTCCACGGTGCCATTCACGCCGGTAACCAGACCGGTATCTACGGGTGGAGGCCAAATCAAACGAACAAACAAAACCGACAGTAAATCCAGTGTGATTGGCTCGTAGATCATAACGTGACTTCATTCTATCGCTTTCTATTTGTAATTTATGGCGGTCCTCTTTATGGATTTCTGTGAGGCGCTTACTAACCTGGTTGGCGTAATCCGTGGTAGTTATTTTGTTGTCTGGAGGGCATCCAGTCAGGAGGTCGGCTGGAATCTATAAACCGGATACAAATATTACACTGCCGGGTGTTAAACTTCTTCTCCATTTGTCCCATTTCCTCTTTTACATCTTCCTTGGTTAGTGTCAGTTCATGCAATGTTTTTCTAGTTATTTCTTCTTGATTCTTCTCTATGACTTGTATTTTTTGTCTTTTTGATGCCTTTTCAAATCTTCTTCAAGTTCATTCTTCATGTCTTGTTGGTTCTTCCTCATGTCATTATGCAATAATTAAGTTCATTAGGAATCGAAATTTGCTGCCATGATTATTGCTACTAGTAGAAACTATTTCTTACTTCTCTAGGATCTGGATCCTAATGCCGCTTCCCACACCAAATGTTCCGGATTGGCCGGTAAGCAAACATGTTGTTTCTAAATTCACTCCGTTTATTCAGAACACAGCTCACATGTAGCAGAGATAAAGACTGGTTATATCTAACATTGCTAATCAAAGTAACCTAAAACCTGCACTGTTAACTTGTTTATCCTTCGAAATCTCAAATAGAATTGAATTTTGCCTTGCAGCGCGTTTATACAACCTTTATAAAAAGATGGAATGATCTAGAAAATTCTAGAGGAATCTAAATACTACCAGAGCATTCGAGAATTGGAGAGTAGAGGGATCCCGACTGGCGTTACCAGTTAACCAGTTAGCAGACCTATTGAAGATCTCCAAGATGATACAGGACTTTGCTTCTGCACGAGATACACTAATAAAAAATGAGAACCCTGTGAGCTAAATAAAACAACAAATTTAAAAAAAATAAGGTCTGTTAACCTAAATCCTTAGTAAAGTAATAATAGGATTACTAATATCCAAATAAAGAAATAATACAATTACAATATTACTATATCTATTGAGCTCCGTCGTGTAACCAGAGGCTGGTCCCAAGAACTGGTTCCAAAACCCAGGACAGTTCCAAAACTACCTTCAAAAAGACCGGTAGCCAAAAGTTAGCCAGTACCAAAGAGCTCATACCAAAAAACTTCTAATAAGTTTCGGCCATTCGAAAACCCTCAAGGGAGGACTGGAAACGAACTAGAACTAGTGCACTGACGTGAACCACAGCAAAAACACCATGGCGGCTTCAGCCAAGCCCCCAGCGACATAAAACAGTCTCACAAAAGGAACTTTCCTTCTAACTAACTAAGTTCAAATGCACTTAAACAACAAGCCAGAGGAAATACAAGCGACTCAGGAGACAAAATCGAAAACGAAACGTCTATCATACTGGAACAGTACTACATGCTAAGTATAACACGTATACTTTGCCAAATTCCTATGGGTTTGCAGCCGGAAACCACCGGAGCCCCAATAGGTGGCGCTAAGTGTTATACTTAGCATGTAGTACTGTTCCAGTATGATAGACGTTTCGTTTTCGATTTTGTCTTATCGAGCAATATGTTATTTCAGATCTCCATGGGTACAAGCCCGCTTCATGAGGGTAGAGGCCCAGAAATCATGATCGCAGGAGGGTACCCTGTAACATAATCGAAAGCAATTCGTCTTGTAGGCCGTTTTGCACCTGCAGAAATTATATATGTTTGCTATTTATATATATATATATATATATATATATATATATATATATATATATATATATATATATATATATATATATATATATATATATATATATATATATATACATATATATATTTTCAGGAATCATTTATAATGAATGACCATTTACAGCCAGCAGCCGACCTCAAATAGTTTAACATCTTTTATGCAGGGGTGATTAAAATAAAATAATAATAAAAGTTAAATTCAGCATATGCTGGGAAAATACAACAACAATTAACAACATTATAGCTAGTAATTGATAAAACAATAGGAAAATCATTAAAGGCGGAGGTAAAATGTTACAAATACTTGAACGCACTCTAGATTCGAAAATAAAAAATAGCTTGGCATGTTAAAATGAAACTGTTAGAGTTAGAATGTCATAACAAATCAAAATGTGCACACATACACTTCCCCAAAAGATTAACGCACCACCAAAAAATAACCAAATGTTCAAAGCAAGATTTTATCAAAACTACTGGTCCGATTTAGACGTTTTTTTTTTTAATGACAGGTTGTGCCATCCACAATGTTAGTATACTAACGGTATTCTAATAAAAATCTTTTTTTTACTAATACCGGGTGTAGCAATTATAGCGTGTTTTTTTAATAAAACTTGTAACACCCTGTAGAGTTGATCAGTTACAATATCAAGTTGGAATTGAAATCACGCCATAGCCTTATCTTTTTTTTACATTTTGTTTTTTTATTTACTCCATTATCTTTCTTATTAAACGAGAAACAGCATTTTATAGCATAACATGATTTTATTGGTTTTAATTTACATTTTTCTCACTAAAGTAAGTAGCAGGCTATGGAAAACCAAAGTAACAGTAATTGTCAAAAATGCAGATGCTTTTTGTCACTGTCAGTCCGCTTTGTATGAATGTAGATCAATATGCAACGTGAAACAAGAAATCTTACTCGCGTAGAATGTGCTCAAGCATTAATATTGTTTGAGGATGGTTGGAGCTACCGAAGAATTGGTGAACGATTTATGGTAACTCATACAACCATTTCACGAGTTATACAACGATATAGAGAGACTGGAAGTAATTGTCGCAGGCCGGGACAAGGGAGGAATCGAAAAACAACTCCGATTCAGGAGCGTTTTTTGAGACTCGCAGCATTAAGACAGCGTTTTGTAACAGCTCGAGCCCTTCAAACTCAGATTCGAGATGTTAATGGTGTACAAGTTTGTACAGAAACCGTTCGTCAGCGACTCAGAGAGCATAATTTGAGACCTAGGATTGCTGCTCGAGGTCCAGCTTTAACTAGAGTTCATCGGAGAGCAAGGCTAAATTTTGCTATGGAGCATCGTAACTGGTTGGAAGCTGAATGGCAACAGGTATTATTTACGGATGAGTCCCGATTTTGCTTGTTTAACAATGACAGACGTATACGTGTATATCGACGTCCTAACGAAAGGTATGCTCAGTGCAATTTTTCACATACAACATTATTTGGGGGAGGATCTTTGATGGTCTGGGGAGGCATTTCATTGACTGGTCGCACGGAACTTGTTATTATAAATGGAAGCCTTACAGCTGAAAGGTACATATTGGAGGTGTTAGATCAACATGTTGTGCCATATGCGCCATTTATTGGGCAAGGATTTTTGTTAATGCAAGATAATGCCAGGCCTCATGTTGCTCGAGTTGTGAGAAATTACCTAGAGGAAGTCGAAATCGCTACCATGGCATGGCCTGCTCGGAGCCCGGATTTAAATCCGATAGAAAATCTCTGGGACACTCTTGGGAGGAGATTACAAGAGGAACGTAACGTAAACACTTTGGAAGACGTACGGCAGAGACTTATTCGCATATGGGAAGAACTGGACCAAAATGACATAAGGTCTCTAATTTTAAGTATGAACCGTCGTTGTCAAGAAGTTATTCGTGCCAGAGGCGGAAATACTCGCTACTGACATTTTGGTGTAATTTTTAGTTGCGTTTTGTTTCGGTTTTTCGTTATTAATAATTTGCAATAAAATCATGTTATGCTATAAAATGTATATATATATCGTTTAATATATATATATATATATATATATATATAAAAAACAAAATGTAAAAAAAAGATAAGGCTATGCGTGATTTCAATTCCAACTTGATATTGTAACTGATCAACTCTACAGGGTGTTACAAGTTTTATTAAAAAAACACGCTATAATTGCTACACCCGGTATTAATACAAAAAAAAGATTTTTATTAGAATACCGTTAGTATACTAACATTGTGGATGGCACAACCTGTCATTAAAAAAAAAAACGTCTAAATCGGACCAGTAGTTTTGATAAAATCTTGCTTTGAACTTTTGGTTATTTTTTGGTGGTGCGTTAATTTTTTGGGGAAGTGTATATAGGGTGTTCCATTTAAATACCAAACAAAAAACTTTAAAAATTCGGAAATAAAATGGCAACGCTGTCATTTAAACAAATGAAAATTAAGTTTTATTTAACCAACAAAAATTTCATTTTAATATATTGGTCAATAGCTAAAAACAAAACTTACCGAAATTGACCACATTATACCAAAAATCGCCGCCAGTTCAATAATGTGTTGTTCGGATAAATGATTTCTAGGGTCCATTTCGAATATTAACACGTGATTCACGCCAGATGATCTCCAACCGTATATATTTATACCCCAAAGAAACAAAAATTCTATAATTAGTAACGGTCCTCGGTACAGTCTAGTCACTATTCGCCAGTCCTCTTTTGGTGATCTATATTTAGCTATAATTCATAAACATATATTATGAGCAAACAGAAACAGAAAATGCTTTATAATATACTGGGTGACACAGGAGACATGAAACAGTCATTGTGTTTATGTTTACACATTTCACTTTAAAATTTGAGATAATTGTATAATTCAATATAAAGCAAATGTTTGATGAAAAAACAATTAAAAGTTATATATTTTTTTTAATTTGATATAGGACCCTGTGTATTTTTATTGCCTACCGTATTCAGCCTTTTGGTTTCTAAATGATGGCTGAAAAATCATGAAACATTTATGCATATTTAGGATTTATATGCATATATATTTATTTTTTTCATTCTGTAAATATAGATTGAATGATGAGAGATTTGATAATTTGGATGTAGTAATAAATGGAAATATTGGTCATAACAATTAATTAATGTAGCAGTCAGCTTTATAATTACCACCAAATAACTATATTCAAGAATATTAGTTTACTACTATATATCAGAATACTATATTCAAGAATATTAGTTTAGACAATTTTTTTTATTAAATTATTGAATAATCTATCAGTGGCGGCTTGTCATAAGGGGCCGAAGGGCCGTGGCACTACCACCAAATATGCCGACCACTAAAAATATTTTTTTTTAAATGGTTTTCATTTCAATAATTTTCGGATCAAATGACTAAACAATAATGCATAAATTATTTCTTATTATGTAGTTTGGTCCCGACGAAAAAAAAACGCGTCGTACCTATTATTCCTAGAACAACAGATATAAATGCGGGACACGAAAGAAAACCGGGCGGAATCAATCGGTTTCGGAAGGTTGGTCAAGAAATCTCTTTAAACCAGTGGTGTCCCGTCGTTCTTTAAATAATATGGCACTCCTTTTTGACTATACGCACTTCAGATAATTAAAAAATGTAACTATGCTTAATGAACCTTTATCTTTATTTGTCTGTATTCTTTCGTGTACCTCACTTCTATATCTCTTTTGTGTTGCAAAAACGCCGAACTTTCGAATTTCAAAATGATTTAATTTTGACTTTTCTTGATCGATTTACCTATAAATATATTTTTTCTTGAGTTCTCTCATTAACGGTTTCCGGGCTACTGCCTGCGTCCACTATTATTGGACCATCTAGTATGGTGATACACGATTTACAAGTCCAGATTTTACAAGGGCAGCCAGCAGTGAACGAGATTTATCAAAATTTTAACTTATGCAGTTCGACTTTGGGCTACTCGGGTATGCCAAAAGTGGCCGTCTGTCTCCGTTTGTCATATTACTTTATACAGGGGCCGTCATTGTGAAGTACTATACAGGTCGTTTCCTAATTGCATGCTGATGTTAAAGGGGGTGTTTTTATGTCCTAAAAGTCTTAACTTTTGAGATACAGGATGGTAAAGTTTAAAATGAAAATATTTTTTTTCATCTCAATTCTGATGCTATTGTAGATAACTGTATGAAATTTGATACACGTCTTCTATGCATTAAGGAGCATACGGATTTACCCAGGTTAATTACATATGCACGCCACTGGTAGAAATTTTAAAAATTGATTGTTAATAAAAAATGCCCTTTTATGCATAAAAGACGTGTATCAAATTTCACAGTTATTTATCTATAATAGCATCAGAATTAGGATTTAAAAAAAACGTTTTTTAAAACCTTGTATCTCCAAAGTTCAGACTTTTAGGTTCATTTTAAACTTTTTTCTTAAAAAGGTCCAAGAATCACCCCCTTTAACATTAGCACGCAATTAGGAAATGCCCTGTATAGTACTTCACAGTGACGCCCCCTGTACAAAGTAATATGACAGACGGAGACAAACAGTCACTTTTGGCATAACCAAATAGCCCAAAGTCGACCTGCATAAGTTAAAATTTTGATAAATCTTGTTCACTGGAATCAGTGATGACTCCCCTACTATAGCTACATTGATGTGTTAATTTTGGAAAAATATGAGTAGTTTTTCAAATATTAATTGCAATATTAGATATTTTTTGACACCCGATATTGAATAGAAAATTAATTATTTTGAAGCAGTTTATTGACAGTTACTTTATGAACACTTTTACAAAATATATGAAAAAAACTAAGCCATTTTTGAGGTTGACGGCTGTGATACTAATGATTATTTTATTTAAATCTTTAATTGAAAGTTCACCGGTGTTGCGCTCTCGAATATATTTTTTTACTCCTGCCCATGCAAATTCAATAGGGTTGAGGTCGCACATGTATGGAGGCAGCCTTAAAGGTGTATGACCGAGGTTACGTAAAAGACCGTCAATTTTATACTTTTTTCTCTAGGCTTGTTGACTGATATTACTTCACATAATTGATATTTTCTCCATGTTGGATCACATACAAGATTGTTCGATTTAAACCACGATATCATATGAGCTTTTGTAGAGGATTTAGTTGGCACTTTATCTTCTACATGAGAATGATAAGACGCATTATCCATTACCACGACTGATTTGGGAGGAATGTTAGATAGAAGCTTCTCGAGCAACCACTTTTCAAAATTATTTCTATTCATCTGTCCATGATAGTCTCCTGTTGTTAGTCCCGAGCGAAAAACTAAAGCAGCACCTGGAACAAATCCGGCTTCGGAACCAGCATGAACTATAATAAAGCAACTACTAGAACGGATTCCCTGAACAACACCTGTAACACTTTCACTTTGCCAGCATTTGTTCACTGTCATATCCTTAAATACCCAGGTTTCGTCTAGATACACAATATTGCGTCCTTCTTGCCTATACTGCCTTACAGTTGATAGATGTTTCACTCGACAGTGAAAAATATTTGGTCTCCTAATGAGCAATTTTCATTTATTTTGGCACTTGCGCCAAACAAAACCATTTGATCGTAAAAGCTGATTTAAGGTTTTATACCCGTACGGAAAATCTATTTTGTTCTTTACAGCACGAAGTAGGGGTTTGCAGGTCGGAACCTTCTTCAAGTTTATATAAAAATCCTCTATTGTTCGTCGAATTACGAATTTGTATGATAATTGGGGGCTTTTTTTACCAGGAGATTTTAAAGGTGAAGAAGAACATGAGCGATCATTATGTTCTCTTTGAATTTTTCTTACACTACTTTCCGAAACACCAGTGTAAAATGCAGCACGTTCTGTTCGATTTTGAATTGGAATAGTCAAGCTATTATTTTCAGCTTCTCTAGTACAGGCCTCTATAACGCTCGCGATAACTTCACATGCACCCCTTCGAATTGTTTTTCCTCTTTTGCTCGCCATCGTTACTTCGAAATAATAATTCAAATTCAACACAGCGCATTTATATAGAAATGAAAACAAATACTCTAAATGTATAGGTGCCACTGGAAATAGATGGAACCTTCTGGCGGCAAGTGCATGGAGACTCTAGGCACATCAAAATTACAAGTAGACTAGTGTGAAATTTACTAAATCCTCGATTAATTTTCCGTATCGCTTAGCTGGCGCACTTTATAGGTGAAGCGGCAAACTATTACAACAAATAAAATAACATACAATTTATTTGCGTACACAAATTTTACTTTTCCGCTTGCTTAAGACTATCAACCTTTATTTTAAGGACCGCCCAGTTTTATTTTGTGTTCCGCACTTTAAACTCTCTGTCTGATGCCGTGGTCGTCTGTCCGACTGTCCTAGCACATCGCTAAACGGCTTTGCTGGAATATATTGGAAAAGATTACGTGAGGTCACGCTGTGCACGCTGTGCACGCAGAAACTACTGTGAAAATTCGTATAAACGGGGCCGCCTGATTGAGCGGCTCGGTAAGGTTCTGCATATTTTATTTTAGTGAGATGTTGGCTTTTCGCGTAATTGCATCGCGGAGGGTCGGTACACCTAAGTTGAACATTTTGCGAGTTTTTTAAAGTTTAATTAATTTAATTAAATACCAAAATGAATAAAATAAACAGTCTATTAGTGAAACCTTTTTCTACGCGATCGCTAGAGGAAAAAATTCAAATCAAGGAGCTTGGAAGACCTCTCCCCTATTTAGATCTAACCAAAACGCAGGAGGCTTCCACCTCTAGTTTATCAAGCTTCAAAGACCGTGTAAGGAAAATTAATCGAAATATGTATTCGAAAAATAACTGGATTTGTGGATGCGATCAAAAAATGCATTTTTTTGTTTCGTTTGTGTTTTGTTTGGTGCTGAATCTATATGGACAAGGCATGGGGTTACTGACTTAGTGCATATTTATGAGGAAATTAAAACGCATGAAAACGGCAAGGTACAGGGTGTTCCAGCGACGACTGAGGACCTTCCTTGTATTTTGGAAAAATTCAAAATAGCCAATCGATGTATTTTTTCTTGGAGAATCCAAAAATGTCATCGAAAAAATATTTGAACCAGAAACAAAAGCGTTACGCTATGCATCAGGTGTTTTTTAAATGGAATGTATCGTTTTTTATACGATTTTTGGAAAGAATGATTTTTTTATGTCCGTTCTGATTAAAAGATTTGATTTTGCGATAGCTGTTTATATTACATTTTAATGTTTTATAAACTAAAATTTTAGCTTCACCTGTTTAAAATATACGATAGGTTGGTATAGGTGATCAAGGTAAAATGACGTTTGAATGCTTTGTCAATAAAAATTGACATTATTTTAATTATTGTCGAAGTCTTCACCTAAAAAATATATATTTGATATTTATATAATTTTTATAGAAATATATCCATCAATACAATTCTAAGGATAAAAAACCTATTTGAGGAAAATAAAACTTTACATGATAGAAAAAGAAATTCAATAATTTAATATTTCCTTTCAATATCGAAAAAAAAACAGTACCCTATAAAAAAGCCGTGAATCCAAACACTTTTTACAACATTTGCTGAGCTTTCATATTTTCTCAACACCCTATATCGATACGTATCAATCGCAGTGCAAAAATCCGGAAAACAAACTACACGTATTTGTCACTATTTCCTTTGAAAATGAAAAATATACAAACCGAGCAGGCAATCTGCAAATCCGGCATTTTTAACCGAAGCTTTGTCACATCGTGAAAAGGAGTTTTTTGTGTTTTGGTTTGTGTGTGCTTTGAAACGAATAACAAACGGCTAGCGAGATGTTATAAAAGGGCCGGTTTTGTCTTTTCAGATGTTCTTATAAAAGTGACTGTTCAGTCGAAGTCAACAACAAGATTTTTGGAGATCCATGCGAAGGAACAGTCAAATATATAGAGGCCCATTATCGTTGTGAAAATGGTAAATTTATTTTCTAATTGGGCTCGTAAAAGAGATACTTTCATCGAATTTTATACCTTGGATCAAATTACAGTACATTTTAATGTCACTAAGATGCAATTTCTAGGGCTAAAGAAAAATGAATATGCAGGATTAGTAATAGTCACAACAAATCAATGCATTTTCTTAATGGAACACCTTGTATATTATATATCTATCAAATGGATATCTTTTTGCTGATTTATTAAGATCCTATGGCGTGATACCTTTATCTGGAGAAATGACCCCGCACATTTATTATGGCTTTCAGTCAATTTCTATGAAAATTTAATATGTTATAGTTCTCAACCTCCCAATCAAAAGCTCTCGTGACCACAACTTACTCTGCCTCTATTTTGTTGTACACAGGGAGTCAATGTTGGAATTTTGCATTTTCCGTATTTTATGAAAATTTTTATTTTTTTTATTTTAATTAATTAATACGCATTTAAATAGAATAGTCGCTTAGAATATTTTGGACTAGATGCTAAGGTATGTATTAGTAATAATAAATTTATACAGGGTGTAGCTGTATATAAGAAATCGGACATTTTTGTTTCATATTCGGCTGCACTTACAACACTTAAATTTCAGTTTTCAATGTGACCGCCGTTTTTCTCGAAACAACATCGATAACCCCTTTGTAGCCTTCCTAAACTTGCTGTTACAATATGATTTTCCTGGTTAAGGCGGTTTATTTCATCGACAATTTTTCCCATGATCTCTTGAATATTTTCCTTTCGTGTGTCTGTATACGACGTTCTTCAAATGGCCTCAAAGAAATGTATCCAAAACTGAGAGGCCGCCCCGCTATTGGGCGGCCAAGCATATGTTCCATTTCGCCCTATCCATTCGTTATGGCGCCGATTTAAAAATTGAACCACATCATGCACGGCATAAGGAGGCGCCCCATCATGTTGCCAAATTAAATTCTGATATTCTGCCAATGGTAAGTCTTCCAAAAAATTTTCAATTTCGTTTTCTAAAAACTCATAATATCTGTGCCCATTTAAAGTCCCGTTAAAAAATATTGGTCCCAAAATTTTATTTTTGTTGTTTTTTATCCCACACCAAACATGAATAGAATTCCTCCCTTGAAATTTAATAGTCTGGAACTTTTTTGGATTTTCAACGGCCCAGTGGTGACTATTATGTCTGTTGAATACTCCCGATGTTGTGAAAGTAGCTTCGTCGGTCCACACAATATTTTTGAATAAATCAGGGTCTTCGTTTTCTTGCCGAATTACCATTTGAGAACCAAATTGGAAGCGAAGTTCTTTTTGTGCCGGTGTTAGGTGCTGAAGTGGAAGGATACGAAAAGGCCTAAATTTATGAATTTTCAGAGTCCTGTGAACAGTCCCTCGGGTAACTCTTCTGCGCCTTACACCGCCACCGTACTGAACTTCCCGAACTGCATCCGAAATAGATTTGGTTGGATTAACTTGAAAATAATTTATAATGGCCTGGTCTCGATTTCTTCGTCTTTGTATATTTCTTTTTCTATCATGTAAAGTTTTATTTTCCTCAAATAGGTTTTTTATCCTTAGAATTGTATTGATGGATATATTTCTATAAAAATTTGCAATAAATCTTCTTCTTGCTTCTCTTGCATTTTCTTGGCACTTGTAAAATAGCATAACAATCTGTAGTCTCTCGTCCAAAGAGTATTTCATTTCGATCAGAGTCAAATATATATTTTTTAGGTGAAGACTTCGACAATAATTAAAATAATGTCAATTTTTATTGACAAAGCATTCAAACGTCATTTTACCTTGATCACCTATACCAACCTATCGTATATTTTAAACAGGTGAAGCTAAAATTTTAGTTTGTAAAACATTAAAATGTAATATAAACAGCTATCGCAAAATCAAATCTTTTAATCAGAACGGACATAAAAAAAATCATTCTTTCCAAAAATCATATAAAAAACGATACATTCCGTTTAAAAAACACCTGATGCAGAGCGTAACTCTTTTGTTTCTGGTTCAAATATTTTTTCGATGACATTTTTGGATTCTACAAGAAAAAATACATCGATTGGCTATTTTGAATTTTTCCAAAATACAAGGAAGGTCGAAAATAGGTCCCTGTTCAGTCCTCGCTGGAACACCCTGTACATATAAATAATATTCTTAGTTTTTCTTTACTCGGAAAATCAATTAAAGTTCGGCTTATAGACAAAATATTATTACGCACACAATCAAGTTGATAAAAACAGATATATTTTAAACATTATTATGAACTGTATTAGATTTTGTGGTGCATTAGAATTGGCATTGAGAGGTCATGATGAAACCGAAGAATCCGGAAATAAATGAGTGTTCCGAGTATTGATAGATTTTAGTTCTCAACTGGATAGAGATTTAAAGGAACATTTCAACAAAGTAACAGCATTTAAAGGGACCTCTAAGACGATACAGAACGAATTATTGGACTGCACGATTAGCGTTTACCATGAAGAAGTGACTAAAAAAATTGAAAAGCGAATTATGTAGCGGTAATAGCCGACGAAACTACCGATGTCGCCGACGAATTTCAATTAGTCATTATTTTACGATACATTGTCTCCAGTAAGTCAGTAGAAAGATTTTGGATATTTGTAAATCCTCCCGGACACAATGTCCTTTCAATAGCCAATTACATTTTAAATGAAATTGATCCTTTAATTAGTGACACACCCAATAAGTTAATAGCGCAAAGCTGTGACGGAGCGTCAGTTATGAGCTGAGGTGTAAATGGGATACAAAAAATCATCTCATCTGACTGGAATTTTTCTTTTTTTTCTACGTCACCTCAAAGAACAGAAGTATTGGATGGATATGGATCATCACAAACGAGATGGAATTTTCACTATCGGGGAATTAATACAGTTTATGAATACCAAAATGAGCTAATACACGTTATGGATAAGTTAGAGAACGACAGAAATATTAAAGTGAATTCAACGATTGAACAAGCTGGTGCATATAAACTTAGATTGCAGAACAAAGATTTTATATTTTGGTTGACAGTTTTTCATAAAATCATGCCACATGTCGAAATAATCTTTAAGCAACTGCAGATGATTAATACCGACCATATCAAGGCTAAACAACATCTAGAAAACTTCGAAAACGCAATGCAAAAAGTTCGTGATGAAATGGACACAATTATTGACCAAATTGACTTTGAGCCTTTAGGAAACGTAGATGAAAATGTTCTTCAAAAAAGGAGACGTTACCCTCGTTTCGATCTATCTATTTCAACAAATAAAAAAATTGAAGCCTTAGAAGTTTGCGATTCCATAATACAACAGAGTAAAGCTCGCTTTACTTTTCAAAGACATCTGACAGCTACCGCAAAAAAAAATTCCCGACAAATTGCTCTCTGATACATTTAAGTTATATCCATTCCTAGAGAAAAATCGTCTAAACACCGAACTGCAACTACTTTATGAAAGAGAAGAATTGCAGACCATTTCTGAAGCCGTTCTTCTTTTATCGTTGGTTTCACAGGAAGATATGAGGTGCACTTTTCGAGAAACTATTAAGTTATTGGAAGTTTTAGTGTCTGAGGCTGAAAGATGCTTCTCTATTTTAAAAAGACTAAAAACTTTTGCGCAACTCTATGAAAGAAGAAAGACTAAGTGCTTTGGGAATGTTCTCAGCTGAAAAAGTGTTTCTTAATAATATTGAAGACTTTAATAAACGAGTCATTGACCTTTTCGCCAGTAAGGCAGAACGAAGACTAGATTTCAAATACCGCAGTTCAGAGTAAAATATTCTTCCTTTTACTGTATATAGTTTTGGAGTGTATTACTTATTCATTACGACTAATTATTCTGGTAAGTTTTTATCGAGGTTTTTGTGTTATTTATTACTTTTAAAAAATGGTTATCGCAAACAACTTCACCCCAACACAAGAATAGAAGAATCGATTTGATTTACAAACACATATGTAACTAGACATAAAAGGCGAAGGAACTCAAGATTATTATTAAATTTTTTAAAATGTTTAGTTTTTTACTAATTTAGCAAGTAGTATAAATAGTATATAATGGATGTAACTAGTAATTTTTTCTATTAAAAAAACAAAAAGGTAAAAAATTAGTCATTTTGGGCGTGGCAACCCGAAAAATTTTCACCTACCGCGCAATTTTTTGCCTGCGGCGCTATTTACCTTCTGCTGCACCGCCAAACTCAAATCCCACGAGCCGCCACTGGATTATTCATTTTTGATACCTTAATTACGACTACGCCTCCAATACGATTTGTAAATGTCAAAAAATGTCATCTCTATTTAGGACTCGTTTAAAGGAAATATTTGACTATTTACTTACGTTTTCCATTTTAAAGTTATTAAATGTAGAATATGTAAAAAATTTTCAATGTAATATAAACTCTTACATAGATTTTTAAGATATTTATAAGTGGTTTTCGCAGATTTATTCCAAATCTCATCGTGTACATATCACTTTACAGTGACAAAATGAGTAATAGAAAACAATTTTCGGGTTTTTTGCATCCACAAGCGAAAAAATGGTATTCAATCTAATAAAATACTACGAAAATGAAAATTTACCGGCCAATGTCCAGGAGACAGTAGGGTATCAGTATAAGGACTGTGCAGAAAATTGTGCATAATTTACTACCGAAGAAGATTAAGAAATGTACACGAGAAAAGCCAAAGACAGAAGACTTAGTGACAATGTAAAAATGGATGTTCGTAATGCAATTTAGGATTTATACACATCAAAAACTAATATAACCCTTCAAGTTTTAAAAGAAGCTTTAAAAAATCAAGGCATATTGGAAATTGGACTAAAATCGTTGTCAAAATTAACAAAAATGTTGGGTTTTCGATATAAAAAAGAGTGTAATCGAAGATTTTTATACGAGTGGCCACGTATAGTAAGTCAGCGTATCCAGTTTTTAAAGAAATACACGGAAAATGTTAATTCAAAATTTAGAAAAGTGGTATTTTTAGACGAGATTTGGATATTTTTTAATGGAAGTGGTTCGAAATCTTGACAGGACGGGTCTGTAAAAAGTGTCAAGAGAAAAAATGGATGTGTGATGGGAAAACGGTTCATCATTTTGCATGCAGGTTCTTCAACAGGATTTCTCCCAGGTACAAGTTTACTGTTTTCTTAACATCTAAAAGTATGGACTACCATGATAATATGAACTGTGAACTGTTTGAAAAGTGGTTAAAAGAACAACTGATTCCAAATTTAGATGCTCCATCTTTAATAATTCTGGACAATGCATCTTATCATTCAAGAATCTTAAATAAACAACCTACTTCATCCTGGAAGAAAAGTGATATTTATGACTGGCTAATAAAACAAAAACAAAATCCTTTACCAAATATGCTAAAACTAGAACTTCTTTTAATGACAAAATCTATTAAAAAACCAACAATATATGCCGTAGATGAAATATTACGGGAAAATGGACATGAAGTTTTATGACTGCCGCCATATCATTGCCAGTTTAACGCAATAGAATTAATATGGGATGGGGCAAAATCATATTACGAAAAACACGTGAACGATGGTCTTACATAAGATGAAGTGCAAATTGTTTGGCAAGACTCATTAAATTATATTACGCCGGAGTACTGGAAGAAATCTGTGGAACATACGAAGAAATTAATTTGGGATTGGTGGAATCGAGAACGAGTTCTAGATGTCGAAATAGCACCAATGATCATTGCGCCATTTGAGGACGACTCAGAAGATGAGGACTTTTTAAGTGATGATGATATTTTTTAGTCTATAATATTAAAAAGTTTTTGAAGGATTATATTATTCTTTGACGTGTATAAATCATAAATTGCATTATGAATATCCATTTTTGCATTGTAATTTAAGTCTTTGCATTTGGATTTTTTCGTGTACATTTCTTAAACTTCTTCGGAAGTAATTTTTGTTTTCATGCACAAGTTTCTGTACATTCATTATACCGATTCTCAGAGCTTTTGCCACTGGCTCCTGGATATGAGCCAGTGAATTTTAATTTAAATTTTTTTTCATTAGATTTGATACCATTTTTTTGCTTACTTTTTTAGTACATTTGTAATTTTGTAGGCAATAAATAAATAATTATAGAATACTTGTTCCAATTTTAAAGCAAGTTTCAAATATGTAAATTTTTATTAATTATGACATTTGATATTTATATATCAAATTTTGTCTTATAATTAATAAAAGCGGTAAAATCGCTTTACCAGAAACTAGGGAATAAGGAAAAATACACGCTATATATATATATATATATATATATATATATATATATATATATATATATATATAAACATATATATATATATACACATATAATATATATATATATATATATATATATATATATATATATATATATATATATATATATATATATATATATATATATATATATATATATATATATATATATATATATATATATATATATATATATATATATATATATATATATATATATATATATATATATATATATATATATATATATATATATATATATATATATATATATATATATATATATATATATATATATATATATATATATATATATATATATATATATATATATATATATATATATATATATATCTAATATATAAAATTCTCGTGTCACGGTATTTGTGTTATTGTCCTCCGAAACGGCTAAACCGATTTTCATAAAATTTTCTGTGCTTATTGGGTAGGTCTGAGAATCGGCCAACATCTATTTTTCACACCCCTAAAAATTAAGGGTGGTTCACCCCAAAAATTTTTTTTTTAATTTTTGGACAAAATTGTTTGTTTTTATTTTTTCACGATTCAGCGTTAAAAAATACATACAACCCTAAATTTTCACCCTTCTACCATCAACCCCTATTTTTTAATAGCTATTTTTGTATTATTCACGTTATTTACAATTTTTTCGAGTCCCGTTGTAAACTACTTTTTTTTTTATTGTCTACCACATTTTTTTTATATTTCCTTAAAAATCGGGTATTACATATTTAGTTTCAGGTTTTTTTTTAAAGAAAATTATTTTTGTTCTTTTATGTTATTAAAAATATTTATTGATTTAGCTGGCGGTCCCGCATAAATAAATCATTTTGAATTGAATTTCCCGTACAGCAACGCAACCGCAACCCCACATACACGGGTTATACGCGCCTGCGCAAGTATCAAATCAACTCTACGGAGTACTCAGACAGGATGAAACCTGTATTGTTTTGTTTTTAATATAGTTTTTTTGTTTTAATTGTGTCTCGACTGATACGCCTCTCAAGTTAATTTACTTCAGTTCAGTTAATAATTAATAATAGACATTTATTTTGTGCCAACAACGCCCTTACTTTAAAGGTATGTAATTTATTATACTTTAACATTTTGTGGAAATAAAGTGATGGACAGTTGTTTTGCTAAATAAAATTTATCCAAATTATCTGTTTTAAACGTTAACTTTTGAAGGAGTTGAGTTACCAAATTGAAAGAGAGGGTTGAAATAAATATATTCTAACAGGGAAAAAAATGAGTAATATATTTTATGAGAGTGTTAATTTCAATTTTAGGACTCACTTTGCAATTAAACAAAAAATTCAAGACATTTAATAAATTTATTTTATGAAGGGGTTTTATGATGTTGAAGTAGCTATTCCATCGACAGCGGTTTTTAGGGTTCCGTACCCAAAGGGTAAAAACGGGAACCCTATTACTAAGAGTCTGCTGTCCGTCCGTCCGTCTGTCACCAGGCTATATCTCATGAACCGTAATAGACGGACTGACCAAAAATATTGTACACTCCATTGCGCTGAGAGAATAATCTTTGTTTATTTTTTAAATGCCATAATAATTAGTAGTAGTGTCAAGCTATCAAAATCTGTAATTTAATATATTTGGTATTTTAATAAAGATTACTATATTAACTTAAATAAAGTATGCTTCAATTGTCTACAACGCTTCATTACTCTTTCAAATTCCCACACACTTATTGTGTCAGATACTTTTAAAAACATTTCCTATTGTGTATGGCAAAACAACGTTTGCCTGGTCAGCTAGTATATATATATATATATATATATATATATATATATATATATATATATTTAATTGTAGACTGAAAGTTGAAGAAATCGGATAAGTAGTTTTTTAGCTATGCCGAGAAAAGACCGACGGAATTGAGAAAACATGTTTTCCGGCATCTAGGGACCCTTAAACGTAAAGATCTGAAAAAATCTCACGACGGAAGTAATAAATAATTATCTTGTGTTTTTAACAAAAGTGTATAATATTTTTGCAAAATAAAATTTTTTTGTTATCACAATACAAAAAAAAACAAGTTTTCTTTGCACAGGGGTGGCCCGCATTTAAATAAATGTCACTGTATAAATGGTTAGATTTTTAGGTCAAGCGGGGCTCATAATTTTTGGTGATTGATAAAAAAAATTTACTTTGCTTGCCATTTTGTGTATTTTTGTTTTTGCCAACCAAAAAAATCTAACCAAATACATATTTAGCGACTTTTCTTATTTAGTCCCTCTGCACTTAATATATAAAATAATGTTAAGTGGCTATCTTAATATTATTGCTTAATATAATAAAAAAAAAATTTTTCTTTCTCCCTGTATATTTGTAAATGCCCATCGAGATTTAATAGCTCGATAAAAGAATCACACAACATTTTGGTATTCACTGTGTTTTCTGATTTGATTCATAATGTTGGTGACGTTTGGACCCGCACGTTAAGACCGTATTCGACTATAGTAAGAAGTAAAGGGTGTAAAGCTAGAGCGTTCAAGATTTCTAAAATTTTGGTTGCTTCAAAAATTAAAAAAAAAAATTTTTTATTTTTTGGCTCATATAGTAAAACAATCGTTATTAAGGATGAAAAAAAAAACGATTTCAGCGATTTTTCAATATGTTTAGTTTTTTTCGAAAAATCAGCTTTTTGTTTTACGTATTACATGTATCTTTTTAACTTTCCTATAATCAATTTTTTACATCCCTCGTAAAAGGGAAGAATTGTAATCCTAAAAAATCACCCTCCGACATTTTTTCAGATCTTAACGTTTCAGTGTCCCTAGACGATGAAAAGCCTGTCCAAGATGGCGGAACAAAATGGCGACTTAAGAGAGTATTTAAAAATGTAGCCTGAAAAACTACTTAAGGCCAGGATTTCAAATTGTGTGCTATAGTTAATTGTAGTATAAAGATGAATTAGTAAAACTGTGGTACCAATTCAAGATGGCGGAACAAAATGGCGGCTAAATAAAATATTTTTTACTAAATTGTGACTTAACATTAATTTTTGTCTCATTTATAGTACACACACTAGCAAATAATTTACAGGGTAGTCCAGAAACTAGATAACAAACAATTGTTCTAGCACATTTCAGCGCCTTCTAAAATTGAAATTCATATTTATATCTTGGGAATTTATAGATCGCCGTCAATTACAACAGTATTCCTTGATAGATTAGAATTACTCTTAGCAGAAATTTCTTTAAATGCTTCCTTAGTATTGACAAGTGATTTTAATATAAATTTTTTGCAATCTAGTCGTAACACCCAATTATTACAAAATCTTTTTAATTTCCTTAACCTTTCAATGCATGTTGACCAGCCAACTCGTTTTTCAGCCTACTCTTCTACTATTTTAGATTATGTATGTAGTAATTTTTGTAAAGATGATGTAAAATGTTTGGTTATAAATGCAGGTTTATCTGACCACGAGGCTATTGGTTTACAATACTCATTAAATAGTAATTGCAAAGAAAAATTTGTAAAGCAGGGACGATTGTACACAGAGAAAAATATTAAAAAATTCATTATGTTATGTAATCAAATGAACTGGACACTTGTTTTGGCAACTGATGATCCACTACAAAGTTTTCATGATCTCCTATGTAACAAATAAAACCTTCCCTATTGTTAATTTAAAGTATAAGACAAAGAGTCCTTGGTGTAGCAAAGGGTTGAAAATTTCTGGAAAAAATATGTGTTGTTTGCATTACATAAAAAAATTTTCTTTTCATAATACCACTTTCATAAACTACTATAACAACTACCGAAAAATCTATAGAAACACCATCAAACTATCAAAAAAATGTACTTTCAAAAAAAAATTAACACTTCTACTAATAATTCAAAGGAATCTTGGAAGATTGTCAATGACTTGCGTGGAAAAAATAAAAATGTTCCTGTTTCGAGCAGTTTATCTGCTGACGATCTTAACACATTTTGCTGTAGCATTGTTGGTAAATTAGCAACAAATTTATCATCAAATAATAATTTTAGAACGTATTTGGGTCATGTGTCAGTGTTCGAAACATTTTTTTTTGCTCCAGTTACTGCAACAGAAATTAAAACCATTTTTGCTCAGATTAGAAATAGAAACGCAGCCCGCTGGGACAGGGAGTCCTTGTGGATCTTTAAAGCATTACCGGAGACAGTTTTTGAAACATTGGCCGAGGCAATAAATGCTTCTTTTCTTTCGGGTACTTTTCCACATTGCCTGAAAAAGGCACTAATTGTCCCCCTTTATAAGGATGGAGACTGCGACGAACCCACAAATTTTAGACCCATTGCTCTGTTACCTACACTGGCGAAGATAGTGGAAAAACTCGTTAAGGTGAGGATGGTCTCTTTCTTGAATAAGCACAAAGTACTCAGCCTTCAGCAGTTTGGATTTCAAACATAAAAAAAACGTGCAATGCTATTTTTGGGTTCCTTCAACATCTATACATCCACTTGAACTCTGGAGAGGTTGCTGCTGCCGTCTTCTGCGATTTGTCGAAGGCATTCGATTGCGTCAATCACGAGATACTGTTGCAGAAGCTGGCAAGCTATGGGTTCAGGGGGAACTGCCTAGAATGGTTTAGCTCCTACTTGGCGGATCGAACTCAGAGTGTCACATTTAAAAATACAAATTCAACCGAATGTCGTTTAGATTGAGGAGTTCTCCTCAAGGATCAGTTCTCGGTCCATTATTATTTCTAATTTATGTGAATGACCTTCCTCATCTTGATATATCGGGAAGATTTACTGTCTTTGCAGATGATACCTTTGGAATGATACAAATCCGGAAAGGCTAAAGTGGGTCATAAACGATGACTTGTATAAAATAAAGCAGTGGTGTGATGCAAATTTGTTGTTTTTCTATGTTTCAAAAACTAATCCTCTAAATTTTAAATGTCACATAGATGGTATTCGCCTACAGAACGAATCTATTGCAATGCCTTCTTGTGTTAAGATTTTGGGGTTATCAATAGATGAATCATTGAAATTTGAGACTCATATTAATAACTTACGTAATAAAATTGCTACCGGTTGTTACGCACTCCGAGTTATCTCGAATAACTTAGATCCATCTAACAGTGACGGCTATTCAGGTGAAGTAGGTGAAGTGCTACTTCACCAGGAAAAATAAACAAGCAAACATCTAACTATATTTATAATATATCTCTTAAAATTTAAGTTTTTACATTCATTTATTCACCTAATTGGCAAAAAATAAACTGTACATCTCGAATAAATATTTTACTTGACCGTTGGCGGCATGTCTTTTTAAAATTTTCAATCGAACTTTATTAGAACAATTATAGCATGTTCGAGTTTGCTGGAGGTGCTATGTTTAGTTTACGATTTTCCTACTACGTTGCCATGACAACGCGTTCGCGATGACGTCGAGCGCGTGAAAGAATAATGTTAACCAGCGCCATACAAGACTCTCGGTGAATTGCTAACGCAGTACACTACACCCACGTGTCGTTCAGTTTTATTTTCGCGGATTTCGCTGCAACCGGTTAGTTCCTTTGCAGTTTGCTTGACTATTTTGTGTTATATTTATTTTTGGTGTTGTTACAACTTTATTTGATGTCGGATTTATTAATTTACATTATTGATGAATCCGATCACGGATGTGGTTTGCATTTTGTTGGAAACTCCATTTAATCGATAGAAGGAACAAGATCAGAGTTTTAATCGTCATCCTGGTTTTCGGCGGACAAATGGTTATATACTAGTCAAATATAAAACATTTTTTGCTGGCCTTGTTTACTAGTTTTCAATAAATATTCGGTGTGGAATAAGGAAGGATTTGCAAGTATGTTAACTATATGAAGGTCTTTACAAAAACATGAGGACTCGGCGGAACAATTAAAACGGGAATTAATGCTAAAAACATTTGTAAAATATCAAAGCACTATAGCTGACACTTTAAAAGAAAATGTTAAACTATATAAAATACCTTTTAACGAAAACGTCCGATTAAATAGACTATTTATGTGCTTGGTAATTGAAGCAGTTTCTGTACCTTGCAAAACAAGAGTTAGTCTTTCGCGGCCTTGGTGAGAGCAGCGAGTCAATAAATAGGGGGAATTTTAAAAAGCTTTTAGGTTTATTAATATCGAGAAGTTCCCAAGAACTAAAAGATCATCACAAAAAAATTAAAAATATTTTTACTGGTGACTCGAAAACTATTTAAAACGAAATAATTGAATGCATTTCTGATTATTTAAATGTAAAATGTAAAATGTAAAATCATGTAAAAAATTAAATAATGAACACAGAGTTTTTTTCGGTGCAAGTGGATGACACCACTGATATTATGCAAACCTCCCAGTGCTCCATAATTTTAAGATACGTTAATTCAGAAGGTTCAGTAGTCGAGAGATTCTTAGGATTTTATAATGTCAGCTCCGATAGAACGTCGGAGAATTTATATTCTCTATTGGATCAAATTTTGGACCAATTTGACTATAAATATAAAGTAATAGGGCAATGTTACGATGGCGCAAGTGTGATTTCTGGCCATCTAAATGGCTTTCAAAAAAAAAAGAATAAGCGCCGCAGGCTGTATTTGTCCATTGTCTTGCGCATCGTCTTAACCTTGTGATGCAGCAAAGTTTAAAAATATTTCTAAATGTCGAATTTTTTTTGCAAGCCTTAGTGGTATTCCCTCATTTTTTCATCACTCAGCCAAACGAACGTATGCTCTTACATCTGCATCTACGAGGCGTATACCAACAATTATAGAAACTCGTTTCTCTTCAAATTCGAAATTAGTAAATGTGATTGTTCAAGACTGGAATAAATTAAAAGGCGTCTTTGAATTTATTACAAACCGTGACAAATCTAATGAAAAATCAATCCGGGTTGCGAAAGGATTTTTAGGTAATAGGTAATTTTTTTAATACCATGTTTGATAAAGCAAATTCTATTACAGAAATAAATCATTACAAACGTGAGCTTCCTAAGCTTTCACCTGAAGAAATTAGGGCTAAGTACAGAACGCTTTTTTATGAAATATTGGACCATATTTTAATGCAAATGACACTAAGCTTTCAAGACTGTGAAAAACTTACATTTTTATGTTTGGCAGATTCTGCTAAATTTTCCGAATATAGTTTAAATTTTCCGACTGGACCGTTTGAAAATTTGTTACAGTTATATGGAGAAATATTTTCAAAAAGTCAACGACTTAAAAATGAGCTTGGTCTTATTTTTGCCAATGACAGTAATTGCAATATATCGCTGCAAGAACAAGTGAAAAAAATTAATAAAAATAAAGATTTTAACCAAAGCATATAAAGTGTTTTCCCTTATTTTGACAATACCGTCGACAAGTGCTTCAGTGGAAAGAAGTTTTTCTTGCCTCAAACGTATAAAAACTTATTTAAGAAATACAATATCTCAAGAAAGACTTACTTCTCTAGGGAATATTTCAATTCAAAAGGAATTTCTGGAGGTGATTAAAGCAACTCATTCATTTTATGAGGATATTATAAATAAATTTGCTGCTATGAAGGATAGGAGAATTGATTTAGTATACAAAATTTAGGTAAGTCGTAAAAAATATTCTACCCCTTCCACATAAAAAAAATTATTGCGATATTTTCTTGCTTCATTTGCACTTCACTTACTTTTTCACTCGCGAGCCACCACTGGCTGGCATTTGTTCCTGGGGGCTCATGCTCAAACTATTTATTCAACTCTATTTTTCTGTTGCAGAAGCGAGATATTAGATATATGTGTGGTACAAGAATTCGTGACTCCTGTCGACCTTTGTTTGTAGAATATAGAATCTTATCTCTTTGTTGTATATATATTTTAGAAACTGTGTGTTTAGTTCATAAAAAGTATCAGAATGAATTGTTGGAACTAAGTCATTATAATGTGCGCTTCTCATATTTGCTTAACTTACCTATTCCTAAATCAGAACCAATCAAATGTTCTTTTATCTATAGTGGCAAAAAAATGTTTCATCATCTGCCCCTTAGGTTAAGAATGCTCCATCAAGGGAAAACATTTAGAAATGAAGTCAAAACATTTTTACTAAAAAAAGCTTATTATACATTAAAGGAATACTTTAATGAGAGACTAAATTAGAAAACGATCCTCATTTTGTTTTGCATATGTTAGTGTATTTGTAGTTTGTGTTTTATTTGGGTTCTTTGTGGTTTTTAAACATTTTGACCTGTTTTATTTATTTATATATATTTTTTGTGAGTTATGCAAGATATCAGTAACATAAGTATGTAGAGTTATACTGAATGTAAAAAGTTGATATATTCTTATTATTGAAATATTAGCAGCTTGTTACTGGTATATATATATATATATATATATATATATATATATATATATATATATATATATATATATATACAGTGTGTCTACTTAAGTTCTCTACATATGGGAAACTTTTTTATTAGTAATTTTACGAAGAAAAGTTACTCTTTATAAAAAGTTCTGCTTTCTGTCAAAATAATACTAAATAATTCAAACTTGAGATTGTATATACAGGGTGGTCAAAAATTCCAAAAAATCGAAATTGACTCAACAGAAAAGTACCTTTAATTTTTATTTTATAGCAAAATATAATACAAAATCTTACTTAGAATAAAACAACATATCTAGCACTAGATTCGTTGCTTCCTATCTGAAATCACTTCTTAAGGAATGTAAAAATTTGGCTTCTTACTGTCAAGTCCAGTTTCTTACTTTTGTTCCTACCTACATACCAGCAAAATTTCTTTATTTATCGATTGTTGATAATGGCATTGTCACTGCCATTATCAACCACAATATTGTATTACTTTATTGAAACATCAGTTTGAATATTATAATAAAAAGAAATGCCGCTGAAATTAAGCAAAGAAGATAAAATTGAAATAATTTTAATTGTCGGAGAAAATTATAAAACATTTCGAGAAGCTGCAGACGTTTTTAACAACAGACACCCCGATAAAATTATACATTTCACAACAGTGGAGAATATTCTAACTAAATTCAAGACTTTTGGAATATATATATATATATATATATATATATATATATATATATATATATATATATATATATATATGTATATCTTTTTGTAATAATTTAGAATATTAAATATAAGTATATGGCTTTGTCTACAATAGTTCTATATTATGACAATAAAGCTATACTTTGACTTTGACTTAGTAATTTGGGATATTTTGCCATGATGTTTTCAAATTATTTCTCTAGGTTTAGCAGTTACGTAAATTCGGGTATTTTCTCAGGAGTCAAAAACTGCCATGGCCCTTTTTAACCTTACACTACATGCTTTGAAAATTGTATGTTATAACTTTTGCATATTTTTTTAAAAACGTCAACATTAGCAGCTATCGCCGTGTTTTTCAATATATTTTCATATACAGTGTGTCCCAGATTCGCTTCTCTATATAGGGATCTCGGCTCCTATTATCTTGTCCTCATATCTGGCTTCAGATTTACGATCGATCAATAAGTTTGGGAAATATCGGCGAAAAACCGAAAATGGCGGATTTCGTTTTTCGGCAGTATATCCAGAATGGCAAATTTGACAGCTGTCAAAATGTGACATTATTCGGACACATTTTTAAGACAAATAAGATGGCGTATACGACACGTCTTCATTGTTTTTTGTTAACGCGCAACCTGCCTCAACTTTCATTTTTCTTATGACCGCCATATTGGATTTTTCGATTTATGGAAAGAGCCTAAAAATTCCAGTCTAGTGAAATCTCACAAGTGCATTAAAGACTTTAGTGTCATCAAAATATCACACTTCGTAAATTAGGTTTCAATGTTTTTAAAGGAGGCCATGATTTATTTGTCACAAGATTACATTAATAAGTAAGTAATGTATTGAATTTTCAATACAACATGAACGTAAATAACGACTTAAAAAATCTAAATGAGCTTTAACTACTTTGTAAGTGGGTAACATTAATTTACAAATCTGCAAAATGACGTCTATTTGCATCGAGACATTTTTGACAATTGGTGACTGTTTTTCGTACAACCCTGGTAAGTGTATTTCGGTTAATATTTCTAAATGTGTCCAGAACTCTTTGTCTCAGGATTTCTATGGTCACGGGGGGATCAAATTCATAGATTTCATTCTTCGTGTAATCCAGAGGTAGAAATCCAAGGGCGACAGGTCAGAGGATCTAGGAGGCCAAGATATTGGACCACTTAAAGAAATTATTCTTTCATCAAACTGCTCTCTTAAGAAGTTCCTGACTTGAATGGTATTGTGAGCCGGACATCCGTCTTGTTGAAAGCAAGTTCTTCTTAATTCAGCTCGTAAGGCTGGTACAAC
The DNA here is from genome assembly GCA_030620095.1 of Kuschelorhynchus macadamiae. NCBI lineage: Eukaryota > Metazoa > Arthropoda > Insecta > Coleoptera > Curculionidae > Kuschelorhynchus > Kuschelorhynchus macadamiae. The sequence goes on from JAUTXW010002504.1 coordinate 55,527, forward strand.
CTGGTTTCACAAAAGCTCTAGGTACCTCTGCCCGTTTAGGTTGTAGTCAAACAAAAATGGTGCAATAAGTTGATTTCCTGAAATGATTAATAATTTATAAATAGGTACCCAACAGTCAAGGGCGGTAGGGTCGGCCGGGTGGTACTAGAAACTATAAATTATAAAGGGAAAATTATCTCTATTAAAAAGTAGATATTTTCTTTCCAAAAATAATTATCGAAACATCCCGTAATAAATGAGCTTCAATACAGTTGAAACCTATTCAGCTTTATTATGAAAAAGAAAAATATATTTGGTTAGCGGGAAGTAATAGCCGTGATAAATTATTTTGTTGGTATTGCATATTAATTTCGGAAATACTAAACCAATTTATTTCAGTGATATAATAATCTTAAAGAAGTACACCGTGCCTTAATAAAATATAAAATATAAAGACAAACCCCTTGCGCTTTAAAATTTAAATTATTCGGAAATACAGCTGAACGCCTTTCTATAAATCATAATGAAAATCGAAAAATAATTCGACATTTGATTAATATGGTATTTTGTTTTATAACACAAGAACTAGGCTTCCCGGGTAATAATAAATCATTAAATTCAGACAATCAAAATAATTTTAGAATTAGCTAAATCTGCAGAAAATTTAGATAAAGTGTTAATAAATTTATAGAACCCAATTCTATTTTTATAGGTTCTTCGAAACTACAATACAAAATGATTGAATAAAAATGTAATACAATATTAAAAAAGTAAGTTGACTGACTAGAGTAGAACGTTTTACTTTTTTTTTATTAGATTATACTCTTATAGTATCATTAAAGAACTAAACGAAAAAAAAAAGATTATTATTTGACCATCATTTGGTACCTATTTAAAAAAGATAGGTTAGATTAACTTACCAATGATCCCACACCAAACGTTACTTCCAAATCTGATCTGTAGAAGTCTCTCTGCCACTTCGTGAGGATTTTGCACAGCCCAATGATGACGGTTGTGCCTATTAAAGACTCCGCAATTCGTGAACCTGCTCTCATCGGACCACAAGACATGATTTACAAAATCAGGATTTTCATTACATCTCCGAGTATACCACCCACAGAACTGTAGTCGTCTTGGAAAATCAGTTTCCTTAACTCCTTGAACTATTATGGGTTTGTATGGATGGTACTTATTCTTTTTTAAAACTCTCTGTACTGTTGATTTTGGCACATTAGTTTCCTGTTCTACAGTTCTTACCGATGCACTAGAGTTTTCGTTGATAGCTTGTAAAACGTTTCTGTCTCGATTTTCATTGTTATTATTGTATCCGCTTCTAGGTTGTTCGAAGGCACCATGGTTAATTAAATTAACTACGATTTTCCTGAATTGGTTTTATGAGGCTGCCGTCGTTCGGAGTACATCTTCAAATATCTTGCTGAGGTAACGTCAGCGTTTCTGTATGATTAAAAGTACAGAGCTAACATGTCAACCTTTTCTTCATTTGAATACGGAATGCCGGCCATTTTCTTAGGTTTTGACATTTTATGTGTCAGATTTATGATTTTATTGGGATAAAACCGTACCTACTACTTATTAAAACACAGCTTTGATACTTTCAACTATTTAACTTAACGTCAAAGTCAAAATCCAATTTTGTTACAGATAAATCATGGCCTCCTTAGAAAAGCATTGAGAGCTAACATTACTTTAAATCTTGGCCCCCTTAGAAAAACCTGAAACCTAACTTTGCGAAGTGTAATATTTCGATGAGAGATATCCCTAGGCTGGAAATTTTAGGATCTTTCCAAAAATCGAAAAATCCAATATGGCGGCCATAAGAAAAATGAAATTTGAGGCTGGTTGCGGGTTAACAAAAAACAATGAAGACGTGTCGTATACGCCATCTTATTTGTCTTAAAAATGACTCCGAATAATTCACATTTTGGCAGCTGTCAAATTTACCGTTCTAGATATACTGGCCAAAAACGAAATCCGCCATTTTCGGTTTTTCCCCGATATTTCCAAAAAGAATTGATCGATCGTAAATCTGAAGCCGGATATCGAATGCAATAAGTTTCCTCTCTCTCTCTCCCCATTTAACCTTTGCTGTAGGTATAATAGGAGCCGAGATCCCTGTATAGAGAAGCGAATCTGGGACACGCTGTATACATACCTAATTACCTATATCAACTTTTTCTTTTTCATCTTAATATGTTTTTCTCGTTACGAAAATATTAACTTATTAAATATCGGTTTCATCTGTCTAGGGGTTTACATCGATGTCTACATAAAACAAATCACGCAAAATATACCTCTTGTATTCTACTGTTCCAACCCTGACTCGGTATATTAGGGTTTTTGGAGGAAAAAGCGTTTTTACATCCTTTCAAGAATGGAATAAAATAGAGTTGTACGAATGAGCGATAACTAAAAAAGCACATATTAAATATCAAAACAACGCGTGTCATAAAACGCGCCAAAACATAGTAGCACTTGTTAACTGAGCCCTGTTACAAAACAGCATCTTAATAAAAGTGTAAGTATTATTATGAAGCATTAACTTTACAGCTAAAAGTGCTTACCGTTGGTAAGCTCTGAGTCCATTGCTTACTCTTGCATTTAAGTTATATTAATATATATATTTTTTATTTAAATCGCTTAAGAGAATCAATAATTCACAATCAGGAACTAACCTAGTACCATACCACCTATAAAAGAAAATTACAATGAAAATTTAAATTAGTTTCAGTTTATTTCATGCGTGTACACCAAACCACACTAAACATTAAGCAGCGCTCTTTCGCTACTGTTTTTGTTTTATCAGCTTTCATTTTAACAGTGCTGTTTCAGGACTGAATCAATCTCAGTCACTTAAATTGAAGACAAAACTGAGAAAAATCTAATAGGAGGACAAGAATGGAGTTTTTAAACTACTGACAGAAATGTGTGCTACAGCTAATAAATATATGCTCTAAAGGGTGGAACTCAATAAGTTTTTACATTTAAACAAAAATCACAAGATAACACTTTGCCAGCACATCGACTATATCTATTGACAGTTAACAAAAGTTAATATCTGTATCTATCAAATCTGAAATTCGTAGGAACATCACACTTTTTTTACAAGCTTCTAGTTAAATTACTCTCTTTGTATGTCTGTTTTTCCGATTCAAAATTTGTAATCCATTTTTCAAGCACTTGCTGGCATCCGATGGAGCTAAAATTTGGCATACCTACATATGTACAGGGTGTTCCAGCGAGGACTGAACAGGGACCTATTTTCGACCTTCCTTGTATTTTGGAAAAATTCAAAATAGCCAATCGATGTATTTTTTCTTGTAGAATCCAAAAATGTCATCGAAAAAATATTTGAATCAGAAACAAAAGAGTTACGCTATGCATCAGGTGTTTTTTAAATGGAACGTATCGTTTTTTATACGATTTTTGGAAAGACTGATTTTTTTTATGTCCGTTCTGATTAAAAGATTTGATTTTGCGATAGCTGTTTATATTACATTTTAATGTTTTACAAACTAAAATTTTAGCTTCACCTGTTTAAAATATACGATAGGTTGGTATAGGTGATCAAGGTAAAATGACGTTTGAATGCTTTGTCAATAAAAATTGACATTATTTTAATTATTGTCGAAGTCTTCACCTAAAAAATATATATTTGACTCTGATCGAAATGAAATACTCTTTAGACGAGAGACTACAGATTGTTATGCTATTTTACAAGTGCCAAGAAAATGCAAGAGAAGCAAGAAGAAGATTTATTGCAAATTTTCATAGAAATATATCCATCAATACAATTCTAAGGATAAAAAACCTATTTGAGGAAAATAAAACTTTACATGATAGAAAAAGAAATTCAATAAAAAATACTTATTAAATAATAAAATAAAACTACTAATAACATAAGTTTTCAATGTGACCGCCGTTTTTCTCGAAACAACATCGATAACCCCTTTGTAGCCTTTCTAAACTTGCTGTTACAATATGATTTTCCTGGTTAAGGCGGTTTATTTCATCGACAATTTTTCCCATTATCTCTTGAATATTTTCGTTTCCTTGTCTGTATACGACATTCTTCAAATGGCCCCAAAGAAATGTATCCAAAACTGAGAGGTCGGGGCTATTGGGCGGCCAAGCATATGTTCCATTTCGCCCTATCCATTCGTTATGGCGCCGATTTAAAAATTGAACCATATCATGCACGGCATGAGGAGGCGCCCCATCATGTTGCCAAATTAAATTCTGATATTCTGCCAATGGTAAGTCTTCCAAAAAATTTTCAATTTCGTTTTCTAAAAACTCATAATATCTGTGCCGATTTAAAGTCCCGTTAAAAAATATTGGTCCCAAAATTTTATTGTTTTTTATCCCACACCAAACATGAATAGAATTCCTCCCTTGAAATTTAATAGTCTGGAACTTTTTTGGATTTTCAACGGCCCAGTGGTGACTTTTATGTCTGTTGAATACTCCCGACGTTGTGAAAGTAGCTTCGTCGGTCCACACAATATTTTTGAATAAATCAGGGTCTTCGTTTTCTTGCCGAATTACCATTTGAGAAACAAATTGGAAGCGAAGTTCTTTTTGTGCCGGTGTTAGGTGCAGAAGTGGAAGGATACGAAAAGGCCTAAATTTATGAATTTTCAGAGTCCTGTGAACAGTCCCTCGGGTAACTCTTCTACGCCTTACACCGCCACCGTACTGAACTTCCCGAACTGCATCCGAAATAGATTTGGTTGGATTAACTTGAAAATAATTTATAATGGCCTGGTCTCGATTTCTTCTTCTTTGTATATTTCTTTTTCTATCATGTAAAGTTTTATTTTCCTCAAATAGGTTTTTTATCCTTAGAATTGTATTGATGGATATATTTCTATGAAAATTTGCAATAAATCTTCTTCTTGCTTCTCTTGCATTTTCTTGGCACTTGTAAAATAGCATAACAATCTGTAGTCTTTCGTCCAAAGAGTATTTCATTTCGATCAGAGTCAAATATATATTTTTTAGGTGAAGACTTCGACAATAATTAAAATAATGTCAATTTTTATTGACAAAGCATTCAAACGTCATTTTACCTTGATCACCTATACCAACCTATCGTATATTTTAAACAGGTGAAGCTAAAATTTTAGTTTGTAAAACATTAAAATGTAATATAAACAGCTATCGCAAAATCAAATCTTTTAATCAGAACGGACATAAAAAAAATCACTCTTTCCAAAAATCGTATAAAAAACGATACATTCCATTTAAAAAACACCTGATGCATAGCGTAACTCTTTTGTTTTTGGTTCAAATATTTTTTCGATGATATTTTTGCATTCTACAAGAAAAAATACATCGATTGGCTATTTTGAATTTTTCCAAAACACAAGGAAGGTCGAAAATAGGTCCCTGTTCAGTCCTCGCTGGAACACCCTGTACCTCCGGTGGCAATGCAATAGTATTGTATCATGGTATAATCAATTTCAAATTAATGCTGACTGACTTAAAACCCAAAAATTCTATCTGTTCTTTCTGGTCCGTTGTTACCTTTAAGTGCCTCTCACCATATTTCTAACTCTTTGTTCACACCTCGACCCAATCGCGCCAATATTACCTCAAACAGGTACACCGTGGTTCACATAAGTACCCGCTATACTTTCTGGAAATCCATAATAGATACGAAAAGAAGTTTCGTGCAAGAGTTCTTTTAAAATATAATGTGTCATGTATACAGGGTGTCCCAATTTTGCTGGGACGACATCAACTATAAAATTTTAAATAGGACACCCTGTATTTTATATATATATATATATATATATATATATATATATATATATATATATATATATATATATATATTTACACAGGGTGTCAATTTCAATTTTTTTCGTTTTTTTGCGTTTTTTTTCAAGTTCTTCTGAGACAATTCGTTCAAATTTAGAAAATGTATTATTTTTAAGAACTTCTACGATAAAATATTAAAATCGTGGATGGTAGTATACAGGGTGTTACATTTTTTTGCAGCACCCTGTATGAATTCTGATATAAAAATTAAACTCTTTGTTCATTTCTTTAGCTCTTTCGTGTTTTATATTATTCTCGTATCTATCACAGTTTATGACTTATTTGCAATAATTGCCATCGATGCAAATTAAGTGTAGGCTAAATAATGAAACTGGAAAAAAGTTAGTAGGCTGAGGCAGGTCATTTGTTAATTCTGTTCTTTAATCTGACAATTTGTAAGAAATATTTTTTTGTTTGACATTTCCGTAGTTGCTTCGAGTTGTTTAATGATGGTTGAATTCACAAATCAAGAATATGCAGAAATTCATTTCATTTATGGACTTGCCAAAGGCAATTGTTACGAAGCCAGACGACTCTATGGACAGAAATATCCAAATCGCATTGTGCCCAATAGACAAACATTTGCAAAGCTACATAATCGACTATGAGAAAATGGATCATTCAAGAAATCCACTCATTTAGCAGGAGCAAATAGAACGGTTAGGACTCCTCCAAAGGATTCAAGCTCTTCTCCCACGTGACTTTCTACTCCGTTTAAATTTTTGCCAGTGGTTCTTACAAATGCTAGCCCAAAATCCATTATTTGGAAACACGATTACATTTAGCGATGAGGCAAATTTTTCTATATTTTGATTATTTAATAATTCCATGTTTCCTGCCAGCAAGGCTAAACGGACGATATTATCGTCAATTTCTCGAAGACGAACTCCCGGTATTGCTAGAAGACGTGCCATTTCTTCTTAGACAGAAGAAGATTTAAGAAACAGAATAATAGCTTCATGCGATATCATTCGCAATACTCCTGGAATATTTGACAGAGTCCGTCAGTCCATGGGGCGAAGACTTGATTCTTGCATTCTAGCAAGAGGCGGACATTTTCAACAACTTTTATAATTTTGTTTTATTTTTAATTCAACTGTAATAACTTTATCTGATTGTTCATTATCATGTCGGTTGATTTAAAATAAAACCCGTTTCTTAATGTTTTGCTTAATTTCGCCTACATGCCATCGATGCAATGCATCGATTATTGCAAATAAGTCGAAAACCAATTTCTAGTTTGACAGGAGTTGTCAAAATTTGGCATTTTCTGTCAAAGTAGAAATTGGTGTCAGGAGAAAGATAACTAAGCAAGTTAAGTCGTTTGGGAGTTACAGAGCTTCAAAGAGTCAAAAATGTCAATTTTCAAGCGCCATTTTCTCGAAAACAGTTGAATTTATGTATAGGAAACGTAACACAAAAACTGTTTGGAATATTTAGGACAATATAAAAATGCAATAATATACATGGCTTTTCGTTTAGAAGACGAACGTTTCCATTTGTTTAAGGTAGAAGCGTCTACACCGCACAATTTAAATTATTTTAAAAAAAGAGTTTATGTCCACCTGTGGCCAGAGCCAAGTTTTCAAAGTAATCTGCACTGGTTTTCCAGATACTTCTAATAGACCACTGGGTTTGTAGCACCCTGTATATATATATATATATATATATATATATATATATATATATATATATATATATATATATATATATATATATATATATATATATATATATATATATATATATATATATATATATATATATATATATATATATATATATATATATATATATATATATATATATATATATATATATATATACATACTGAGAAAATCCGCAATTTAACAGAAAATCTCAATTATTTCTTAAATATTACATACTCAAAAAAAAATAGACGGCCATGGAATGGATAATATAACTATTTGTTTTAAATTTGATAGTTTTTCAATTTATTTGTGTTTTTAGTGGTTGTTGTTTTACTGAAATGATTTAAATTTAAAATAATTAGACTCTAAAAACGTTACCTTGTTTCGGTGTTTACTTGTTCTATTTTTACAAAATGGCTCACTAGTCAAGTCAAGAGTGACTAAAAAACTGTTACATTGAAAATAATAAAAGTCCTCGCATTAAGGGAGTATCGCCGAACATTTCCCATGGCAAGGATACCAAACAAGAAAATGTGTGACATAATTTGCAGTGATTTATCAACTCATGGAGTTTTGAAATATAGAAAAAGAGAAAAGGCCCGTTCAGGCGTCTCTGAAGATTTTCAAATGGAGGTTTTATTATATTTCATTGAATATCCTACCGACTCTTTAAGAGATGCCCAAAGGGATTTGAATTTTTCCATGACCAGCATACATCGAGTATTAAAAGAAAACAAAATATTCCCATATAAGTTTCTTCCTCCAGTTCAATTTTTAAGTGAAGCTGATTATGGGACCAGACTGGATTTTTGTATGTAGATGATGGACCTGCATTTTGAGAGAGCGATTTTAAATAAAATCCTTTGGACAGATGAGGCGATATTTCCACTACTGGAATGCATAACAAAAAAACTCACTACTATTCTGAGACAAATAAACATGGTTAAGCAAATTAAAAGCCAAGAACATCAAAGGGTTAAAGTAAGGTGTGGTATTATAAACGACCGCATAATAGGACCTGTGTATTTTGATCACTATTTGAATAGAGAAACCTTTTTAAACCTTTCAAGAAATCAAATTATGGAAAAACTCAATGATATTCCGGAACGTATTCGTGTGGACTTTGTATACCAACAATATAATGCTCCATACCACTGTGGACCGCCGCGAAGTCCCGATTTGACACCCTCAGATTATTTTTTATGGGGCACACTTAAAGATAGTATGTATAGAAATCGAAAAAATAATTCTGTAAATGAATTAAAACAAAAAAATCGTGAAGAAATTATTAGTCTTAATAATAGCGACGCAGTGCGAAACGCTGTGGCAAACGCACTTGAGCGATATACACTGTGTATACCAGAAAACGGACATTATGTGGAAAATCAATTATATAGTCATTTGTTTTAAACTTTTCCTGTTTCTCTATTTCCATGTAATCTGTTGTTATATGTTTGATAGCTATGTTACTAAAGAAATTTGTTTCTAATATTAATTTTCAATAATGGTTTTAAATTTAAAATTTAGCAATAAATAAATTTAGAGTAAAATTAGAGCTATAGTTACGCAAATAGAAATATTATCCATTCCATGGCCTCCTATAGTTTTCTTTTTGATCCAGTATATATATATATATATATATATATATATATATATATATATACGGTAGATATATAATAAAAAAGATATGATCCTTGTTTGGAACATGTTCTGCATCACAATGATCTATTTGTGTCAAACGACGATCGCGATTTCGCTCTTATTAGAGTTCATCAGGCCGCCATAGACTAGCGAGCCCCGTGTAGGGCAAAGGCACAAAATAGAATCACAAAAACAACTACTCCGAGGGCTAATACCACGACCGGCATTGAATTACACTGTGACTCCTGGCCTTCGTTGGGAGCATTAATTGATAGTATATTTTTATTCCATGTATACCAAGGTCATGACACTAAGAATATGATCCTGGTTTGGAACATGTTCATATATATATATATATATATATATATATATATATATATATATATATATATATATATATATATATATATAATTAGGTATTTTTATGATCATTTGCATAAATAAAAAACCTAGTGAGTGTTTAAAAAGGAAGGAAGTCAATCCACCCTGTATAGATGTGGACAAAAATATTGTATTCGGTATATGCATTGATGCCTTATAAACTGAAAATTACCACCCAAACCCCCAATTTTAGATTTTTGCTATTTTTGATAGTGATTTGAAAAATAGCTTTGTTTAAACTGGTAACTTATGTTTATTTTTGACAAGGAATCAAATAATGGACAAAAATACCAAGGTGGCTCATTTAAAATTTTATAGTTGATGTCGTCCCAGCAAAATTGGGACACCCTGTATACATGGAAACATTATGTTTTAAAAGAACTTCAAATTTAAAGAAACTTTGTACCTGTATGACGTAATATTAGGGGGTCGAGGTGTGAACAAAGAGTTAGAAATATGACAATGAGAGGCACTTAAAGGTAACTACGGACCAGAAGGGACAGACAGATTTTTTTGGTCAGTCAGCATTAATTTAAAATTTACTATACCATGATACGATATTATCGAATTGTCACCGAAGTTACATAGATTTTCGAAATTTTAGCTCCATCGGATGTCAGCAAGTGTTTGAAAAATGGATTACAAATTTTGAACGGGAAAAACAGACATACAAAGAAAGTAAGTTAAATAAAAGATTGTAAAAAAAGAGTAGTGTTCCTACAAATTTTAAATTTGATAATGTATTTGTGAAAAAAATTGAGAGTTGTTTATCTTCTTGTTATAGCTGCTACCAGTACGTTTCGCCAGTAAAAGAAGCTTCCGTGTTAAAAATTTAAAAAATATCCAGAAATCAAAATTTCCTTGAATTTTCTATGACCACCAAATTCCCTGATTCCCCGTATTCCAGATTGCTAGATACTCTGAATTAATACCCAATAAAATACACAAAACATCAAACACTTCCATAATCTTACCTGATAGTATAACCGCTGCAAGAAGCACAATAAATGCACCAGAAAATAAACCAACTTTAAACGTTGTCCAGGGGCTTTGGTGTTCGCCCAGCGGGGGAACCCGAAGTCTTTTCATCGCCCTCTGTCGATCCCCACCCTCCAGATCTTGCGTGAAAGTTGCCTCGGTCTCCCTTATCAACCTGTCTATGTCTTTATTTATGTAAAAATGTGAATTTTCCACATTTTCTGTTCTCCATCGCATCCCAATGTCCACTGATAACAGCTGGAAAAGTAAATACACTTTCAGTTGTTCTGTACAAAGTAATGATAAGGCGAGTGATAACATATATATTGCTTATTTATCATACATTTAGAAGAATAAGAGAAAATCAATATTATAGCGTATCAACAACAGACCAATATAAAGAATACAAAACTATTCGGGAACAATATTAAAACAAATCATATAAAAGGTCTTTAGGCAAAGCTAGAGTCATTGACTAATTACCTAGGATTATTAGAGTTTAAGCCAAAATCGTCTTTTGTCATGTCAAACGCCAAATTGCAGAGGACGTTTCTCTGGTAGTCCCATAGATTTTAATTTGAAATCCATTCACCTGGTTTTTGTAATAATAACATAAAAAAATTGGTAAATTTCTTTACCCGGAACTTCCCTCGTTTTGATTGTTTTCCATTTGTTAGGAATAGTGAAGTGTGACCCAATTTAGTACAGTACATAGTCACAGTAAAAGGTAATTACGGGAGAGTTGCCCCACCGGTATATATGCCCCAGTATTCTCAAATTTGTCAAAACATTGATAGGTGGCGTGAGTGCTGTGATTTAGTTATCGTTTACAAACCGTAGCATTGAGTGAGTGCCATAATTCGCCCGCAATAACTGTGGTTTTGCTCGCAATCAAGAAAAAGGGTAAGATACCTAATTTGTAAGTGGTTATACAGTGTGTATCAGCCAAATGGAATAAATTCGATAATAAATAAATGGGGGCGTGTTCGGAAAAACGCTTGGACCCGTCGATTGGTATTTTTAGTTGCTCATTTTCTCCAATAAAAACTTTTTATACAGGGTGTGTCCTGTAACAGTGGTCAATGCCAACTTTCTTATTTCAAATGCAACACCCCGGATATTATTCAATTTTTGGATTCTTTAGGAGATTCTAAACATATTTTATGTTCAATGTCCTATACCTATCTTCAACTATTTCGGCAATATTAAGTGTTTTCAAATTTATTGCAAAAATTAAGATTAAAAAAATTAAATTATTTATTTCTTCATAATGTATAAACAAAAGTAAAAAGTTAATTTAGGAACTGTTGAATAGCTCGCCGCGAACGTCTTGGCAAATTCCTAATCTTAAATAGAAATTTCTTCTAACGTTATTTAGCATCTCAGGCGTGACCGATCTAATCGCAAGCGTTATTCGTCTTCTTAAGTCAGCTAAGTCGAGGGGTTTAGTTTTGTATACAACATTTTTAATATTTCCTCATAAGAAAAATTCTAATGGCGTCAGATCAGGGGATCGCGCTGGCCATTCTATCGATCCTCGTCTCCCTATCCACCGATTTGGAAATATTCCGTTGAGGTACTGCCGGACATTAATTTGGTAATGGGGCGGTGCTCCATCTTGCTGAAACCATATCATATTCGCTGGAACTTGTGGGTTTGCTGGATCCGGATACAAATTTGTCAAAGTTGGCACAACATTATTTTGGAGCAGTGCTAAATAATTATCGCCATTCAAATTGCCGTCAATGAAAAAGGGGCCTATGATATGATCCCTAACAATTCCTGCCCAAACATTAACCTTTTCAGGATATTGAGTATGTTCTTCGCTGATCCAGTGAGGATTTTCCCTAGACCAATAGCGGCAATTTTGACGATTTACATGACCGTGAAGTGTAAAGGGTTCTAATTGAATAACATTGTTATCTAACATAGCCATCATTTGTTCACAAAAATAAGTTCTCTTATCATAATCGTCTTCCATGAGCTCCTGAGTTGGTATCACTTTATAGGGATGCATTTTATTTTCTTTTAATGTTCGAATAATCGACGAATGGCTAATATCGAACATTGCGGCGGCTTGTCGACTAGAAATATGTGGGTTTTCCTCAAACTCAAGCATAATATCCAATTTAGTATCATAATTTATTGAATTGGCAGCTGCTTTTTTTATCTGCCTCACATGTCCAAGCTCGCGAAACTGCTTTTCTATTTTACGGCAAATTTGGAAATTTTTCATGAAATAAGCGAGCAACTTCCACTTGTGTTCGTGTGTTATCTCCATAACCAATCATTTGTAGAATTGTTATTTTATGCATTTCTGTTAAATGAACCATTTTTCTGATATTAGGTATTATGCAGTTAACGAAATTCAAAAGACTATGACACTGACACTGACAACTACTGTCTTGCAAAGAGAAAGGCCAGCTATTTTACACAAAAGTAAACAAAACTTAAAAGTAAACAAAACTGGCTCTTTTTGTTCCATATCAATAAAAAGGAACGCTAAAATGGTTTTTGCTTACACTCTTAATATGAAGACCTAAATGGTAAATAAGTATTGAGTGTGTTGTAGCGAATTTTTGTAATCAAATAAATAGTTCAGTAACCAGAGCCACTTTCATGAATAATAATAAATTCGAAATAAATAAAATAAAAATAAATTTGAAAACACTTAATATTGCCGAAATAGTTGAAGATAGGTATAGGACATTGAACATAAAATATGTTTAGAATCTCCTAAAGAATCCAAAAATTAAATAATATCCGGGGTGTTGCATTTGAAATAAGAAAGTTGGCATTGACCACTGTTACAGGACACACCCTGTATAAAAAGTTTTTATTGGAGAAAATGAGCAACTAAAAATACCAATCGACGGGTCCAAGCGTTTTTCCGAACACGCCCCCATTTATTTATTATCGAATTTATTCCATTTGGCTGATACACACTGTATAATACAAACGGATGTGATTGAGCTGTTATTTTGCATTAGCTTAAGTTTGTAACGCAGATACGTTGTGACCTGGGTCAAAATAGTTGAGGTTATGTGTAGAGATACTAATTTTCGTTTAGCTGTTCCAAGCTAACAGGTGAGGCATCTATACCGGATAAAAAGGATAGATGCCTCGGAGCATCTAATCCGTACAAAAGTATAGATTCCCCACAACGAGCGCAACAAAATATTACTACATGTTTTTTTTTAGCAGTAGTACAATGCCTACAACGTACACCCGGAAGATTACTGCTCCCCCAAGACGGCAATGGACGCAGGAAAATTTGGAAATAGCACTTACAAGATTGAATAATGGAGAAATAGAAGTGAATGAAGCTGCACGAATTCATGCAATTCTATCTCGAACTTTGTTGTTGTCCTTGGGTCCACAAGGGTTATTTAGAATAGAAAATGAAAAGAGGCCCGTTTAACACGTCCAAAAAATGGAAAAGGCTGGATTTGCGATTGATAGGGACACACTGCGGTCGTTGGCGTTTCAATTCGCTGAAATGTTAGGAATTCGGCACCGCTTTAATCGAGAAACTCGCATGGTAGGTTACGACTGGCTGTCTTCTTTCTTGAGAAGAAATAAAGAGTTGAGCGTCAGGCAGTCTCAGGGGATGTCACTTACACGAAGTGAAGGAATGAAGTTTATAGGAAATTTCACTTTTTTGACCACCCCAGAAACATTTTCAACATGGATAAAACGGGATTTCAGTTAAATAACTCAAAACCATCAAACCGCCAGGAAAAACAATTTTAATTCTGGATAGACACACATCCCACCGGAATTGTTTTGAAATGTGAAGAAAACGACGTTATTTTGGTTTGCTTACCAAGTCACACGACGCAAATGCTCCAGCCTTTAGACAGATCTTTTTTTAAGCCACTGAAGCATTTTCTGAATACACCATCCGGGACGAAAGATTGGTCTCCTCCAAGCAGGTGAGCTAATTGGGAAAGCTTGGGGCAAAGCAAGTCAAAATTGCTTTATCCGGATTCAGAGCGACTGGAATATTTCCGTTGGATCCAGCAGTGATTGCCGATCATTTCTAAGCTATTGCTGATGCAAACGCTGCCTTACCATCTGCAACACCTGAAGCCATTGCTCCAGTTGCTGAAAAAGAAATAGGCGTTTCAACCAATACAGACAATGCAATGGGGGAGATACCTTCGAAGTTTATGTCAGAAATAAGTCCAGTACCTGTGCTTCAAAAACAACAAAAACGACGGAAGAAACAATCTGCACAAGTTTTAACTAAAACTGTGAAGCGTAATTTTGCCGTAGTCGCTAGTCGTGACAAACAAACCCATACATTCAAAAATGGACGGTGAAACCCGTGCAAAGAAACAGATTCAATCTCATAAAACCATCGACGAATACGACGAAACCAGTTCATCTTCTGATGAAGAATGTTTAGCAGAAAAAGCTAGGAAGTTGAAAAAACGTAAGTCGTCAACATTGAAGCAAGGGAGCGACAAGAAATCGTTTTCAAAATGTAAGGAAACTGAACACAACTAGAATCAGTCAAGTCAACGCAAAGAGGATCATTGGGTAGAATGCCTAGAGAACTATCATGAAACCAAAGCAAAAGTCGACTGGATACAATGCATTTATTCCAAAGGATTGCTCCATGAAATATGTATGCCACACGAAAATACATGCATCACATGTGGAAACGCAACACACAGAGTCAATAATGTGAACACCAATTTAAGTTACACTTTTTAAACCTAGGGCGTCTCTCCCGTTTTAGCGAGGCAACTCCGCCGGACTTTCCGGGCGAGATGACCATATGTTCAATAGTTTTTTCTTAATGATTTATGGATAACATTTATGTTTGATTTCACAGTTTATTTTAGTTTAGATTATGTTCAATCTGGTATGTAGTTTTTCAGAATAAAAAAAGAATATTTTGAGTCTCTGTTTTGGTTTTAGTAGGGCATTTCTCCCGGACTTACCTTATATGTGTTACATATACTGAATATTGAATTCATACCAGTTTATCCCATTTTCACATCTAGTTTTTCTGCAAGATTAATTGAACAAGATTTTTTACGTTGATTTTTTAAAAATTCTATTGGGCCGCCATCTTGTTTTGCAATCTTAAATTGAAACCCATATTATCAGTCTTTACCTATCCCGTTGGTCCGCATCAGATACTTCTTAGATATTAAGCTTCTAACTGGTTTTCGTTAACGATCCTCTTGTTGTTATGTTATAGTGGTGTACTATTTGGGGTTAGATTCAGTAAAAAAAACTTGTTTAAAATGTTGTCGTTTAGCAACTTTATTGTTTCATCCTCAAGACACATACATTTTATATCCTACATGAAACCCATATTATTAGTCTTTACCTACTCCGTTGGTCTGCAGATATTTCCTAACCCCAAATAATACACCACTATAACAACAAGAAGATGGTTAACGAAAACCATTTAGAAACTTAATATCTGGAAAATATCTGCGAACCAACGGAGTAGGTAAAGACTGATAATATGGATTTCATGCAGGATATAAAATCTATGTGTCCTGAAAATGCAACAATAAAGTCGCAAAACGTCGACAATTTAAAAAAAAAGACTTTAGTTTCTTTTACTGGATCCTAACCCCAAATAATACACCACTCTAACATAAAAACAAGAAGATCGTTAAAGAAAACCATTTAGAAACTTAATATCTGGAAAATATCTGCAGACCAGGTAATAGGTAAAGACTGATAATATGGGTTTCATGTAGGATATAAAATTTATGTGTCCTGAGGATGAAACAATAAAGTTGCTAAACGACGACATTTTAAATAAAATGTATATGCGTGTCCTGAGGATGCAACAATAAAGTTGCGAAACGTCGGCTATTTAAAAATACTTTTTTTTTACTGGACCCTAACTCCAAATAATACACCACTGTAACATAACAACAAATGATTTGTTAACGAAAACCATTTAGAAACTTATTATCCAGAAAATATCTGCGGACTAACGGAGTAGGTAAAGACTGATAATATGGTTTCATACAGGATAGAGGATCTATATATGTGTCCTGAGGATGCACAAATTAAATTTCGAAACGTCGACAATTTAAAAAAAGACTTGTTTTTCTACTGGATCTTATTCCCAAATAATACACCACTCTAACGAATTTTTTTTAACATTGTTCAGTCATATAGAATTTCGAGGATCCTTGTTATTACTCTTTTTTTCTTTAGATGTTGGGCGGGACCTATTTTTGTGACTATTTTCTGATGATTTTGAGGATTTGTCCTTAGATGAGGATCTACTCCTGTTGTTAGAATTAGGAGTAGATTTGCATAGTTCTTTTTCAGAGGATGTAGGAAGATGCAAGGGCTTGTTATTTTTGTTATCTGATATCTTAGAAGAGTGATTTAGGGATGTAGGGAAGGGGAAAGAGGAAGTTGAGAGATGGGTAGGGGAAGGGAGGAGAGGGGGAGGGAAGGATGACTTAGATCTATGAGTTTCGGAGTAAAATGTAGGCGGGGGAGTTGGGTATATTACTTATGTTATTGTCTTTTGCATTAGGGATAATCGCAGGGGTCAGCCCAACCGAAGTGCAATGGAAGGGCCTCAACCCGGGGAAACCGCCTTCTTGATCGCGGTAATCCCTACGCCAGGTAAGTATTGTGACGAGAAATCAATATACATACTTTTAATTTAAAAATACTATTAAGATCTAAGTAATTCTTTGGTTTGTAAAGGTCAAGTGGGCCCCTGAAAACGCAATTTGTGTATATATTTTATAATTTTATTTTGTAAATTTTTGCAATGGCTTTAAATTGGTAAAATTAGCAGATCCCCAAATTGAAATTAAGTACTGAGATTTTGAATATACTAATGAATAATAGACACTAGTTCTATATAATATTATTCCAGATTGGCCGGTACACAAACACGTAGAATCTGAATGCACTCTTTTTATTCAAAACACAGGTTACAGGTATCAAAGGTAGAGACTGGTTATACTTAACAATCGTAACTAAGGTAACTTGTCAATGTCAGGTTTTTAACACTTCGAAATCTCAATTATAACTGAATCCAAATGAGGCCTCGCGGCGCGCTTATATAGCCTTTAGAAAAGGATGGAATTATCTAGAAAATTCTAGAATAATCCAAATAGTACAGTGTGAGATGAATTAAGCCTAACAGAACATTTGAGAACGATTTTTGACACTAACATAGTCGTTACATGGATAAAAATTAAGGTAAGTCTACTTCAATAAAATATCAAACAATAAACAAATTCATCTAAATGTCAGCAAATCTATGACCAGGGCTAAATTCGTAACAATTTACAAATTAATGATGAAGTATTATTTCTAAAATGATCAATGTGTTTTTTTTTCCAGTTTAAATGTTCATCTAGCCTAAAAAATGTATTGTGTTAGTATATATTGTATATAAATATAAATATCATTATTACGATAAATTTGATTTTACTGATGATCATAAAAGAAGTTTTATTGAAATTAAAAGAAAGTTTATAAGATTCTAACCATTCCAAAATAATGCTTTATGTAGTTATGTGTTTGAAAGATTATCTACAAAACAAACTATTGTGGTATCATCTGCAAATAGTTTTATATTACCTCTTAAATTTAAAGAAGAAATTCAATTATTATACATACAGAATAAATAAAACTGGACCCTGTGATAAACCCTGTACAATTTGAACAAATTTCTCTCGATTGCATAAATAATTCTGGAACCAAGAATAAGTTAATCCCCTAACCCCCATATTATACAAAAATTTTAATAAAATTGTATGGTTTACTGTGTGGAAGGCTTTACACAGATCCAGAGATAGTATAGCACACATTCTATTATTATCAAAATTAAGTTGAATATTATTAATAACATTAATTGCTGCAATTTATGTGTCTCTAAAGCTGCGGAATCCATACTGGCTTGAAAATAATAATCCTTTTGTATCCAAAAAACACAATAATTTAAAATTTATTATTTTTTCTAAAATTCTTGAAAATACTGGGAGAGCAGAAATAGGTCGATAGTTATTACAATCAATTTTTCTACACTTTTAAAAACTGGGAACCTTTGCTATTTCCATTTTTTCTGTAAATTTAGCGCTTTTAAATGATAGTTTTACAAAATGCAAACATACAATAAAACCTAACACAAAATAAATACTTACAATATAAATCACAGAAATAATTTTATTTTAACATCCTGAGAGATTACAGTTAAAAATGTCAATATTTGATCCTAAAGCATTGATAATACGCAGAGTTCCATCAATAGGGGAGTGGGAGCCATAGTTTGGTAGAATAGAAGTGAAGATTAGGTCGTTATGGCGCGGGGATCTACTAGGAACATTAAGTTGCATCTCAAATCTCACATAGTTCTTGTACTGCTGAGAGTAGCGAAATTTAATGCATTCAGTATAGCAACCTTATGGTACTAATCCATATTAATATTACGCTTAAAAGAAGCGAATCTTAAAAACCTGTTCTGGAGGACTCTATCAATTGCATCTATATGCGTCTGGTAGAATTACCAGGTCAGCCCCATATGACCTTTAATTGTTGGTCAAAGGTCAATGGGGTTAGTATTTAAGATATGTCGCGAACTAATAATTTTTTTAACATTTCATTAAGCCGCCATTTTGTTTCGCCATATTGGATTTTTACCAAAATGTTACCAGGCCATCACCATAGGACCCTTAATTTTTGACCAAAATTTGAAGTCAATCGGGCAAATAGTCTTTAAGCTATGCCGCGAACTGACAGACCGACAAACAGCCAAAAAGACCGACAGACGGGTCGACGGAGTTGATAAAAGATATTTGTTGGCATCTAGCGACACTAAAACGTAAATATGTGTAAAAGTTAGAGGGTAACTTTTTCACGATTACGAACATTTTATTTGGTCGCCATTTTGTTCGGCCATCTTGAATTAGTACCACTATTTTACTAGTTGATCCCTATACCACAATTAGTAATAGCCTTAGAGTAAGAATTAAAGTAGAGATCACAATTCATTCATAAATCACGTTAGGGGTATGCGCCAACATGGTTCCCCTATTTTTCACATTCTGTCAACCAATGTTTACGATAAAACAAGAAGTGGGGGTGGCCCATGCTCAAGCAGTGGCCATTTGTTGACGAATGCCAGTGGCGGCGCTTCACTTCCCGCATAAGGAAATATCATTAATCGTGAAAAAATATCGTTCCGGGTTTTTACAGACCCTCATGTTTTTCCATTACTGTCGGTCGGTCGGTCTGTTCCGGTATAGCTAAAAAATCCACTTACTCGATTAACTTTAATTTTATTTAATTTTCCACAAAAATTACGTCTGATACAAAAAAAACTGGTAAAATATTGGTATGAATTCAGTATGGCGAAACAAAATGACGACCTGTTAAAATATTTGATGTACGAAAATGAAGAAATGGGCCATGCTTCATTATCGTTGACAAAAGGAAGGATTCTTACCTATTCCTTAATGAGGCAAATAGATATTTTTGCAAATATTAAAGAAATAGTCGTACCCTACTTCACTATTAAAATCAAACCAATGAGTTAGGTAAGTTTAAAACGAAATTAGTTATTCATATATTATTAAACTTTAGTTTTTAGTTATGTTTGCCTTATATCACTGTCATTTTGTAATTGTGACATTTAGAAAAATTATTTGTTCAGTTGTTAAAAATGTCATCTTAAACCTGTAACGTCAAGTTAGACCTTGTCTAAATTTAAACCTCTTTGGTAAATACTATTGTTAGAGTTTTAAACTATAATCAATGCTTTTAACGCGCTTTTATTGGATACTCCTCTGATTGTATGTTTGTATGTCTGGTTCAAATCTTGTAATGAAATTTTCACCACTTCCATTACACATTATTTTCAACATTGACATGCATACACTTTCGGATATAAAAAAATCCGAATTTTTTTAGTAAACGTATAGAAATCCAAAATGGCGGCGGAAATACGGCCGACGAATTGTGTTACTTGTGTAGATTAAACTGAAGAGTGTCAGCATTTAAAAATTCAAAAAGCCGTGCCAAAATGACAATGTCAACAGGTCGGACGGATGATTTTAACCTTTAGTGGGGATTATTTAAGAATGCACAACAGAAATCAAAATGGTGGCAACAATATAGCGAAGAATTTTGTGATTTGTACAGATTCAGCTGAAATATCAGTATCTAGAAGTATTTAAGAATGAAAGTTATGAAATTTTAGTCAATATTTGAAAATTAAAAATGGCGGCACCAACATAGCAGACTAATTTTAAAATATTTGCAGATTAGATTAAAATTCGGCATTTAGGGCTATTTAAGACTGCGCATCATGAATTTTTGTCCACATTTTAAAAATTCAAGATTGTAATGCCAACATGGCGGCGGAATTTTAACATTTGCACAGATCTGAGAATACATAGCATACATTTTTAGTAAATATTTAAAAAATGAGAGTAGAAATGCCTAGATTGAGAGTGAATTTTAACATTTATATAGATTTGATTAAAAATCGATATTAAGTGTGCAATTTATATATTTTTAGTGATAAATTTTCAAAATGGGGATGTCATCAATCAATCAATCCGATAAGTACTTTTTTCAGATATTTTTAAACATTTAATTAGGCCAACGTTTTGTTGCCCCATTTTTAATTTGTCTCAACATTTTTACCAGTTCATCCATATATAATATTTGATTTTCGAGCAAAATTTGAAAATAATCGATGCAGTAGTTTTCTGCATTGACTTTTATAACATTTTGTTAGGCCGCCATTTTGGATTTGAAGTAAAACTTATCAGTTGATGGTCATGTCACACCTAATTTTTCTGCAAAATTTGGATAAAATGGATAAGCAGTTTTTTTAGTAATATTTTTTTAACATTTCAATCGCCATTTTGTTCCGCCATATTGGATTTTTACCAAAATGTTACCACGTC
The DNA here is from genome assembly GCA_030620095.1 of Kuschelorhynchus macadamiae. Lineage (NCBI taxonomy): Eukaryota > Metazoa > Arthropoda > Insecta > Coleoptera > Curculionidae > Kuschelorhynchus > Kuschelorhynchus macadamiae. The sequence continues at coordinate 76,927 of JAUTXW010002504.1, forward strand.
TTGAAGTAAATAGGACAAGCAGTTCTTGAGCTTTGTCGCGGACAGACATACAGACTAACTAAACGGATCTGAGAAACCATGTTTTTTGCAACTAAAATACGTTCCTCTTGCGAGGAAAGTAAAAAAAGCGAGCGCTATATGATAAGAATAGCATAGCCAATTGTCATCTCGTTTTTCCGTGTTAATAGCTAAAATTTCAAAAATAAAAGTTTTTTTTTTAATTTTCAATATCCTAAATCTTAAATTCTAAGCAGTTTAGAAGATGTTTACGAAGACATTTTTACTTTTAATGACCCAAAGAATCAACATTTAAATTTCTTTACCTGACAACACTTATATAAAAAAACTTTATTATTTCCCCAGATTTCATCCAAAATCTAGTGATTTTCGATATCGCAGTACGTTTTTTTGAGCGTGAGACGCCCTTTGACTATTTTATATAGTATAGTAGTATTATTTTAATTCTCTAATAGGAAACACTATTGTAATCGGCAAAAATATCACCTCAGAGTCTTTCTTGTATTATTATGCTTTTGAGGATTCTCACATGACCCCCGACGAAAAAAACGTTCTATTATACTGAACCGGATTGGTCAATACGTCATGTGACCCAAAATAAGTGAATAAGATATATTAAATATGTCTCCTGGAAAAGGAAATCTTGCTGTTTACTTAGTTATTAAAAGAAAATTTCAAACTTAAACGGCCATTTTTTTACAAACTCATATTACCGCACCATAGTTAGAGCAACTAAAGCTCCTAATTTTGCAATGTCCAAAATAAAATAAATAAAACTTGTTTATTAAATATTTAAAAAATCAATGTTCTTTTCTTCTAATGTCACCGCACCTTTAGAACGCTTCTTCTTGAAGTAAGGCAACATATAATTAGAAGATTTAAACCATATCAACAAATACACAATAATACATTCAAACACATGCAGTAGTGACGCTAAGAAAAGCTTGGTATCTAACGAAGTCGTCACTAAGGATCTGTTTCAAACAGGAACAAAAATAATGGATTCCAGCCAGCAAAAAAAATCGGAAACAGTTGTTTCCACAAAAGACCCCAAACGTAAAGAACCTTGGTTTTGCAAAGTGTGTCAAGAGGATCGGGTGGCCGATATGAGACTCTGTACTCTGTGCTTTGATTACATCCATGAAGAATGTGTTGGGCTTAAAAAGAATGACAAAGAAAAAGCTTTCCTCTGCCCTGACTGCGACTCTCCATACTTAAAAAAGCTTTCCTCTGCTCTGCGTCCACACTTAAATCTAAAGTGGTACATTTTTAAAAATTTATAAATGCATTTAGAATACTTATTTTGTAATAAAGTTATAAAAAAGTTTTAATTATTTTGTTTAGTTAAAATTAACTTAGGAATATTATTTAGCCACGAAGTTATATAGTATGGCCATATTACCGACCTCCGGTTGGCAATATGGCCATGTGACAAATTTTTATTAAGTGTAGGATTTTACTTTACTTTAGATGTAGTACATATATTTTTTCTTTAATGAGAAACGTCTAGCCAAAGTATTAATAAATATTGTACTTTTTATTAATTAGTTTCCATTTTAAGCTTTATCTTCAAAATTGCCAATATTATGCCGACGAAAATCCTCATTGGATTGTTGAATACCACCCTCTACCCCAAGGGGAAAATGAATACTAGGAATAATCCGTGATAGATTAATTGGTCCATTCTTTTTTGAACAAATGGGGACATGTATTTTAAATTTTCTGTAAACATTTTTATACCACAACTCCAAAGAATATTTCCTAATAAAGGAAAAGAGAATTCTTAAATGTTGCATTTTCAAAGAGGTGGATAGAACGGCAAGAATTTATAGAGTGACCGCCCAGATCTCCGGATATCACACCCTTAGATTTTTTTATGGCGCGATTAACAAAAAGGGTCTATGTCCTCAGACCTGAAAATCTGGAAGATTTGAAGCCGAGGGTTCGGGCAGAGATAATCACTTCAGAAGTTTTGGGAAGAGTAAAGAAACAGTACTACCATCGGCTGGATCTGTACCAACAAGTTAATGTGGGACATTTTCAACAATTGTTGTGCTAAAAAGATGACATTTCAGTTTTAATGTTACTGTTAATGCTCTGACATATGGTTTGACAGGTGTCAAAAAAAAGTTAATGGCAATTTTCTTTTTCAATATGCTCTCCAAAAAGATTTCACAAGTGGTGTTGAAAAAAAAAATTTTTTTACTTGAAATAAAAAATCATTGAGAACATATCTTTGAATTTTATAGAAATCTTATTCGCAGATCCGCTATAAGCAGCGTTCTGTCTAAAATCCCCATGGTATCATAATAATTTTTAAATAACATGAAAACCATTTGATGATATCAAATTTCATTCAAATAAAATGTTAGGTTGTGCGTGTCACAATTATACATTGTTTTCAATAACGTAATTTTTACGATTGTCTTTATAGCGTTTTCAGCGCACATATGAAAGATAGTGTCTTTAACTTCTAAACATACTTCTAAGGACAGTTTTATATTTAACTTACTTCTTATTTGGTAAGATAGATTTTTTAATCAACATGACATAGATGTCATCTAATGACATACTAATAAAACTGGTGGTAATGTTATTTACAATTGATTAAAATATCATTACTATAGTCGAATGCGGTTTATCGTGCGGGTCCAAAGGTCACCAACATTATGAATCAAATCAGAAAACACAGTGAATACCAAAATGTGTGATTCTTTTATCGATCTATTAAATCTTGATGGGCTATTTACAAAAATACAGGGAAAAAGAAAATAGCATTTAATATTATTTTATATATTAAACGCCGAGGGACTAAATAAGAAAATTCGCTAAATATGTATTTGGTTAAAATTTTTTACTTGGCAAAAACAAAAATACACAAAATGGCAAGCGCCTTAATAAAGTCGGAAGGCGGTTCGAATCAGTGGAACAATCAGGATATGTTCTGTTTATAAAGCCATTTGAAAGTGAGATTTTTTATCAATTACCAAAAATTATGAGCCCCGCTTCAGAAACTTTTTAATATTATAGACTAAAAAATATCATCATCACTTAAAAAGTCCTCATCTTCTGAGTCGTCCTCAAATGGCGCAATGATCATTGGTGCTATTTCGACATCTAGAACTCATTCTCGATTCCACCAATCCCATATTAATTTCTCCGTATGTTCCACAGATTTCTTCCAGTACTCCGGCGTAATATAATTTAATGAATCTTGCCAAACAATTTGCACTTCATCTGATGTAAGGCCATCGTTCACGTGTTTTTCGTAATATGATTTTGCCCCAGCCCATATTAATTCTATTGTTAAACTGGCAATCGTATGGCGACAGTCGTAAAACCTCATGTCCATTTTCCCGTATTATTTCATCTACGGTATATATTGTTGGTTTTTTAATAGATTTTGCCATTAAAAGAAGTTCTAGTTTCAGCATATTGGGTAAAGGATTTTGTTTTTGTTTTATTAGCCAGTCATAAATATCACTTTTCTTCCAGGATGAAGTAGGTTATTTATTTAAGATTCTTGAATGATAAGATGCATTGTCCAGAATGATTAAAGATGGAGCATCTAAATTTGGAATCGGTTGTTCTTTTAACCACTTTTCAAACAGTTCACAGTTCATATTATCATGGTAGTCCATACTTTTGGATGTTGAAGAAAACAGTAAACTTGCCCCTGGGAGAAATCCTGTTGAAGAACTTGCATGCAAAGTGATGAACCGTTTTCCCGTCCCACATCCCTTTTTTCTCTTCACACTTTTTATAGACTCGTCGTGCCAAGATTTCGAACCACTTCCATTAGAAAATATCCAAGTCACGTCTAAAAATACCACTTTTCTAAATTTTGAATTAACATTTTCCGTGTATTTCTTTAAAAACTGGATACGCTGACTTGCTATATGTGGCAACTCGCATAAAAATCTTCGATTACAGTCCTTTTTATATCGAAAACCCAACCTTTTTATTAATTTTGACAAAGATTTTAGTCCAATTTCCAATATGCCTCGATTTTTTAAAGCTTCTTTTAAAACTTGAAAGGTTATATTAGTTTTTGATGTATATAAATCGTAAATTGCATTAAGAACATCCATTTTTACATTGTCACTTAAGTCTTCTGTCTTTGGCTTTTTTCGTGTACATTTCTTAATCTTCTTCGGTAGTAAATTATGCATTTTTTCATGCACAATTTTCTGCACAGTCCTTATATCGATTTCCAGAGCTGGATATTGGCCGGTGAATTTTCATTTTCGTAATATTCTATTAGATTTAATAACATTTTTTTCGCTTGTGGATGCAAAAAACCCGAAAATTGTTTTCTGTTACTTATTTTGTCACTGACTTGTCAATCTGACTTTGAAGTGACATCCCTCAAAGATTTTTGCAACTGCTGGTATTTATATGTTTATCCTCTTTTTTTCATATGAAAATATCATAGGTCTATCTAATTCATCTTCCGGATTTTATGCGGAGGATATGATTACACGTAATAAAAAAAAATAAAATTAAAAAGTTGATAAATCGTATGATCCGCACGATAACACTGCTTTTAACTATACCATAACTGCCAGCAGCAGGAATATCTTTTTAACGACTTAACTAACACATTTAATTAATGCACTTACTTAAACTCCTCCCAAATCGAAAGCAATTTTTAATGCCAGACAAGCAACTTACTTGATATCCGATCAATTGCTAACAAACGCGTTACATATAAGAATAAATTCGACTAAAATTGACTGAATAGCTTAACTGTTACTGTGTTACTACATTTGCAGATATATCGTAAATGACGAACTTTGAAGCAACCGTCATTGAACAAACAACATGCCTTGGAAAAAGAAAAATATCTAAATCGGTTAAACAAATAATTAGATTTCGCAATAAATTCCAAGAATCATAATATATGTTTTGAGTCTTAAATTACCCATATTTCCTTTACGTGTATTGTAAAAACAAATTTCCGAAATTTATACTTGAAACGTCTTTTTCGCGTATTAAAATAAATGTTATTTCTTTTTTTTTCACTCTATTATTAACAATAATTTATCAAAAATCATACATGAAATAATTTGTCAAAAATCATACATGAAATAACAAAACGGCTTTATCTGGAAGCAGAAAATTGGGATATAGATAAAGAATTGTATAATGTAATAAAACTTAATGTATTATCTTTTATTAAAATACCTGCTCACAAAAGAGAACCTGATATGTTTGACAATTGTTTATATACAAAAATGGATCGTTATTGGGATAGAACGCGAAATCTGTAAAATGTTTGTAACATTTTTAATGACAAATATCCTAACAGAAATGCAATAACTAAATCTACCGTAAGAAAAACTAACAAAAAAATTCGTGAAACTGGAAAGGTAAAAGATTCTGTACGCTACGTTCTGGCAGACCAGAAAGCACAATAATTCCTAATCCTGTTACCAAAAGACTAGCAAGAGAAAACAGCGTCTCAACTTTAAAAGTAAGTTGTAAAAAACAACGGAAACAATACAATACAAAAAAGAAATACTTAATACAACAAACAATACATTAATGAAACTGAGTAAGGTGTTTCTTCCTGACAGTAGGCCTGTGGGAAAACAAACAAACAACACAAAAAGTAATCGAGGGACGTCAAGTCCGGAGGCCGAGGTGGCCACTCTATTGTACCCCTACGTCCAATCCATTTTCCATAAAAAAACATCGTCTAAATATTCCGAGCAAAATGCGGTGGAGCACCGTCCTGCTGAAACCATATTTCATTATTTGGTTCACCATTATCTAAAAAAAGTACTTGATATAGCAGATAAAGTAAGGAACTTACGGTTATTCGGAAATAGTTCTGCAATAGCTGGGACAATTTCGGTCCTTAGAAGATTCGCAATCTTTCTCCAGTTAATCTTTCTTCCATGAAGAAGAGACCGCTTATTTTTGAACCCTTTATACCAGATCAAAGATTTGTCTTTTTTCCATTAAAAAAAAGTTGCTTCGTCAGAAAAAATAATTTGATTGACAAAATTTAGATTAGTATTGCAATGTTCATGATGATGCATTATGATTTCACGAAATTCCAAGTTCCTATCGTGATCATCCGCATCACATACATATATATATATATATATATATATATATATATATATATATATATATATATATATATATATATATATATATATATATATATATATATATATATATATATATATATGTATATATATATATATATATATATATATATATATATATATATATATATTTAGGAATATACGTTTCTGGAACCTTTAACTATATTCTTATGGAATTTTCTTGGGTATTTGGTTCACTGAATTAATTGGCAAGTTTTAGAGATCGGCAAATATTTATTTCATAGCGAGAGTTCAAAACGTTTCAACCATATTTTGGTCTTCATCAGTTGTCTGTAATAATATATATAGATAAGTCACGGCACAGAAAATTACAATAATTTTCAAGAGACTACGATACTTAAAACTGAAAAAAACCAACAGAAAAGGGAGATCCGAACAGAGACAGTCTCTATTTGGACGCAAGAAAGAAAGCTTCGAAAATGCCAAATGTGATTTTGGCGAAACGTCAGCAAAACTGCTCTTTTCAGAACGACAGTAGTGAACAGATGTACACCCGGAATGAAAACACATTGTATTTTTCCATCCGTGAAGGAGTAAAAATCAACATATATATATATATATATATATATATATATATATATATATATATATATATATATATATATATATATATATATATATATATATATATATATATATATATATATATATATATATATATATATATATATATATATATATATATATATATATATATATATATATATATATATATATATATATATATATATATATATATATATATATATATATATATATATATATATATATATATATGCAGAGGTAGTCGCAACTGACTAGTTAAGAAGAAAAATGAAGACCTTAGGTTAGTGGGGATGCAGTTTACGTATATAAAAGGCCAAATAAAGGTGTGGAACCCTTTATTGTTTTGTCAAGCTTTGGATCAATTTACCCCTTCCTCAGGACCTTTCTACAAATAATTGAAAAAACGAAACAAGTTAGAAACTAACTAGTAAGTATAACACATTTAAACTCACCAATGTGGGTTTGCTATTGAAACAAAAACATACTCTGAAGACGACACATTTAGTTGCAAAAGTTAAAATGTTAATAGCGAAATACGAATTTAAAAACCTTTAAAACATGTCCATCATTGGACTTCATTTTGTTAACTGAAAACACGTTTTTTTGGAGGAATTTTAAACGCGAAAGTAGAGGGGACATAAGTGAGAGAGATGCAATATTATTTTTAATAAGAAGAAAGAAATAGAGAGAGTATACTAAATTGGCACTTGGAAGCCACAACACAGAAGGATGACGGGTTGCCTATCTTACAGTAGTTGTGTATACAATGCTCAACTAAATTCGAACTAATTAGCGAAAATGTGTACATAGTAATATGATTATTTTACAATGGTAATTAATTAAGAGAAAAAGTGTGAAAGGTCACGAGAGACCCTAGAAGTATGATAGCAGTCCTGTAATAATTGTAAAAACAATAAATCGAACCAACAATAGCAATTTAAAAATAAGATAGGGAATAATTTATGTAATAATATTAGTTACAATGGTATATAAGATATGTATAATATGGACATAAATTACTCATCGGGGGCGGAAGCGTCCAGACACTGATATTTGTTTTTTTGTAATGTTAAACACACACACACACACACATATATATATATATATATATATATATATATATATATATATATATATATATATATAAAATTTTATTTAGAGCTTAGAAAAATTCAATAAATAAAGCTCTGAAAAAAGTCCTCATTTTTCAAATACGTATACAGGTCAGATTTTGAATAGTGAGTTACTATTACCTTTCTGCGTATTTTTTAAAATAAAGATTGTTTACTATTGGCGTTTTTTAACATTTGCATTTTTTAAATTCTCTATACAAGGTCTTTTCTTGCGGTGTGAAGTTTGTGAGCCTGTTCATATATAGGTAGCTTATGTATATATATAAGTCACAAATAAACATATTAAGCAAGTATTTTTAAAATAAATTTACAGTTCATTATATATGCAATTTTTTACCTTGCGACTATCTCTATTGCTGATCAGCCAAATTCAAAAAAAATTATCTGTCCGGGTGCTTCCTCATAAAAAAAATATGTTAATTATAAAAGTTTTAGTTTAATTAACATTTTGAAGTACGATTCTGATCATTGTTTTTGTTTCCTGTTAGCAGACACGATAGTTTCTTTACATATTTGGTCGAAATAAGGCGTACGCACTTCCTCTATATGTCATATAGAGGAAGTATATGTTTCCGAAAAACAGGTACGGCCTCCCTCCATAATAGTACGTCAAGTGGATAGCATCTCAAGCCAAGAAAAAGTATATTTGTGTCGGCTTATCGCAAATCTAATCGTTTATTATTTATTGGGTTTAAACTACAGGGACCAGAAGGTGACTGGGAACATTTAGGAAAAAGTCATACCGTCGAAATAATAAAATACAGTCCACTTAAAGATACACCTAGAAATAAAAAAGTTTTTTTCCAAAGCCGTGCAGAAAAATCAACTTTTTGCACCGATATCCATGCGGAAAATTGGTTTTATCGCACTAGTACGGAATTTTTTCGTCCATTTGGTCCAAGTACTCAGTGATAAAGTCTATGCTAAAAATTAAGAAAACCGTTGATATTAGCAGGCATGTTAAAATAATTGCTTATTTGAAAAAGAAAATGGTAGGTTGTAGACCAAAAAAGTCTAAAATTTTAAATCACGAACATGTCGAAACATTTTTAAGCATTGCGCCTGATGATAACTTATTTACTAGTCAAAGTCGCAACACTAATTGGAATCGCTGGAGCCTGCAGGCCTGAAGAATTAATTCATCTGTTGTGTGAAAACGTAGTCGAACAAGAAGATTTGTTTCTGGTGAAAATACCAGATAGCAAGACTTACTAGAGTAGAAGCTTTGTTATAACTGAAGAAAAAATCTTAATTTAATCAAGAAGTACATGTCTCTGCGTCCTAAAAGTACAGCGCATCAAAGGTTTTTTGTCAATTTCCATAAAGGTAAATGTACTACTCAAACTGTTGGCAAGATGCCATTGGACGTGGCTGCTTTTTTGAGACTTCCAAATCCAGAGGCCTTTACTGGACACTGTTATAGACGCTCTTCGGCTACTATGTTGGCCGACTCTGGAGTGGATATTACTAATTTGAAACGTCTCGGGGGATGACACTCCACAAAAGTTGCAGAATCATATGTGGACTAATCCATGGAGAACAAAAAACGTATCGCCAACCAAATTCTATGTTCTACAGGAGAAAATTCCAGGGAAAATTCGCCTCCGCCTTCGCCCTTGCCTTCTACAAGTTTCGAGTATGAATTTGTTAGCATTGCTGACAACAATAGACCAGTGAATCAGCACCAATATAAAAAGTGTCAACATTATTGCCAGCACCAAAAAGGCTAACCATCAAAATGCTCCCATTTTAGCTAGTAATGCCTATAATTGTCAATTTTCGGTTATCCACCATGTTAATTACAACAAAGAATAGTTTTTTTAAACAGTTTTCTATAGCTCTATGTAGTTACTACCTTTTTCCAAATAATTAGTTACTTTTAAATATATAATATAGTTTGTTTGTTATAGTTTGAAAAGAACTATTAAATCACTACGAATTATGTACTTATTTCCGCAGGTCTATAGAAAAACTATTTTACCTAACACTTGCGGAAAATATTCTTTCTGCACTCGAGCAGAAAAAATTCATTTTCCGCACTTGTTAGGCAATTTGTTTAAACAAATTGTGTTTTCCGAACTAGTGTTTTTTAGAGTGCGGGAAATCCAGTAAAATTTTTATAATTTGGACACTTGCGCAAACTTTTAATGGGCGAATAAAGAATTGTCAAGCTGTATAACAAAATAGTTATTTTCTATTCTATCTATGCCGGATTTGGGTAAATTTTTTTGAATCGACTAAATTTTGTATTTGCATGTTTTTTTGAACGTCACCGTATTATTTCAAAAAGTAATGTCAAATAATAAATAGGACCAGTATATATCAGAACCAAATTTAGCGTGTCTCCATATTAATCAAAATACAAACTTGCGAAATTTGAAATTTATCACTTCAGCGTCTTTCGCTTTTATTTTTCTCTCAAATAAAGTAAAAAGTCGGCGAAAAAACGTAAAAATGGATTCCTCAATCGATTTCGGATACGGGTGAAAAGGCAACTTGGACCTGTTACCAAACATGTCATTGCAAAGGTATGAACGTCAATACAACCATTTGATCGATTAGGGCAAAAGACAAAGGTGTAAGAAGGTTCAGAGAGGAGGTATTCTTGGTATACTTTTTAGAACGAAGTAAAGCCCTTAAATCGTTTAGTGTGTTTACACTTTGTCACGTTATTCGATGATAAAATATCGATATGAGCAAATTTTTGAAATTAACAAAAAATAAGCAGGAATATATTCGTAAGAAGACATATCCCTTTTCAAGTTGTCAGCTCCAGATAAGACATATCTAATGATAAAAGTAGCCACTATTTTTGCATTGGACGGAACTTACCCCAGAGCGAAATTTTCAAAAATTACACTTGATAATATTGCAGACAAAGGAAGCCTTGGTAGCGTAAAAATTACAAATTCTAAAAATCACTCAGCACGTTCATTTGTGATACCACATGAAATAAATAGTGGCAAATTTATAAAGCTATACAGAAAGTACATAGAAGTGCGACCCAAGAGTACTCCAATCGAGCTAAAATATCAGGTGAATGGGACGAATACAGAACTGCTTTAACAAACTACAATAAAGCAATCAGGAAAGCCAAAACAGAGTCGTGGAAAAGGTTCTGTGAGGGTATATCAGATATACCCACCAGTGCCAGAGTCCACAAGATTCTGTCCAGGGAGCCTGTTCAGGAACTGGGATCGTTAAAACGGCCAGATGGAACCTTTACAAGCTCTCCTTTCTATTGAAAAGCCTGGAGAGGATCCTCGATGAGCACATCAGGGACGTAGCTCTTAGGCGACATCCGCTGCGTGAGCATCAGTATGCTTACCAAACGAGCAAATCAACAGAACTGGCTCTCAACAATCTTGTTGAGAGCATAAACAACTCTCTAGAAAACAAGGAGATTGCAGTCGCTGCGTTCTTAGATATCGAGGGGGCATTTAACTAACATTTAGCATTTAACATCACTCTATGATGCAAATACTGAAAAAGAGGTAGAACCCCTTATATGTGGCTGGATACAGGCAATGCTTGAAAACAGGAAAATAACATCTCTACAGGACGAGACAATGAGCTTTAGAGCTGCTAGAGGGTGTCCACAGGGAGGAGTGTTATCGCCCTTGCTGTGGTCATTACTGGTGGAAAATCTGCTGGCTATGATTCAGCTGTGGGAGGTTGATCTGCAGGCATATGCCGATGATCTAGTCATCATAGTAAAAGGAAAGGCTTAAGAGAAAATCTCAGCAACCCTTCAGGAAGTACTGAACACCACACTAACATGGTGTGAGGGGGAAGAGATGTCCATCAACCCTAAAAAAAAGGTACTAGTCCCCTTCACAAAGAAAAGGAATCTGGAGAGACTTCGACCACCTTCCTTACGGGGACAGGTGATACCATTTTCAGCTGAAGTCAAATATTTGCGAATTATCCTGGATAAAACGCTGAACTGGAATGCTGAATAATATAATTTAGAAAGCTAAGCTATCCCTGCGGGCCTGCCGTAAAATCTGCGGGAAGTTATGGGGTATGAGACCAAAACAACTATATTGGCTGGACCTAACGGTCATAAGAACAATGATAGCCAAGGGACAACAAAGTGTTGCCCAAGCCAAACTGAGTGGACTGCAGAGACAGGCTTGCTTCTCAATTACAGGAGCGATTCGGTCCACTCCGACAGCGGCCATGGAACTCCTTTTGAAACTTCCACCACTCCACCTATTTGTGGAAAGGCAAGCAATGAGGACAACATACAGACTCCACCATGTTACTAACAACATGGTGGATAGCATGAGTCACATGGAATCATCCAACATGCTGAAAGTTGTGAAAAACCACTACATGTTGGGAATGCCATCGGACCTGCTACCAAAAACTGTTAGTGCACAGCAACCCTACTCCGTGATCTTCCCAGGGAGAGAGTAGTGGGATCAGCATAAATCTAATGATCTACTTAAAGGAGAGCTGTGCCTCTTCACGGACGGCTCCAAAACCAATAAAGGTGTAGGAGCTGGAATACATGGGGTAAGACCGAAGGTTGATGTGGCAGTAAGCCTGGGAAATAACACCTCAATATTCCAAGTAGAAGTCCATGCTATCGAATTGTGTGTTAGAATGTTGCAGGATCAACAAACAATACATAAAACGATAAAAATATTCTTGGATAGTCAAGCAGCCCTTAAAGCACTTGAAGCGAGTCATCGTACATCCAAAACAGTCTGGAACTGCGAAAAGGCACTTGCTGGCCTGGGGAGCGACAATAAAATCGCTCTTATCTGGATACCAGGACATGCAGGTTTGGAGGGAAATGAGTCTGCGGACCTTCTAGCAAAGAAAGGAGCAGAGACGAGAATCGTGGGACCTGAACCAGCTTTAGGAGGAATTTTGGACCTGGTTGAGGAAAGAGCTAATCTCTCTTGGCTTGGACTGCCAGGCCTGTCCCATACACATGCATCCCCCTTCCTATGAAGAAGAGGATAACAGAAAGTCTGTTAAATATGAACAGATTTAAGTTCAAAACAGCAGTAGGCCTATATACTGGCCATTGTGGTCTAAGACATCACATGCACACGATGAGGCTTGAAAACGAATCCGAGTGCCGCCTATGTATGGAGGATGACGAGACAGCCACACATGTGCTATGTGAATGCCCGGCAGCTGCAGATGTGAGCCACAATAGACCACAGAGTCGCAGTGGAGGGTCGGTTTGATCCACTCACTGTTTAACCTAACCTAACCAAACTCCTCATCGTCCTTTTTTCTTAAATTTTGGAAAATGTACTGTCCAGTGTGTAGGAGGAATTACTTTTAGAAAAATCCTCTGCAACATTTTTATTGGATTTTGGCGCCGGAATACCAAATATAAAAATATATGGAGAGTGGAAGTCAACCTCCCTAGCCGAAGGGTATCTCGAAGAGTAGTAACAACAATAGAAAGAGATGTGCAATAAAGTTCTTGATATTAGTTCTCATGATTAACAGTCTTTATCTGGATACAGTTTGAGAGCTTCTTCAATACCTACCTTTGAGAATAATCAGTCAATTCAATGAATTTATAAAATTCTATAAATTGTACATTTACAATCAATATTATCGGGGATAATACCACGAATGCTTCAAAATTTCCGATAATTTTTCACGAATGCGTGTTTTCTTATAATTTGTAGAGAAAACACGCATGAGTGGAAAATTATCTGGTTAATTTTTAAGCACGAATGGTATTTAGGAGGAATATTCCACGAATCAAATACAGGGAAACTAAGCTTTATTAACTGAATATTAAATACATACCTATTACAAGTTCAGAAATTTGAATTTTGTAACAAATTGAACACAAATTGAATAATAATATACTAATAAAATTATTTGTCTAAATATTAAAAAGTACTTAATATAAATCTAAATATTCAATTTTAATTATTGATTGTATAATAAAACGTACAGTTCTGATAATTATTAACCACATTGTTGTTTTGTGACGACGTAGAAGAGGCCGTCAGACCACTACTTGTACTTGTGCTGGGTGATGCTGTTACAGGGGCTGGATGCACGTGCTGTTGAGGTGGTTCTTTTCCAGGTTCCCTCATTTTTTCAATAAGTTTTTTGTGGTGATCTGGATCCATTTGCAAATAATTTGATAGAAATTTCGCATTCGAACGACCTGTAATTTTTATCAAGTTTTGCTCCGACACTCCACTTTTGGCCAGCTTGGACACGGCAGTAGCTCTGAGGGGATGGTTGGTAAATTTTTTTGTGGTAAGTTGAAATGTCGTTTTTTCCTACTGGGCTGTTTTTGAACCATTTTCCGGAAATTTTCCAATGGGGGTTTGGTGTCAAAAATAGTCGAGTGTTGGAGATACTTTTCCTTTTATCTTGTAATTCTTTATAAATTCTTACTGGGCAAAAGCTGGGACTTCTCTCGTTTCTCACCAACCACTTCGAATCGGCGAGTTTTCGGCCGCCACCTTGACATGTTTTAGAAAAAACAGGGTTGTATTGAATTCTACCTGTTTTTCCTCCGAAGTTGTCAGTTTCTTTGAAAAAAGTTGTTTCGGCTCTTGCACCTTCTCCTCCTCTCCAGGCTAATTCATAGGACAACAGAAAAAACACTTCTTTTGTAAACCCTCTGGAGTTGATTCATCACAAGCTTCGATTAGATTTTTTAATTCATTGTATGTTAAAAAAACGGCCGATTCTCTGCGTTTGCCTTCAATACCTTGCAAATGTCTCCTTTTGGCATTTTTTGCGTCTCGGGCCGATTTGAATTCGATCTGCTCGAAAGGATTTATTTTAATTTTGTATTCATTGAAATACCTTTCCATCAATAATTTCACCGTCACATTACAAATAAATTTTACGTGCCTTCTTTATATACCTCCCCGTTCATTTTTGCATATTGTAGGCCCAGCTTTTCAAAATCATTGCTAGTTGGGATACTGGAGTATCTTGGTCTAACGTATAGTTTTTTTCATCGCAGAATGACATAAACTGTCTCCAGATGCTCTTCTTGGATTTAACGGTGTTTCTTGGTTCGCTTCCAATTATATTTTCATCAATTTCCTCTTCTTGAACTAGCACAAAGCGATTATTCATATTGAAAACTTTTCAAAAATGTTTGAAAGATACTTAAAAAAAATCAGTTTCTAGGGACTCTAGCGTCTCTCAAAAGCAGGTTTTATATTGTCAAGATTTCATTTTTTGGTTAGGTATGTAACCACACCTAACCAGGTAAGTGGAAACACCATGTTTCCTAGACGACGTGGTATTTCCGCTATAATTTTTCGAAAACACCACCAGTCTTACGGGAAAATTTGTACATGAGTGGAATATTCAATAATAAATAAGTAGTTTTAATATTAGCAATGTCGTATTTATAGACAATAAAAAATTCATTGCTCTTCTTTTAATAACTTTAATAACATACTGCCGTAGAAAAAATGGACACCATGTATACTCACCTTGTCATGTTTTTTCAAAATCTTCCTAAATCCTGTGAAATTTAAATTTTGGTAATTCTGCAACAATATTAAGCTTAAATAGAATTCACTAAACGCTAACTTCAATTCCTGCATTTTTCTCGCCGGAACGTTTCCCTTTCTCAAAAGGTTTTGTTTGATCAAACTTTTGCTGTTCTTTCCCGCGAACTCGATTTCCTGAGTTTCGCTCAATTCACTTTTGAGGTTTGCACATTTCCTTGTTGCTTCAGCTAATTTCTCTAAAAGTTATAGACACGCGGAATTAAATTATTATTGCTTATACGAAAGTGGAAAATTTTGAAGTAAATAATATGATTAAAATTAAATTATTTAGATGTTTTCCTGTAGAGAGCATGTAACGGGTAGTAAGGGGTTTCCCGTTTATTATTTATTGTATTAAACAATTATTATGAGTTATTAAAAAAATAAAAAATCACGACTGCTTAGAACCAGTATATTAAAAAACTCAAACTCAAATATACTTTATTGTTGAAAGAACATATAGTTCTTGCCAACAAAGTAAGCTGTAAAATTCGGAAACTTGGGGAAACAAAATTTGGGAAAGGCCCGTGAAATTTATTCTGCTTTTCGATCTCTATCTATATTTATTAACCCTAAAACTATTTGATTATAAAAAATTGTAAAAAATCTCTGTCTTGTGGAAACATATATTTTGACGTCAAGTCTGATTCTGACTACAAATAATCTTCTGGGTTCCGGGCCCACATAGAATTTTATAAAGTCGACGCCTCTACTTTCAGGGTCTTTTACAAGAAGAAAAAAACGGGGCCCCCCTTTCAAAATAACAAAGTTCATGTAGTCGTTCTTGACTTTTCGCTAGTTTTGTAAAATATCTATATGAAAATATAAGTATACATAATCAAAAATACGTACCTGAATAGAAGGTGTTAATCTTCGTTAGTTCTTTATCGCAAAAACTAAAGAATTGCTCATCAAATTTGGCAAAGTACCTTGTCAAAATATCGGGCTCCACAAGTTCTGCAGAAGGCGCTTGCTCCACTGCAGCATACAACAATGACTTCATTTCCTATTAAAAAATATACACATATACACAGGGGGTTTCTTAATTGATGACTAAAAATAGAGGACGTATTATTTTTAGATACACAATTTTTTTTTTTTTAGGTTTTTTCATATACCTCGTACATTTTCAGAGACAAATTTTTCCAGTTTAATACACAATACTTTAAGCAATACCTACGAAGTGGCTATAACACATTTTACAAAAATCTGCAAGATGTTAATTTTTTCAGGTCGCAAACCATGTTACCCCCTCCCCATCTGACATTTTTAATGTGACGTCACTGGCTGTTTTTGTTTAAAAAATCAAATTCCTCATATTATTTTCAAATTTCTTGGTTTCTTACTTTAATCCGATATTTTGAATCGTTTAGACATTAGTTAGCGAAATGATATGGCTTTACACATTTAAAATGTCATGTTATTTTTTTCTGTTTTTATTTTAATTGCTAAAAAACAACTAAAAATAATGACATTTTTAGTTAATTTTAGGACTAAAAGGTCTATAAACATGTTTGAAAGCCCTTATTTCTTGAGATACAAGGTGTTAAAAGTTTATTTTGTTTTAACATCCTGTATCTCAAAAAAGTCCTAAAATAGAACAAAAAATTAAATTCTTTTAGCCATCAATTAAAAATTCTATATAATAATATAATATTAAATATTTTACAAAAGCTGCACGGCCTTGGTCAATTGGGAAATAATGATTCTTAGAATCAAACCATTTCAAAGTGGAATTACTTTCCGACTTTCCACTTTCGATTTCACGACGCATCTTCAGGAATCTTCATCATTCCCGAAGATAAAAGCACTGAGCTCAGAGTTTGATGTAATTTAGTGTCGACAACACAAAAATATGTAGTTTAGCTTTAGTCAGGATTGCCGTGAAATAAAAATGCTGAAATCACTAGTTGTAATCGCTTAATTACTCGATTTTTTAATGTTATTTAAATCACTAAAAAAATATGGTATCAAAATGAAATGAAAGTAATACAGAATACTACTAACATAAATGGACAACAGAAATAAGGAGCAAGGAGGATAAATGGACAACAGAAATGGAAGGTATGTACAAATTACAATTGCAGCTTTTTTTGGCAAAATGTTTTAAATAAATAATTAAAACGTTGAGTTAATGTGTTAAACACCTCAATATTCCAAGCAGAAGTTCATGCTATCGAATTGTGTAGCAGAATGTTGCAGGACAGGAGGAATGTTGCAAAACAGTATGGAACTGCCAAAAGGCACTTGTTGGCCTGGGGAGCGACAATAAAACCGCCCTTACCAGGTCATG
Source organism: Kuschelorhynchus macadamiae (assembly GCA_030620095.1). Classification (NCBI taxonomy): domain Eukaryota; kingdom Metazoa; phylum Arthropoda; class Insecta; order Coleoptera; family Curculionidae; genus Kuschelorhynchus; species Kuschelorhynchus macadamiae. The sequence goes on from JAUTXW010002504.1 coordinate 94,571, forward strand.
CGGGTTTGGAGGGAGATGAGTCTGCGGACCTTCTAGCAAAGAAAAGAGCAAAGACAAGATTCGTGGTACCTGAATAAGCTTTAGGAGTAGTCCACGAAACGGCCAAGCGCGCAATTTTGAACTTGGTTGAGGAAAAAGCTAATCTCTATTGGCTTGGACTGCCAGGTCTGTCCCATGCAAAGGCATTTATCCCCCTTCCTATGAAGAAGAGGATAACAGAAAGTCTGTGAAATCAGTGGCGGCTTGTCATAGGGGGCCAAAGGGCCGTGGCACTGCCACCAAATATGCCGACCACTGAAAATATTAATTTTTTTAAATAATTTTAATTTCAATAATTTATGGATCAAATGACTAAACAATAATACATAAATTATTTCTTATTATGTAGTTTGGTCCCGACGAAAAAAACCCGCGTCGTACCTATAATTTCTGGAACAACAGATAAACTCTCCGTCTGCTGCCGTGGTCGGATGTCCGACTGTCAGTGGCGGCTCGTCAGGGTAGGCCTCTGAGGCCGCGCCTCACCCCCAAAATAAAGGAAAAGAGAATTTTTTTATATAACTTTTTATCTATTACCAATTAGAAATATACTTTTTAACAGTTTTACAACATAATAACATTAAAAAAAAACAAAATATAATCCAATAATAAATATTTTAGAAAATAAATTCTGACCACATCAAAAAACCGACCGTGCAAATCCATTCCTAAAGAAAGTGCTCTCGAATGAGGCGAAATAATTTTAGCTTGGAAAGTTTCGACTTCTGACCTATTTATCAACGGCCGGTGCCCATGCCGGGGAGTCACATGATTACGACAGGGCGGCATGGCGATTGCCGATGCACGCGTTTTCTATTGCATTCTTGAGGCGATAAATCTGTAGCTTGGATATGCTTTTATTGGTTATTTAAATCACATGACTAGCGAAATATTCCAACGGCTTCTTTTTACGTGGTGCGTGCGGCTGAGAAAGAAATAGGAAATAGATTGCGATAATCGCTGATTGAGGGCGTTCTGTCTTTTAAGGTGAATAAATACGCGTGAGTAAGTTTTTGTTTTATTTTGATTGGTAAGTTGGACCGTTCCATTTTTTGTATTTGCTTTTTGCTTTTGAAATGAATCCTATTCACGACATTATTGCTTCATTAATTGAAACGCCTTTTTTAAGAAGAAGCGAAACTGAAAAGAAACAAGATATTAGGTAGCCGTCCGACGCCGAAAATTTCAGCAATATTTAACGATAAGAGGCAAGGTAAAAAATATTCAAGAACTTTTCAAATATCTTGGTACGAAACTTATAGGTGGCTATGCGGAAGTATTTATAAAGAAAGCTTATATTGTTGGCCTTGTATTTTATTAGGTTGCGTCAAAAATAATTGGAGTTCAGGGGGCGGATATTCGGATTTAAAAAATTTTTCACGAGCAGTAAAATCGCATGAAAGTTCAAGAGAGCATATTAAAAATTCGGTAGCACTTACAAGACTGGAGCAAAATAGGGCGACTATTGCGGATGCACTACAAGAAAATGCAAGTCTTAATAAAATTGTTTATAATGAAAATGTTCGAAAAAACCGTTTATTATTAAATTATTTAATTGATATTACTATTACTTTGGGTAAACAGGACTTGGCATTTCGAGGTCATAATGAAACAACAGATTCTTTTAACCGTGGCAATTTTAAGGAAATATTTGCATGCTTAATAAAAAGAAATGCCGAACTTACTGAACATTGTGCTAAATTTAGTAATATTTTTACGGGACAATCTAAGACTATACAAAATGAACTAATTGGTTGCATACATGACTATATTCAAGAATATATAAAAAAAAAATCAATGACACCGATTGTTGTTTTTTTGGCGTAATTGCGGATGATAGTACTGATATAACAGAAAAATTACAGTGTTCGATAACAGTTAGGTTGGTGACCAACGGATCTTTAAAAGAAAGATTTTTAGGATTTTTTGACGTTAGCGATAATAGAACAGCAGAGAGCCTTTTTCATTTAATGCAAAACAGCTTAGAGCCTTATGACTTTGAAAATAAATTGGTCGCGCAGTGTTACGATGGGGCTAGTGTTATGGCAGGTGAAATAAATGGGCTTCAAACAAAAGTTAGATCTATTGCTCCTTTAGCTTATGTTTACTCATTGTTGCGCCCACAGATTAAATCTAGTTTTACAACAGGGAACAAAACTGATTACCCAAAGTCGTATATTTTTTGCCACTTTATTAGGAATACCAAATTATTTCCACCAATCGCCAAAACGGTCTTTTGTGCTTAATCAGATAGTAGGTAAAAGAATTCCGCGAGCTGTAGAAACGCGATGGTATACACGGTCTAAAATTTTAAACTTAGCGGCTAATGAATGGGACAATTTAATTATAGTATTTGAAACTATTATTAATGACTTAAGTTCTGGAACAGAATCTATTAATGGTGCAAAAGGATTTCTAAAGCATTTTAATGATTTCGAATTTTGCCTTTTAACGCATATTTATAAACAAATTTTTAGTTGCACTGATGTACTGTTTCAAATATTACAGTTAAAGCATTTAGATATAAATTACTACATTTCGCAAATAAACCTTGCCAAGCAACGAATTATTGAATTTAGAAACGAGGACCATTTCAAAGAACTTTTCAATATTGCTAAAAAAGCCACTATTCTGCCAACTAACACACGTCGAGGGCAATGTTCTAGCGACTTTGATATTTTTGCTAAATATAAAATATTATATTTCGAAATAATAGATTGTATAATTCTTCAATTAGGGACGCGGTTTGAAAATTTAAATAATTTAAATTTCTTTGCTTTAGTCGATTGCACAAAATATTTGGAATATGTTAAATGCTTTCCAGACGACTTATTAAATAATTTATTAAAAAATTATCCAAACATTTTTGACAGAGATAGATTAGAGAATGAGCTTTCTGTATTGTATAGGGATGAACAATTTTCAAATTTAGATGTCGAAAAAAGTCTAACTTTGTTATTTAAAGATTTTAAAGCAATTTTTGCGGAAGCATATAAGCTTTTTAATTTAGTTTTAACTATTCCCGCAACAAGTGTATCGGCCGAACGAAATTTTTCATGTCTTAAACGGATCAAAACCTACCTAAGAAACACAATGACACAAGAACGGCTTTCGGGTTTAGTAATGATGTCAATAGAGCAGGAATTACTGACAGAACTTAGTGAAGACCAAAACTTTTACGACCAAATTATAGATAAATTTGCAACCTTAAAAGACAGACCTATAGATTTAATGTACAAAAAGTAGTTTTTTTATCTTATTTCATACAACTATTTATTTTAAGTTTTAATAAACTAAATTATGTTTTTATTATCGCAATCACCGCTATATTTTAGTGATAGGTGTACATATTTTACTTGTTTTGTTTACTTTTTATTTACTTTTTTTAGAGTTTATTTTTTTAGTTTTTTATGATTTAGTAGGGCTATTGGCGATGACCTCCATTTAAAAAAAGGTCAACGCGTCGCAGAATAATACCTTATGGGTGACGTGGAAATTTATTCACATTTAAACAAAATTAACCTCATGTAGCCTCACCCTTCAATATACTCACGAGCCGCCACTGCCGACTGTCCGAGCACATCGCTAAACGGCCCTGCTGGAATGTATTGAAAAAAATTGCGCGAGGTCATGCTGTGCATGCAGAAATCACTGTGAAAATTCGTACAAACGGGACCGCCTGATTGAGCGACTCGGTAAGGTTTTGCATATTTTATTTTAGTGAGATGTTGGCGTTTCGCGTAATTGCATCGCGTCGAGTCGGTACACATATGTTGAACATTTTACGAGTTTTTTAAAGTTTAGTTAATTTAAATAAATACCAAGGTATCTATTTTTTTTAATTCGTTCGAGGCAAAATGAATAAAATAAACAGTCTATTAGTGAAACCTTTTTCTACGCGATCGCTAAAGGAAAAAATTCCAATCAAGGAGCATGGAGGACCTCTCTCCGTTTTAGACCTAACCAAAACGCCGAAGGCTTCCACCTCTAGTTCATCAAGCTTCAAAGGCTGTTTAAGGAAATTTAATCGAAATATATATGTATTCGGCTTATAGACAAAATATTATTACAACAATAAAGTTGATGAAAACAGATATATTTTAAACATCATTATCAACTGTATTAGATTTTGTGGTGCATTAGAATTGGCATTGAGAGGTCACGATGAAACCGAAGAATCCGGAAATAAAGGAGTGTTCCGAGAATTGATAGATTTTAGTTCTCAACTGGATAGCGATTTAAAGAAACATTTCAACAAAGCAACAGCACGTAAAAGAACCTCTAAGACGATACAGAATGAATTATTGGACTACATGATTAGCGTTTACCACGAAGAAGTGACTAGAGAAATTAAAAAAGCGTATTATGTAGCGGTAATATCCGACGAAACTACCAATGTCGCTAACGAATTTCAATTAGTTATTATTTTACGATAGATTGTCTCCAGTAATCCAGTAGAAAGATTTTGGATATTTGTAAATCCTCCCGGACATAATGCCATTTCAATAGCAAATTGCATTTTAAATTAAATTGATCCTTTAATTAATAACACACCCAATAAGAGCGTCAGTTATGAGCGGCGGTGTAAATGGGGTACAAAAAATAAATAAAGATAAATATTCTTTAGCAAATTATGTGCTCTGCTATGCTCATCAGATTAACCTTGTAATGTGCAGTGGAACTTCAATTAACGCATCGGTTCGGATTTTTTTGCTAATCTGACTGGAATTTGTTCCTTTTTTTCGACGTCACATTAAAGAACAAAAGTATTGGATGATATAGCTCATAGACGATTACCACGATTCATTCATTCGGAGAATTGATACAGTTTATGAATACCGAAATGAGCTGATACACGCTATGGATATTTTAGAGAACGACAACGTTTTAGAAAACGAGAGAGAGAGAGAGAGAGTATGATTTTAGGGACGCACCGGCAACAAAGGCCTTTTGGCGTCCGCAGATTAGAAGGGTTTAACCCTAGGATATAAAACAACAAAGAGTGTAAATGACAAAATAAGAACAAACATTGAGTTTAACTAAATAAGGGAAATATCACAGAAATATATCACAAGTGAGGACACTATTGAATTATAAGAGTTTATTTAGACCCGACTCCGTAAGGAAACTAGACAAAGAACCCAGATTACAATCATTACCAATCATATCAGAGATTTTTGGAGAGTTAAAATATTTTTCTCTGGTTATGTTGTATTTGCCACAATCAATCAGTAGATGATCAACTGTAATCGGTACATTACAGGAGTCACAAATAGGAGGAAGGTCTCCCTTTAATAAATATTCGTGGGTCAATTTAGTGTGTCCCAGTCTTAGCCTGGTGACATTAACCTGTAAGGATCTAGAGGGAAACTGAGGATTATACCGCGAACGAAATAGAGGTTGAGGATCAGTTTTGGAGTTTTATCCAATAGGTCCCATTTTAGTTGGAAAAGTGAATCTACTTTATGTTTTACTAAAGAACGAACATCATCTGGACAAAAAGTAAAGTTCTCCCAGCTAGATATATTCGGTCTATGTGCATTCTTGGCTAAAAAATTAGCCCTCTCGTTTCCAGCAATCCCCACATGGCTAGGAATCCAAATGAAAGATATGGTCTTGCATCGAATAGTCGCTCTCATTAGAGCAACTCCAATCTCAGTCACTAGAGGGTGGGTTGGAAACGTTGATTCGATAAGGGAGAGAGAACTAAGAGAATCAGATGCTACAATTAGTTGGTTCATGCTTGAGGAAGTAAAGTGTAGAATGGACTTTAATATAGCAAATAGTTCCGCAGTAAGTATCCCTGTAAAGTTAGGGAGCTGATAGGCAACCTCCACCGAGGGACCAACAAAAGCTGAGCCGACGTGAGATGAGGTCTTGGATCCGTCTGTAAAATATACCACATATTCACTGTAAGTATTGATTTCTGCTTGAAAAATTTTACGTAAAACCTCAGGTGGATAAGAGCTTTTATCATACTTTAACAGAGATTTATTGACTATGACTCTTTGTAGTAAGTTCCAAGGAGGAAAAGACGGGGGAGAGTAAGGGTAAATAGGAGGAAGGGAGAGATCAATCCTCTTGAGGATATTGGCCAGCCTTATATTTGCTCCCTGAGGAGCGCGAGAAGAGGAAGCAGTAGAAGGTTTAAAAAGACTGGAGATGCTAGGAGACCCTCTTCTAAAGATTGTTTTCGCATAAAACATCAGAAGACCTCTTTCGGCTAGGAGATCAAGAGGAAGTAGCTCTGCTTCACAATGAAGGCTATGGATAGGGGAAGTTGGGAAAGCACCCAATATTAATCTAATTGCTGAATTTTGCACCACTCCAACTCGTTCAAAATAGGATTTAGGAGCTGAAGAGAAAGCCGCAAGGCCATAAGTGATCTTAGGAAGGATGACCATTTTGTATAAAGTTTTTAGTGAATCGATGGATGATCCCCACTTTGTGTGAGCCAGTAGCCTAAGAAAGCCTAGGTCCCGCTTTACTCTATTATTCAAGTCCTCAATATGTGGTTTGAAATTCAGAAGAGAGTCAAAGATGACTCCCAAAAAACGATGTGAATTCTTTGAAGGGATTCTAGTTCCCTGTAAACTTAGAGTATGAATAGTACTACAGTTTCTTTTCCGACAGAAATGCACGACCGCAGATTTTGCAGGCGAGAAAATCAAGCCAGATGAATTTGACCATTCTGTCAGAGCTTCCAGACAGTTTTGAATTAAGATAGGACTAGTGGTAGAGTCATGAGATGCATGATACAAGACCAGATCATCAGCAAAAAGTCTGAAAGAGATTTGCGGCGTGACAACATTAGAAATTGAATTTATGGCTAAGATAAATAGAGAAGGCCCCAGTACAGATCCCTGAGGAACTCCAGAAGTTTGCGAGAATGGGACTGAAATCGAATTTCGAATTTTCCCACTGCATATTCTGTCTGACAGAAAACCTTGAATGAAATGAACAATATTTCCTTCAAGTCCGCTTTTATAAACAGATTCCATTATTGATGAGTGTTTTACAGAATCAAAAGCCCTTGTAATATCTAGGAAAACCGAGGTTATATGTTTCGATAGTCTAAAGGAGTTCCTAATATCAACTTCCAATCCCACTATATGATCTAAAGTAGAATAATTAGGTCTAAAACCGGCTTGATTTGAACAAATATAATTCATTTTATATAGAATCCATTGGAGACGTTTATTTATGATTCTCTCGAGGAGTTTACCTATAACACTGGAAAGTGCTATTGGCCTATAATTATTTGGTGATGATGAAGATTTGCCAGGTTTTAGGATAGGAATAATGAGTGATGATTTCCATGAGGAGGGAAGGATACCAGTGGACCATATTAAATTAAATAGATCAAGGACTCTTTTCGTTACTTCAGGAGGAAGGTTTCGAATCATAGGGATCCTAATCCCATCATGTCCTGGAGCAGAATCCCTACTTATTGATAGAGCGTAGTTATATTCCTGGATAGTAATAGGAAGATTATAAGATTTTTTAGAATTTGAGAAATAAATAGGGAAGTCTTGTGTAGGTTGGGCAGATGAAAAATAGAGTGAAAAGTGAGCAGCGAACATATCAGCAACATCAGAGGAATCATTTACTAATTCATCATCCCTAATCAGACCGATACATGATCTTACAGTGTTTCCACGAATGCAGTTTATATTCTTCCAAACCTCAGCTGATGAAGAGGAGAAAGACAAAGAAGAAGTAAAATTGTTCCAGTGGTTTCGTTTTGCATTAATTGTAGTACGGCGAGAGAAAGCCCTGGTCCTCTTTAGAGCAACAAAATTGTCCATAGTGGGATGTCTTTTGAACAGATTTAAAGCCCTCTTGCGAGCAGTAGTAGCTGTCTTACATTCCTCGTTCCACCAAGGAACCGGAGGTTTTAAAATACGCTTTTTTATTTCTGGTGTGGAAAGAGCAAATGATTTCATGATGGCATTTGTGAGGATGTTTGCCTCATCCTGAACCGATTCAGTAATAGGAGGGAGAGAAGGAAAATTGATTCGGAAGACATCCCAATTTGTGCGTTTTATATTCCGTCTAGGGTAAGAATCTAATATTGTTGGGGTTCTCAAGGAGGACAAAACAGTGGGAAAATGATCGCTAGAGTATGAGTCGTCAAGAACCTCCCACCTGAAGTCTGTGGCAACTGATAGGGAGGAGAGGGTTAGATCTAGAGATGAAAAGGTAGATGAAGATGATCAAGGCTAAACACGATCTACAAAACTTCGAAAACGCAATGCAAAAAGATTGTGATGAAATGGACACAATTATTGACCAAATAGACTTGGAGCTTTTAGAAAACGAAGATGAAAATGTCCCTCAAAAAAGGCGACGTTACCCTCGTTTCGATGTATCTATTTAAACAAATAAAAAAATTGAAGCCTTGGAAGTTTGCGATTCCATAATACAACAGATTAAAGCTCGGTTTGCTTTTACAGGTCATATGACAGCTACCGCATTATTTATGAAAGAACATTTTATCAAATACCAAAAAAATTTCCCAACAAATTGCTCTCTGATACAGTTAAGTTATATCCATTTCTAGAGAAAAATCGTCTAAAAACAGAACTGCAAGTACTTTATGAAAGAGAAGAATTGCAAACCATTTCTGAAGCCTTTCCTCTTTTATCGTTGGTTTCACAGGAAGATATGAGGTGCACTTTTCAAGAAACTATTAAGTTATTGGAAGTTTTAGTGACAACACCTCTGTCAACCTCTGAAGCTATGTTAAAAAGACTAAAAACTTTTTTGCGCAAGTCTATGAAAAAAGAAAGACTAAGTGCCTTGGGAATGTTATCAGTTGAAAAAGTGTTTCTTAATAATATTGAAGACTTTAATAAACGAGTCATTGACCTTTTCGCCAGTAAGGCAGAACGAAGACTAGATTTCAAATACCGCAGTTCAGTGTAAAATATTCTTCCTTTTACTGTGTATGGTTTTGGAGTGTATTACTTATTCATTACGACTAATTATTCTGGTACATTTTTATCGAAGTTTTTATGCTGTTTATTACTTTGTAAAAATGGTATATATATGCACACGTTATCGCATAAGTAAAAATACCTAAAAAAATTCACCCCAACACAAGAATAGAAGAATCGATTTGATTTACAAACACATATGTAACTAGACATAGAAGGCGAATAAATTATCTCAAGGAACTCAAGATTATTAAATTTTTTATAATGTTTAATTTTTTACCAATTTAGCAAGTAGTATAAATGGTATATAATGGATGTAACTAGTAATTTTTTCCATTAAAAAAAAAACAAAAAAGTAAAAAATTAGTCATTTTGGACGTGGCACCCCGAAAAATTTTTGCCTTCGGCACAATTTTTTGCCTCCAGCGCTATTTACCTTCTGGTGCACCGCCAAACTCAAATCCCACGAGCCGCCACTGTTTGAAATATGAACAAAATTAAGCTCAAAACAGCAATAAGGCTATACACTGGCCATTGTGGTCTAAGACATCACATGCACAGGATGGGGCTTGAAGACGAATCCGAATGCCGCCTATGTATGGAGGATGACGAGACAGTCAGGCATGTGCTGTGTAAGCGCCAGGCAGCTGCCGGATCAGGTTCTCCATATTCGGTAGAGATGTCCTGTTGCCCGAGGACTTGAAGAATACCTCTCCGAATGCAATGATAAGACTTATTGAGGATTTAGAGTTGCTTGGGTAAATGTAAACATAGGTGTGACCCCAATATACCACAGAGTCGCAGTGGAGGGTTGGTTTGATCCACCCCCTTTATAACCTAACCTGATGTGTTTATCCTTATAACAAGCATTTTTTTATGGGCCTGTAGAATTCATATGTCTTTTTTTTGTTTTCGTCAATTTTGTATGTTCTGAATTTGTTGTTTTAATTAGAACTTTACTGTCTATTTTTCTTGTGTTAAATAGATGTATTTAAAATAAATTCAGCTTGTATGCTCCTTCTGATAATCCTGCATTATTAACGTCATATTAAAAAAAACTGATTTTGAACAAAAAAAATCCATTTTGATAGAAATTCATTTTTCCCGAAAAAATTATTTTTATTCCCAAGCAACGATAATATTTCATTACAGGGACCACAAAACAATTCAATAATACAAATAACTAATATAAATGATAAAAAGAAAAACTTTATTTGTTTCTAGAGGTACAGCTTGGTAAATAAAGAAAAAAAATAAAACAATGTTTAATTAAAACTTATAAAACAAATTATATACATTTATTTTTCCAGAGGTTCATGATTATATGTTATAGCTTTTATTTTTTTACTTAAAATGTTATATAATAATATACCAATTTGCAGAATTGATTTTTTTCCAAGATTAGTTTTCAAAAGAAATATACTGCATTTTTTAAATTTATTGAGTGAATTAAAACAGTGCCGTATCCAAAAGGGGGTAAGGGATATTTGCCTCCCAAGACTTCAAAAAGAAAACAACAAAAAATTTGAAACCAAAAATTTTGACGTAAAAAAAAAACTAATTGGTTGTATATTTTGGTAAATACGTAATATTTTACTCGAAGGTTCTTGAATATCATGTTATGTTAAATAAAGATTATGTTTTTATTTTCAAGACTTGCCTCCCCCAAAATATTTTTTTTCATCCAATTTTTATGAATCCAGATACTCTCTTGGATTGCACAAATTTATTGATGGTTCTAAAAAAGGCAACTTATAAATACATTTTATTGTTTTATTTTGTAATATCTGTAAAGGTTTCTAAGTCACAAACTAACATAGCATATTGTAGTTTTGAATAAATAAGAAAATTATGCTTTTTATGTTTTAGGTTAATGAGATAAACCCTATAAATTTAATCATTTTTATACGGTGAATTTTGAATCGTTTGCAGGGATGCACTGAAGACAAAATATTGGGGGGGGGAGGAGGGAATAAGTAAGAAAAATCCAACTGAAAAACTAAAAAAAAAGGTCCGCACTTCTGACAAGTAACACCAATGACCAAAAAAAGTCATTTGCCAAGCCAGGCCTTTTTAGCTCCCCCGCCCCAACTCCCTATACTTGCGTCCCTGAACGTTTGGTTTTTACTAATATAGATGAAAACCGATTTTTTTAAATTTATGATTAATTTATATGATTGAAGCCAAATGAAAAGTTTATTTAAATCTTCTTTGATTCCATAATTAATTTGAAAAATATTGTTTGCGAGATATATTAAAGCAGTATCGTCTGGAAATAATTTTTGAATTTCTTTTAAAACCGAAATTACAAAATTGAAACAATTTAAATTAAGAATAATACTGGTCCTAATTAAATTAAACCCTGGGATACACCACAAGCTGAATATTTTTGACAAGTTTTATTTTTTTATATTGAACCAATTGTTTTCGATTATTAGTATAATTTTTAAGCCAACAATGACTTGTTCTCCTTGTACCAATATTATATAAACAATTCAATAAAAAAAATGTCAAATGCCTTGCATAAATCTAAGGATACTGAACAACTTTTTCATTTTCGTCAACGTTATAAAATAATGAGGTTTTTTATTGTTAAAAGTACATAACTTACAAAATAGTAAAAACTGCATAACATTCCGAGTTTTCCTTATAATTTTACTCGTCTTTAATAAATTTTAATAAAAACTTGTAAAAATATATTTTTATTTGTCACTAATTCAATTTTAAGCCTTTTTTAATTTATTCGTCTGTAGTTTTTAAGTAAACCGGTCAAAACTCGATTCAAAATGAATATTTTATTTATTTTAAGTGATGGGTTTTTTAAACTCTTTACAATGGTACTAATTAGTAACCACAAAAAGTAACTTTTCAAAATTCTTTATGACATGTAGTCTTTGTTATCCTCTTAAGTATAGAATTGCCAAAAATGAAATTTTTCTACAAAAGTAGAAACAACACAGATTTCAGTCGTCATAAACTCAGCAACCCGTGGGAAGAGCAGTTTTTCTTCACGAAAATGTTTATTATATTGTCTTCAGTAAAGCAAGAAAACATATTTTTATACATTTTCTTTAGTTTATTAAATATTAAATTTTAAGTGCATTTTAATATGTTAAATATTTTTTATATATTTCCTCCTATTTAATACGTATAAGTTGGGGGCGTAGCACCTTCTTTAAAATAGGAAAGGGCGAACGCCCCCCCCCCCCCCACCCAAACCATACTTCCGACGTGTCTGGCGTATTTAAGTTTATCTATTCAGTATTATTTTTAATACAAATTTAAAATCTGTCTGGGGGGGGGGGCAGCTAGCTTCTCTGCCCCGTTTCCCGGCTTTGCCAACGCACTCGAGCGCTAGTAAAAAGAGGCGCCAAATCGGAGGTTTAAAGCTGCGTTGGGACAAAACAAGAAAAACATTTACTTTTATGCAACTCGAATATTTAATTTTTAAACAATTTGCAACGAACGAGGCACTATACATGTTCTACTGAAGAAAACGAGATTCGATCCACCTAACCCATGTTATCAAATAATATATTATTTAAAATCCTCAACATGAATGACAATTGGTCTAGAAATTTACAATATTAAAAATCGGTAAACTCCTTGACACAGGGTATTTCAAGCGACAGTCCCGTATTTAACTGAAATGTCCCGCGTCCCGTTCAATAGTGCTTTGGTCCCGTATTTTATAAGATATGACGAGAAACATGCAAAAAAAAATATTCATAAAATAAAAAAAAAATTATTAGTACATTATTACAATATTTCGAATCGATATAAATGATGTTTCGATATTCAAATTCAGCTCTATCGGATGTTTTGTTATCAACCATGAGATGGCGTTAGATGCTAGATCTGTGAATACTTATTATTTGACATAAACCCGTATTATGCTATGTGAAATACAAAACACTCGTCGGCGTATTTAATTTATATTTGAAAAGTGTTAAACGAATATTTAATCAATCTAGTGTTTTAAATGTAAGACTGTGATTTTAGATTTAATTGAAATCAACAAGGTAAGTTGTAAATTTTTAATAAACACCGTTTAATAAAAATAAAACTTAAATGAAATTAGAAAAGTGTATTTACCAAAACAATACTTATAGTGAATTAAAGAAAATTGATATTTTTAAATAACAAAAGAAAAATAACTTTAAGTGAATGAACTTTGTCGATTTTTCGGTATTAAAATTAGACCAGGGGCCAGGGGCGTAGTCGCGCAGTGTACTTGAGTTGCGGCGTATTAGAAAGTTATTTTTTGAGAGATTTTTTGTCCCTCAAATTTGTTTTTTTTTACAGACTAAGACTCAAACTGAAGGCACTGAAGGCGTCATTATGAGCTTGAAGAAATATTTTTTTCCTTCTTCAACATCAAAAGAAAGCGATTCAGAAAATTCTGATCAAGACCGCAATCAAACACCCCCACCTACAAAAAAAAAGATTATGTACATATAGAAAAATTTGGGAGCATGAATTTTCCTGGGTTTCAAAAGGTGCATCTAATTTTTTTGCCCGTTGCACATCATGCAAAAAAGAGTTTTCGATTTCTCACGGCGGTATATGTGACGTTAAACAGCACAGCAAAACAAAAGAACATAGAAGTCGTGAAAGTGCCGAAAAATCGTCGCAAAGTTTAAATACATTTTTTGTCAACCCTCAGAATGTTCAAGAGACTCACAATGTCACCGTAGCTGAATTAACTCAAATTTTCCACTGTGTTCGGCATAATCTTTCATATAACTCTTTAGGCTGTGGCCTAAAAATTCTACCAAAAATTTTAAAAGATTCCGTTATTGCAAAAAAAATTGCTTGCGGACGAACTAAATCAGAATATATAGTAAAAAATGTTTTATGTCCAAAATCCCTTAAAGACGTCCTGGCTGATTTAGTTACTGAAAACGGCAGCACCTATTTTTCAGTAGTTACTGACACATCCAATAAAGGAAACCGAAAAATGTATCCCATATGCATCCAATATTTTTCTCCCGAAAAAGGTGTTCAATCAAAGCTCCTTGACTTTTTTGAAGAACCTTCAGAGACTGCCGAAACAATAGCCACTTGTATTTTAAAAACTTTAAAAAAGTATGGTTTAGATATTTCAAATGTGTCTGCGTTTACCGCTGATAATACAAACGCTAATTTTGGTAAGAATCATTCATGTTACACCATTTTACAAGAAAAATCTTCAAGAATATTAAAAAATGGCTGTTTGGCGCATGTTGTAAATAACACTTTTAAACATGCTTTTCAAAAACTTAATATCGATGTTGAAAGCATTATTCTTAAGGTATATAATCACTTTAGTTCAAGTGCTTTAAGAAGAGAAAGTTTAAAAGATTTCGTAGAATTTGCTGAACTAGAGTGACAGGAACTTATTAAACATGTCACCACTAGGTGGCTATCACTGGGGCCGGCAATTCAGCGAATTCTCAAGTTTTATCCAGCGATTTTGTCGTACTTTATATTCTTGGGTGACGAGTGTCCAGTTGCTATTAGGAAACTACTTGAAATTGATGAGGCTGACGATGAAAACGATGTCGAACATCATTTATATAAAAAACCCTCAATGTATTTACATTTCTGTGCAAACGTGTATTTGGTATTTGAAAAAGTTTCGTTAATCTTGCAAAATGAATCCACCACAAGTACAGAATTATATCAAGTGATGCTGCAATTAAAGACAAATTTGGAATGTCGACTTAAGGAAAAATTTTTTGGATTTCAGGTAAATCAAAATTTAAAAAAAAATGAATCAAAATGATCAAACTACTCTTGTTAAAGATTTAGTAAATTTTTTTGAACAATCGTTAAAATATTTAAGTCAAAAATTTGAGTTCTCTGAAAATAATTTTCTTTTTATTATTGAGACTATTTCTTTAAAGACACCTTTCAGTTTTAATGACATATATCAATTTGTACAAAATCTGGAATTAAAAGAGATAAATCTTGATTTGCTATTCGATGATTATTGTGCTATAAAAAATATTTTAGATGATACATGCAAATTAGAAATAAGTACGATTGAAAAATGGCAAAACATATTTAAATCTGTCAAAAATAATAACTTGCAATCATTATTGCAGGTCGTCTCATATATATTAAGCATCCCTCCATCTAATGCATACCTTGAAAGAATATTTTCTAAAATGATTATAAAATGGAGTGATTCTAGAAACCGATGTTCTACAGATTTAATTAAAGCCGAATTGCAAGTATCAGTAAATTTTAAAATGACCTGCCTAGAATTTTTCGAACATATAAAATACGATGTAGAACTTCTTAGCGCAGCAAAATCAAATACCAAATATACATTTACTAAGAAATAAACACTGCTTTCGGCTTTATTTTGTTCTTGTTTGGTTGGTTTGTCATATACTTTATGGCACTGCATCCCTAAACTATGCATGGGTAATACAATATAAATTTTAATGCAAGCACCCATATTTTATTTCCCCTATTTATTTTAGAGTAAAATTATATTAAACATCTTTGAAGGTCCTTATTCGACAATATAATTAAAGCATCAACAAATGTCAAATTATCACTCACTTGTATATCTTTATATTTGATAGAGTCTAAACTAATGAATCAATATAGCAATTTTATTTCACTTTTTTTTTATTATCTCTAATTTGGTACATTAAAATTATTCATATTTTGGATGTTATTCCATCTTGTAGGACAAAAAATTAACAGAAATTTTCTTTAAAATGAATAAGGATAATATTATGATGGGATAAATAAAAATTTACCCAGGAATTTCCTGTAGACGGTTTGTTTATTCAATACACAGATATTTAATGTACTTTTTCAACTTTTCGATTTCTACATTGCAACTTTTGTAATAAAGTTTATAATATATATATCTGAAATCTTTGTTCTTTGTTTCTTTAATCTTTCTTATATAAGAAAATATCAAAACTATAACTAGTCGTATTTTTATCGCTGAAAGCAAGACCCGTATTTTAATTATTATATAACTCCTCTGTTGAGTTCGTTTCTAATACACATTATTAGATTTTGTCCGTTTAAAAAACATCATCACACACTTCAGATTCACAAAAAACTGCAACTCTTTAATTATAAAAAAATGTACAATTATTTATTTTTGCGTAATGGCGAAGGCGCAGAATCGGTTCTTGCGTCCCGTATTACAAAATTTAAAACCTGGCAACCCTGCCTTGACATGGAACTTTCATCGTTACAAATCTTTTGTTTTATTAAGATTACTGAAGTGTGACTTAATTTAGTTATGCCACCATATTGGCTATATACAAATGTTTTACCCGGCAAACACTTAAATTTTGAGTATAAAGGAAAATAAATTAAATTGATAATAAAACACTCAGTATGTTTTAAATTTTCACATATATTCACAACTTTTGACGATCGTTTCGCTAACACTGTAGCTTCTTCAGACAAGAGGTACTTCTACTTACATTAACAGAAATGAACTAAATGAATTTCCAGTTCATTTCTGTTAATTTTTCTTCGTATGGAAGGACGTAGCCGATGCACGCATCGGACAAGTGGTCCTTCTGAAACGTACACTACAGAATGCTAAACATTCTAAATGGTACGGATTCGTAAACAAGGTCAAAATAAAAAAGTCAAAATCGAGAGACCCAATAAAAACAGTAACTACATCAAACATTTAAAATAGAGAAAAAAAAATTGATACACAAATACACATTTACAGACAAAAAAAAATTACAAAGGAATACATAAATCCATATGAATACGAAGTGTAAAAAACCTCACAAAAGCAATCCAGTCTAAAGATGTCATATTCTGCGAAATGACGATTGTAATTACACACTAGTCGGTCAATAAATGCACCAGACCCATAATTTGTACGGTGGTATCTTTCAAAGAATAGCTGAGGTTGTCTTGTTCTCCTTATAGGTACCAAAAATGAGATCGAACCCAACAATATTTCACAATCAATGTCTCCATTTATTAGCTTGTGTAGAAAAACAAGAAGTGCCTTACGTCTCCGAAACTCAAGGGTTTGAAGGCCGCATAGAAGAGCTGTAGTGTTATACGATAGATCCTGATATGGAAAATTAAATTTATATAAGAGGTATTTCGCAAATCTATTTTGTACTTTTTCAACTCTATCGTTATGGCACTGATATGATGGACTCCATATTGTTGAACAATACTCCAAAACACTCCGTACCAGTGAGTAATACAGACAGACAATTGCTTTGGTGTCAGTCACATGCCTTGTATTCTTTTTTATAAAGCCCAACAATCTAAAACCCTTGAGTACAATGCTGTCAATATGCAGATTAAATGTTAGTTTGTCATCAAAAATAACACCTAGGTCAGTGTAAGAACTAACAACCTCTAGTGTTACATCATTTATGAAGTAGGAGGAGAGAACAGGATTAATGCGTTTATGAAAACGGAGCACTTTACACTTGGATATGTTAAGATGGAGATAATTAGTGCTGCACCAGTTGACGAGCCTTCCAATGTTAGATTGCAGTGCATTTGAGTCAGTGTAAACGGGAGCAAAAAATTTTAAATCGTCTGCATACAAAAGACATTTGGACGCTCTAAAGCAAGATACTATGTCATTTATAAAAAGTAGAAAGAGCACTGGACCAATATGTGAACCCTGTGGGACACCCGATGTCACAATAACCTCCCTAGAAACTGAACCACAAATGTTGACCTGTTGTCGACGATTAAACAAATAAGATCTGATCAACTCCAAATAACTTCCAGAAAGACCAATTTGCTGCAATTTTAATAATAAGCTGATGACAAACACTATCAAAAGCCTTGGATATGTCCGTGTAAACAGCATCAATCTGTTGGCCAGCTTCGACAGATGTAATTAAGTAATTTTGGAACATCGCAAGATTTGTAGTACTTGAGCGACCGCGATAAAAACCATGTTGCATACTTGTAATGTAGTATTTCAAAGACTCAAATAAATGATCAGTGATAATTGCCTCAAACAGCTTTGGGATATGTGAAAGCAAAGAGATACCTCTGTAGTTCTTTATATCGCGTAGAAAATTTCCAAATATCATGAAATGAACCTAGATTAAAAGATCTTTGAAAAATTACACATAGCGGTTGAGACAACGACTGACAGCACCTTTTCAAAAAGATAGTGGGAATTCCGTCAGGACCAGCCCTCTTAGAAACATCAAGGCCATCTATTTTAGTGCAGATTTCTGCCTCTGTAAAATAATATGTTGCTAGTAGTTTCCCTGAAGAACTTACGGGACTGATCTGACTAAAATCTAAAATTTCATGGTGTGAATAGCAGGACTGAAAATGGGCTGCAAAGGCATTAGCGATGTGATTTGAACCCATAATTTCTTCACCGTCATAATTCATAACACTAGGCATACCAGATTCTCTTCTTAAGTTACGAACAAATGACCAAAAGTGCTTGATATTTTCCGGAATAAGTAATTCAGTTTGCGTGACATATGTAAGATAGCACATGTCAGTTCGAAACTTTACTTCACGTCGTATATCCGAATAGGCCAGATAGTCAGCTTGTTGTTCAGTCCTTTTATACCTCTTATGTAGGCGATTCTTTTGTCCAATAAGCCTTCTCAATGGGGGGTCAAACCATTTTGGGTACTTGCAGTCAGCCATGGTTTTCTTGGGAACATGAATATCGATTCCCCGAAGCAAAACCTCATAGAAGGTTTCAACGATCCCGTTAATGTCAGGAGATGATAAGAAAGACCAATCCGATTGCTTATAAAAAAAATTGAGTTCATGGAAATTTGCCCGATGAAACTGATATACACTCACTTGATTGTAACTTTTTAATTGGAGGAACATATTCAATTTTATACATCAATTCAATCGCAGGATGGTAAGGGTCAATATTTACTAGGGGTAAATTAGGAGATGAAATGCGAACATTAACAAAGTCATCAGCAAAAATCAAGTCTAAAGTTCTACCCATGTGATTGCATAAAGAATTAATTTGTTGCAATTCTAGAAAGTTCATTGACACAATTAATGTAAGTAGAAGTACCTCCTGCCTGAAGAAGCTACAGTGTTAGCGAAACGATCGTCACAAGTTGTGAATATATGTGAAAATCTAAAACATACTGAGTGTTTTATTATCTATTTGATAATGAATTTTCTTCAAGTAACGATCCAGTCAATTAAATAAATTAAATAAGCAATTTTTTACCCCGATTTTTAAAAATTTCATTACACCGCCATTTTGTCCCGTAATACTGAATTCATACAAAAATATTATCAGTGTACCAATATATCATATCTGTTTCTTAGGCGAACATTAAAGTTCATTGAATAAGAAGTTTTTTTACTTCATATTTTCAACAGTTTATTTCGCCGCCATTTTATTCCTCAATCTTGAATTAGTACTACGATGTTTACTAGTTTATTTCTAAGTCACACTTAATTCTTGAACGAAATTTGAAATCAAACATTAAGTAGTTTTTTAGGGGTGATTTTTTAAATTTTATTAGGCGTCATTTTATTTTGCCGTCTTGGATTCGTACCAAAATTTTGACAGTCGATTCTAAGACTTGATTTTTGAGCAACATTTGAGGCAAAGTGGATAATTAGGCCACCATTTTATTCCGCCATACTGGATTTTTATCAAAATATTACCAGGTCATCCCCAATATAACCCTAATATTCGTCGAAAATTTGAAGTCAGTCGGGTAAGTTTTCTAGCTATGCAGCGAACTGACAGACAGATGGAATTGAGAAACGTGTTTTTTGCCATCTAGAGACACTACAACGTGATGATCCGGGGAATGTGATTTTTTTCTGGAACAAAAATATTTCATTTTGTCGCCATATTGAATTCGTACCACGATTTTATCAGCATTTCTATATCACACTTAATTTTTGCACAAAAATTTAAATCAATCGCCATTTTGATTCACCATCTTAGATTCATAATAAAATTTTACCAGTTCATTCCTACCTAAATCTTGATTTGAATATTTTTTCAAGAATTCACTTTTGTTTCGCCGTTTTGAATTGGCAACAAATTTTTTCCGTTTCATTCCTAGGTAATACTTGATTTTTCTACAAAATTTCAAGTAAATTGCATAATTAATTTTTTTAACATTTCACTCGGCCGTTATTTGTAACCCTTTAACAATGTATCAAATTTTAGTTTTTGAAATTTCTGTTCCATTTCAAAGTTTAAATCAAATATATCTGAGTACTTCAAAAAATATGTGCTAACCTCTAAAGGGAGATTCTTTGTAAGAAAATAAGACGAAAAGACCACATGAACATGGGCCCGCAGATGTTTAAAATTTAAAAACAAATATGACTTTATTTAGTGATACCGAAACAATAAGAGCTATTTGATTGGGATTTGGAACAACCTCATAGGTATCTCAGGGCTATATTTTTATTTAAAGTATTCAGCAGTTTTTACTTTAACCACTTCTTAAAAAAATGGCCAATTGTTTTTTTTTAAAACTACTAGTTTTATGGTTTAGGGCAAAGAAAAATTCACAACAAAATTTCTCTTAGTGTTTTGTGACCGATAAATCGTTTTCGAGAAAACAAACAAATTCTATTTTGATCCATGTCTGGCAACTCTGTTCCAGTTATAAGCTGAAGTGAGAATTGCTCAAAACTCTACAAAACTGATCCTTTGGATCATTTCAATAAAAAGTTTGAATAAATATATGTCCGCAAATGCCTTATTTTTGGGATTCAGGATGCTGAATTAAAAAAAGTGCTATTTTTTCTAAATTTTAACACCCTGTATCTCAAAAATAGGGCATTTGAGCACAGATGTTTTTTCTTGGAATGATCCAAAGAACCACTTTCGTAGAGTTTTGATCAATTTTAACTCCAACTAAAACTGGACCAAAGATTCCACAGGCGTGCATCAAAATAGAATTTTTTTTCGATAACTACTTGTCATATCTCAAAATACTAAGAATCATTTTTTTGGTATTTTTACTTGCTCTAAACGACAAAGCTTAAAAAAAATTAGTGGCGTACTATTTTTTTATCTCGAAAAACCAATATATGAACTTTTGTCTTATTTTCTTGCAAAGAATCCCGCTTTAAGCCTTGGCGCATGCTTTCTCAAACACCCCCTATATTACATTAAAATTTCTAAACTGTACAAAAAATAAAGCGAGCAATGAATTTTAAAAAATGTATATATAAACTAAGTTCTTATTCTTAAAAATATTATTTACATACATATTTATAGGTCGCCAAAATATTTCCGGCTTGTGGGCACCGATAACCCTTGCGGGGGCCCTGGATGATAAGATAAAGTGAAGAGGAAGATAACTATAACCTTTTTTTTTAGTGGAAAAATTAAAAAAAAAACACTTTTTGCACCCCATATAATTCAGTGCTTTCTGCAGAGTATTTTTTGTTTATTATTATCATATATTATATTTCGCATTTACACTTTTACTATTTAATTTATATTATTATTTTTTTAGCAGTCTATATAAAGACTAGTCTGATAAAAGGCATAATCAATATTGCGATTCGGTTCATTGTTGTTTTATTTCCAAAACAAACAGTCTTCCCAAGAAAAACTTGAATGAATTTGATCTAAATATACTCTGTATCTACTCAAATATGCAAAATATGCCAAAATGATATGCAAAAAAACACAAATAAAGTTAATCCTCTAATTATCTTTAGATGTTATTATAAATAAACGTTCTAGATTTTTAAAAATACGTGTACCTCGTAATTGATGTATTGTTTTCGCCATTCCGGTGTAATATGCGCTGAAAGATGCTCTGCAAACTTCATGGTTGGTACTCGGATGTTAAAAACCAAATTTTTATGACCTCAGTTATTTTTTGGGAACGTAAAAAGGGAAAATTAACACAAACGGCATTGTTTCTGTTGCGAGTTGCGACATAAATCCTCAAGGCGCCTCGTATGACTGACGTCTCGACGGCTGAAAATAAATCGGGTCCTCTCATTTTCAGCTGTTTCAGGATGGGCGCGTTCGAAAATAAGAACACTGAAGTTGCGCACTAGTAAAAAGAGTGAACACCAAAACTGGTGCAAACTAAACAAGTTAGTTTTTCTTATTATATTCGCAAGTAAATTTTATTTTACTTAAAATGTAAGTAGAGGGTCTTGTTGGTTCAAAGTGAGAAAAACAATCAAAATTGGCCAAATACCCTACAATTTTCAAAACATTGCAATGCAAAAATTCCTAATTATGGCAATAAAAACAAAATTATGCTTACAGTGTTGCCAAATTGCGCTACAGTTATTGACTTTTGAGGTAAATATTTTAAACTTAATTACCTTCAGAGCCTAACCTGATGATAACCCGGTAGCGGCTTATTTACTGCCACTGCTTTACCAGTGATTGAGCTGTACCGTCTTTTATAATATGGCTGTAATGATAATGCCTTCGACACCTAACCAGGTGTTAACCCCATACCGTTTCACCTAGTACCTCCGCTATACCGTTTTTGTGTTACCCGATGATGCCTTCGGCCTCTAACCTGGTGCTAACCCGGTACCAATTTACTTAGTGTATCAACGCTGCTCTCTGCTCCGCTGGCTTCTATTTATGATATACGACCTTTTATGTTACGGCTATTTGTGATAACGGGCTTTTATATTCAACTATATAAAGAAATAACGACGCTAATAAACAGTAATGAATTTTACGCTGACAAAATGAAATTACACTTGACAACATTGCTTCTTGACTATTAGGCACTCCAACGATCTGTCACTGTCATGTCTTTTTTGGGTTGTCGCAGAACAAACAAACTGATTTAGCCAATGACGCTTAAATATTGATTTGATAAGTCCCACAATAAATTGGTCAAATAGCTGTCGTAGGACAAGCAGCTGTTTTGTTGGACTACCTAATAAGGAAATGACCGATTAATCATGAAATGTCATAAGTCAGTTAATTTTCCCGATTCAGAAAAATTAAGAAAGAATTTTTTGACAAACAAAAATCTTTTTTGGCTTTTTCGCAACTGAATAAAAATATTTAACTTTAAATTAATTGAAGCAAATATTTAATCTGTGTCTGTCTACGGAATGTTTCGATACATAATATAAATAATATTATTTAAGCAAGCATAAGAAATTATATCATTTACCTTAAGTTTTTATAGACACATAGTAATTGTAATGTAATTGTTGCGAAAAAGCCAAAAAAGATTTTTGTTTGTCAATCTATACGCAACAAATAATCTGAACACATTTAAAAAGAATTTTTTAGCTGTATAACATCAATATATTTTGTTGAGAAATTTTTAATATTAATTCTTTAGAAACTTAAAGTAAAAACAATATATTAGATAATAATATACTTTAATTGTCTATGCAGCGTGCAGTTTTAACAGTATTAAAGAAACAGTAGCCTTTTAGAATCTTATAGTACCTTACAAACTTATGACTATCTGTTGTGCTTTTTTGTAAAAAAAATCCGGAATTTTTTTTTCTAAAATGTGTTTATTTCGAGGTAAGCTCTGTAGTGTATTCAAAAAAGGGGAGAAAATTAAAAATTAATTTAATTAATTAATCTCTACAAGATCCTTCGATAGTTTACCGGTAGTTATAAAAAACTAGTCCAAAACTATCGATTTTTTTCCATCTCTAGCCGTAATATTAAGAAAAAAAATACAAGAATCCAGTCTTATTGTGAGATTTAGTTGTTCCTTCATTATATCCCGTTCGTCTGCCCAGTTCTACATAGAATATTAGCCTAATGGCCGCTATGTGGCTGGAGCAGGAGAGGTAAGAGGACAGCTTAAAAGAGAAGTTCATCTTATGATACCAGTAGAACTCTCAAGGGGCATCATCTGGAAGCCAAGATGTATTAGAAGGATTTTATAAAAAAGCAAACATTTATAGAAATTTGGAATATACAGGGTGTACCGAGAGTTTAGAACTCTTCATCCGAACATCCCATCGATACGGTCTTCAAACTGGAATAAGGTGTAAATTATCTGGAAGGGTTGCCCCAGCTCGGAATAAGTCCCGGACGAAAAGCAATCTGGCAAATAAACTACTATCCGCGCCAACAACAAATAGAAGAATAGACTTATGCCCGGACCGCCGAGCAAACACATGTGCCCGGTAAGGCTCTCTAACGGCGGGAAAGAAGTGTAGTTTTTCGCGGTATTTCGAAAGGCAGTCAAACGACCGTTGTGGAAACATCACTAGGAGAACGTCCTACAAAACGGACTATTTGCTGTTAAACAGGCTCTAATAGGTCCAAAAATCGTGCTACTACTAGAAAGTTCTACGGGAGTGCGCAAGTCCGGCGTCGCTTTGAGAGAAAAGGATATACGTCGATAACAGTAGAAGTCCTAAGGGTTAACCCTTTGATAGCGGAAACAATGTGCCTTGACCAAGATACAAAAAAATATTTAGAAAAATCGGGATGGTTTAGGAGCTTAGAGCCGGCCAATCGGGCATCCCACCGTTCAACTAATGGCCAAATGCTGATTGGTGAAGGCCGAAGGGGAAAACCCAATCAAATTAAGGTAGTAGAACAGTCTTCCGGTTCGTCTCGTCGAAGGCACACCTCTGTGTTACTAACATAAGTGGTTCCACGTGTTCGGTTTTGCTGTTTTATTTCGGGGGGAAGCGGGAGACTCAAACGCTCAGAGTGGAAACTAACGACCCCGCTCGAAAGGGAGCAGACGCTGTGAACGTGAAAGGCTTAGTTGTTCCTGTATTCTATCCCGTTCGTCTGCCGCAGTTCTACATAGAATATTAGCGTAATGGCCGCTATGCGGCGGGAGTGAGAGGGGTAAGGGGATAGCTTGGAAGAAAAGGTTATCTCGTGGGACCAGTAGTACTCTCAAGGGGCATCTAGTGGAAGCCAAGATGCATTAGAAGAGTTTATTAAGAAAGACAAATTTAAAGATATTGAGATACACGGGGTGACCGGGAGCTCAGAGCTCGCCATCCGGACATCCCACCGACAACGTCTCCAAACCGGAATAAGGTGTAAATTATCTGGAAGGGTCACTCCAGCTCTAAATAAGCCCCGGGCGGAGAGCAATCTGGCAAGTTGTGAAGTGCAGTGCCAAAAACATAGATTGAAATTGAAATTGAAGGTAGTAGAATCGGAGTCTTCCGGTTCGTCTCGTCGAATGCAGACCTCTGTGTTGTTAGCATAAGTGGTGCCACGTGTTCGGTTTTGCTGCTTTATTTAGGGGGGAAACGGGAGACTCAAACGCCCAGTGTGGAAACTAACGACCCCGCTAGAAAGGGAGCAGACGCTGTGAACGTGTGAGGCCTAGTTGTTCCTGCATTCTATCCCGTTCGTCTGCCACAGTTCTACATAGAATATTAGCGTAATGGCCGCTACGTGGCGGGAGTGGGAGGGGTAAGGGGATAGCTTGAAAAAAAGGATCATCTCGTGATATCAGTAGTACTCTCAAGGGGCATCTAGTGGAAGCCAAGATGCATTTCAGAATTTAAAAGAGGAAAAAATCAAGAGTTATTTGAAAAATTCGGGGTGTTTGGGAGCTAAGAGCTCGCTATCCGGACATCCTACCTACTGGGCTGGAGAATGGCGCTGAAAGCAAAAAAGTGGCAGCCGTCTCCATTTTGAGAAAGAAAGAGAGAAAGAAGGTAGTAGAATCAAATACTTAACCTCACATTTCTGTTTATTTTGTAAATTTTTGTTTTGTTTGGATTAAAAAAAATTGTAATACAAAAAAGATAATCAACTCTATGACACATCAAAGGCACATTTTAGCGAAATGATTCTCAATACAGTATTGAGAACGTCGTGCACGCATTGTTTAAGAAACGTATGTTTTTATATTTTTTCTGTAGGGATTAGCCTTATATCGTTTTTTTGCAGCTTAATAAGGGGGCAACTCCGACTGCGAAAAAACTTGGCGTTATCCCTGATGATACAGTTCTGAAAGATGTCTCAAATGAAGTCTATAAACCAAGAAAACACCCTGGAATAATGAAAAATAAAACTATTGAAATACCAGATACATTTGTTAAATCTGTATTGAATACACTTGCAGGTAGCCTAAATTAATTTCTTGTAACTTTATTTAAGTAGAATATATTAATCAGACAAACTCAGAGTAGTTCATACCATTAAAAGTATTTATCCCTAAGTTGATTCTGGTTTACTGAACACTTTTGACTTCACAAAAATTGTAGACTTCAATGATTTAAGTGTTTTTATTTCAGACTTTCCAGTTAAGGCTATTTTAGAAGCTGGCCATAAACTCTCAAGACATTTAGAAAAAAGGTTGCCACCTTTGGAGAATGATGAATTAAGTGCACGCATAGAGAAAATACAGAGAAATGTACTAAAAAAACATGAAAATATTGATTTAGAAAAGACCCAAGATCATCGTAGGTTTAAACAGATGATAAAAGACAAAACTAATACAGATTTGAGGTATGTTTAATAAAAAATTTTATTATAAAATATTTTAAAAATGCTTGTATTCTTTTGCCTGATATTTTTAGTCATACATATTTATTCATATTTTATTGTTTATTCAAATTAATCAGATTGACTCACATTTCTTGTTGAGTGTCCCACACTACCGAACAAACTATAACAATAACAATCGTATATCTACAGTCCAAAGACATCTCAAGTCATAATTTGGACTTATCAACTTCTCTAGTATATGGTCATGAGGTTACAGTGGAATTTGCTAGAGGTAATCCAATAACAAAAATTGTGTACAAACTCATGAAAATACTAAGAAAATACTTACAATTCTAGAAAATACATGGAAATAATAAAAAAATACAAACAATCCGAATAAATACAATGAAAATACATTTCTAGAACATACATGAAAATAATAGGTTAAATAAGACTTAATTTTAGATTTATATATCATGACAACATTACTATATCTTTTCTAATTCACTACTAACTTTTGATTTTTTAAATGGCACACTCTATATATAGTTGCATATTTTTATTCGTTGTGACATTCCAAGTACAACCATGTGTAATTTATATCATTCTGACATTCAAAGATTTTTTTTTCATTTTTATTTTAGAATCTAGAGTGCTGTGAAAAAAATGAACAACTGTGTATGATTTAACAAAAAAAAAAGAAACATTTTATTAAACATTATTTAACATATTAAAAATTCAACATTATATTGTTAATTTATAACTTTCATTAAAGTATTTTAGGAAATTACATTTAAAAAGTATTTATATTTCAAAAATGTACATAGTAATCTTTCCATTTTGGCTGAATTTAGGAGTTGTCCATAGGCATAGGTAAACTTTGTTTATAGAAATAATAATAAAGATCCTTTTAAATCCCTGACCCTTTGCCCTGTCCTTTTGCATACCTGATGAGGTTTTATTATGCTATAGAATGCATTTATTACTCAATGCATACAAAATAGGTTAGTGTTCATTGGAGGCAGATAATAAAACACAGATTATAAATATTTCTTAAATGTGTTTAAAACATGTTAGTATTTGCTGTTATGTCATACTGTTAACAGTATTATAAGAATATTAATAAAATGGTGATATTCACTCCAATGAAAAGATGTTCTAATAATCTCCAATATCAGTGAGTAAAAAACTTTTGTTTGTAAATTGCAATAACCCTAGTTTTACTGTAGAAGAAATTGTTGAACGATGTTCCCTAGTGACTGGAATTGGAAAGTCCACCATTTTCAAATTATTGCAGGAGAGAAAGGTAGCAGGTCAAGTGAACCTGAAGAAAATTCCAGGAAGACCAGCAAAAGTCCTTGATGAAGACACTGAAAAGTGATGAAATTGTTTGCTGGAGCTGAAAATACTTGAGAAATATAAAGCAGTACCGGAGGGAGCAAAAGAAGATTTTTTATCTTGACGAGATGTGGATCAATGAAGGTTATATAGTACAAAAAATGTGGCAGGAAAAAAATATACCAGTGCCTGCCAAGTTTTCATCGAAGACCTGTCAACAGATATTAACGTGCCTTCGGAAAAAGGGAAGAGACTAATAACATTGCACACATTGAAAGGGAAGAAGCCATAACAAATTTACACAAAAATCGTTGAAATATGCCTTGGATGATATAGCAGAAAACTAAATTGTATAGAACTATTTGGGCGCAAGTGAAAGAAGTTGTAGGAAGACAAAACACAACATTTAAAATGAAAGATGTTAAGCTACTGTTTGATCAAGACATTAAGGAAGTGACACCAGAGAACTGGCAAAAAGCAGTCCGGCCTATGATTAAACAGGAGAGGAAAATGTAGGACCCTTTAATTATAATGTCAAGTGGTGTTGATAGTTCCTCAGATAACAAAGAATATAACCTATTATAATTTAATTATTGTGTAATATATAATACTAATTATTTTATCAATATATATTATATACATATAAAGTTGATATTAAAAGGTTCATATTTCAAAGTAGTAATGTTCCAAAATTACTCATTTTTAATGAAATCTAAATCTTCAAATGTTTTTGTTATTATTATATTTTTAGGGAAAAAATATACAACTGGAGACCCATAAAGTATGATGTTAATACTTGTCTGGCATACTTGCTGGTACGAGCACCAGCCGAATATGCAGTTCTGAGAAAAATATTAGGAGAAATAGCTGATAGGGACCAAGATTTCAAACCAAGAAGTTTGTTTGATTTTGGATCGGGCGTAGGTACTGTCACATGGTGAGTATTCAAAAACATCTTAGATTAATAATTGCTCATATTTCTAAAATTTGATTATGTATAATATCACAAAAAACATATGCATATTGGTTTTATTCTCTGTGAAAATGGAAAAATGTACATAGTTTTCATTTATATGCTGGCATCTATCTACAGCTATAACGATATGAGAATAAAAAAAGCTTTATTTACAAAAGTTGTAGGCTTTCGCTTGTATTATCTTTTAAGAAAATAAAAAGTTCAAAAATAATTGTTAAGTAGTACCCTACACAGATTTATTTTATAACTAAAAGTTCCTAAAAAAATTGGCTATTATTGGTAATTAAAATCAGTTTTGATGAGATTTGGCAAGTTGTTTGCTATGCTAAGGGGATTGTTTCAACGTAATAATATTTATTTATTTATTTATTTATTTATTTATTTCAATCAGTACACTACAGAAATAATATTTCCAAATGGCACTACTAAAAATTAGACATATAAATTACATGTCAGTGATATCATTTAAAAATAGTCAGGAGTATATAAGAAAAAGAAACACGACACTTAAATGTTTAGACAAAAATCAAATTAAAAACTATCAAACTGATAGGTAAACCTTAAAATAATAGCTAGTCATTTTTTAGCGGAGCCAATGTTATGTCAGAAAATGTACAAAATAAAATTTCCAAATAGAACACAAATACACTACAATTCTATAAACTAAACAATTTAAAATATAAACTAAACAACAATTTAAAATACAATGCGTTTTATTTGATTTATCGACATATTAAAGATGTCAATATCTGTAAAGTTTTCATTAAATATATTACACATTCTGTCGACAACAGCCTTTTGTCCGTAATTAGTTCTGTGTATTAAACAATTGAATAAGAGTCTTTGGCGAGTATTTCTGTTAGGTACACGAAAATTTATTGCTTGTAAGAGTTCCTCACAGTCCATGTGCCCATTAACCAGCTTATGAAGGAAAAATAAAAAGCTGTTTTTACACCGAGATTCTAGGCTAGAGTATCCAACTAATAATAAACGAGTTTCGTGTGATATGTCAGTGTATGGTATATGTTGCTTAAATAGAATAAACTTCACAAATTTTGACTGTACTCTTTCTAAACGATTTATGTGGACTTGATAAATTGGTGACCAAACAATAGACGCATATTCCAATATACTTCTAACCAATGAATTGTACAGTGTCTTTAGAGCTTTGATGTCC
The DNA here is from genome assembly GCA_030620095.1 of Kuschelorhynchus macadamiae. Lineage (NCBI taxonomy): Eukaryota > Metazoa > Arthropoda > Insecta > Coleoptera > Curculionidae > Kuschelorhynchus > Kuschelorhynchus macadamiae. The sequence continues at coordinate 124,411 of JAUTXW010002504.1, forward strand.
TCTATATATCTACAATTTCTTTTTAAAAAGCCTAACATTCTAAAACTTCTAGCAACTATCCTATCAATATGTTGATTAAAACTCAGCTCACGGTCAAAAATTACACCTAGGTCGTTAAATGTTATTGCAGATTGCAGAGCATTATCACAGAGAGTATAATGAAATATCACAGGCATTTGTACTTTGTAGAATCTCATGATTTTACATTTATTAACATTGAGCTTCAAATAATTACGTTCACACCAATTATCCAGTCTATTGAGATCATTTTGTAACATTTCAGAGTCACTGATAGTTTTTACTCTTGCAAACAATTTCAAATCGTCAGCATATAGTAGACATTTACAGAACACAAAATTACAAGTAATGTCGTTCACAAACAATAAAAACAATATTGGGCCCAGATGAGATCCTTGGGGAACTCCCGAAGTAACATCAATTTCACCAGAAACAGCACCAAACAATTTAACTGTCTGTTTTTGAGAAAAAAGGTAGGAAGCGATCCACGCCAGGTAGGGTCCACACACCCCTAAGCATTCAAGCTTACACAATAAAAGTTTGTGACACACACTGTCAAACGCTTTTGAAAAGTCTGTATAAATGGTATCTACTTGATTACCCTCCTCTAAGGCACGTACGAGGAAGTCCTGATATGCTGCCAGATTGGACGTCGTAGATCTGTTCTCAAAAAATCCGTGCTGTTGTAGAGCGATGTGCCGTTTAAAGGCATAAAATAGGTCCTCCGTTACCATGGATTCAAATATCTTTCCCAAGATGCAGAGCAGAGAAATCCCTCTATAGTTCTCAATGTGGTCTCGATCGCCAGATTTATATATTGGAAAAATGGTGGATTGTTTCCATTTAGTTGGGAATACTCCAGTTGAAAAAGATCTCTGAAATATGCTGCAGAGAGGCCTAGAAAGAGAAATGGCACAGGACTTAAGGAACAACGGAGACAAACCATCTGGTCCTGCACTCTTGCTACAGTCAAGACTTCCCAACTTAGTTGCGACTTTGTCGATTGTGAAAGTATATTGAAACAGATGCACCACAGGATAGATATGTTCCATTGGTAAGATGTTAACATCATCGTGGTCGCAGTAACATGACTGGAAATGCCTTGCAAAAGCACATGCTATTTCCTCTGGCGAATGCAGTTCCTCTCCCTGATACTTCATGTTAACAGGGATTCCGTTATTCTTGTTCAGGCTGTTTAAATATGACCAAAAGTACTTTATATTGCTCGGTATCATATGTTCCGTGTTAGACACATATAGCAAGTAACATAAATCAATATGGTACTTGCATTCACGACGTATGATAGAGTATCGTTCATAATCTTTCTGATCACCAGTTCTTTTGAAAGTTTTGTGAAGCCTGTTTTTCCTGTTTATCAGCCTCTTTCGTTCTGGACTATACCAACTAGGAAATTTACTATCACAGATATACTTCGTTGGAACAAACCTATTGACAGCAGTATACAGAATGTCATAAAGTCTATCAACCAACATGTCAATTTCCATCACAGTGTCCACAAAATTCCAATCCTGTTGTCCCAGAAATTCATTAATTCTTTCATAGTTAGCTTTGTGAAAAACATGAACTTTCAAATTTGTTTTTACGGATAATAGTGCTGGACAGTCGCCACGGAACTGGACTTGTAAAGCTGGATGAAATTCATCCAAACTACATAGCTCAGAAGTTCTGGCGACTGATAGTTCGTTAAAGCCATTGACATCATCTGCGAGAACCAAGTCAAGTGTTTTGCCAAGGTGATTTTGGATAGTATTAATTTGTTTGAGTTCTAAGTAGAAAATATGGTCAAGAAGAACTTCGGCAGCATCACCTCGATAGTCCGATGCAACTAGTACACCATCATCCAATTCCCATTGAATTGTCCCCAGCGATAAGTAATCTTGTTTTAGGGTGGCTATTCTTGATCACTTCAATAGATTCAACAAGTGACCTATAAACTTCAGGTGGAGAACATGGACAGAAATAAATTGCACCCAGAATTATGTTATTCCCTTTGCCTTTAATCTTAACCCATAATTCCTCATGATAACACGTTGTAGTCGTTTGTAGTATTTCGGATTTGAATTCACATGCTGCGGCAATTAAAACACCCCCTCCTCTGGTACGATTGGTCCCTTCATAGTCTCTGTCTTGGCGATAGACCTGATAGTTTGGTGGAAATATTTCACTGCTTTCGATGTCCTTGGTCAGCCAGGACTCGGTAAAAACAATGAAGTCATAGTTCGTAGCACTTACAGAACATAATGTCTCCACAGTTCTTGTTCTTAAGCCTCGTACGTTCTGATAGTATAAATGTAAGGTTTCACATACCGGTTGCACACCTAATATATTTGCCGGTGGGTTATAGTTGTCCCTTGCGTTTTGAGTGCTATCGAGAACAGACACTGAATGAGAATGACTCACCAGTGATGACTGCCCCTGTATCTCTGTTTCGACGATAAAAAATGACTGCTTAAGCCATCAATGACGTGACTTCGAACAATATAAGTTACTAGTTCTTTCTTACTTTGAAAATCTAAAATGCCATCCTCTTGAGAACAATGTAAAGGTATAAACACACCAGGATTTCTATCATAGAATGACTTGAGTAAAGTGTTTTGCATGTGTAAGAGATTATTCAGAACTGTCCTAAAACTATGATAAACACTACTGATAACAATCAGGTTTGTATTGGATGTCATCTTGTTTAATTCAATTAATTCTTCCTTAGAGATAGGCTTACCTTTAATTGCATTGTGTGAGGGAATGAAGATTAAAACAAAGTCATCTTTGTCTAGGTTTTTGCAAAGAACCTTACATTCATGTAGGAAATCATGAATGAAAGAATCATTTCTCATTTGACAGTTTATATCAAATTTTCTATCTGTCATCTGTTTGAACTGATTTATACATCCTTTTACATTTTTGTCTCCCATTATTAAAATGCGCCTTCTTTTAATTAGGACATTATTAACGACACTACTCGTTTGCGATGATATTTGAACTGACGAATTTTCTTTTCCAAATTCAAGATCACACAAACTTTGCCTCAGTTGTGTCAGATCATTGATGTAGGTGTTATTGTCGATTTCAAGAGTTTGAATAGTCGTTTGCATACTTCTGGTTATTGCATTGAGATCGGCGATTTGTTGTTCCAGATTTTTTTTCTCCTCCAAGAGGTCTTTAGATTGGGAGATATACTGTTGTTCTCGGGTTTTTAGTGTTTGAATTTCTTTATTAAGTTCTTCGTTGCGCCTGTTTAAACTTTCTAGTTTAGCAGTAAATTCATTTTCAGCCGCATAAACTGTCTGTTCAAAAGTTACACTGCTTCTTCTTAATCGATTTATGTGTTTCTCTCTCTCGATCGCCTCTTTTTCCAGTTTAGCTAATTTTTCTTCGAGTATTCTTTTCTGACTATCATCATCATTATATTTTGATTGACATTCGGCAGAGCACAGTATTAGATATCCTCCAGTCTTCACAACCGTAGAAATGTTTCTCTCCATACAGCTGGGATGAAAAACTGCATGACAATAGATGCAACAATAGTTTGTAAATTCTTTCTTCTGACAACATTTGAATGTCTTCATCATTATAACGGTACTGTTATTTTTACGTTAGACGCAGAATGCCTTCCAATCCTCCGTTGATTTTTTTTTTCCTTTTTCACCACCACTTCAAGTTGGAAAATAAAGTGGAATTTGGAACGCAGCTGGAATTATAAAATGTAAACAAAAGCTTAACCCCAATGATGAAAGCCTCGTAAATCGTTATATTTCGTGGGTTTTCAGGGTGTAAAATAACTCATTTCCTTCTTAAATTCAATAGGATATATTGTAATTAATCATTCCGCTAAAGATATGTAAATAAATAACTAAACATTACCTATATTTACTCATTCTCATAACTAAAAAATTGGTAAATTGGCCTTATCTGGAGCTTCCATTGTAATAAGCCCTTCCATTTATTAAGGGAATGAAAGATTAGTTGTATGTATATAAAGACGTCCACAGATCCATATACGAGTCAAGACATTAACAATACTTCAGTTTTCTTTAGTTTTGTTACTTGCCCTCTCGATAGCCATACTCATATTCTAACTACTAGTTCCAGATAAAACTGATCCTATTCCTGTATTTTTTAAATAAAAAACATATTGTTTCTAATATAAAAAGGTAACGGAAAAGTTACAGTTTTTAGTTGTATGGCTCTTTTGTGTTTACCTGGCGAATGTATTTTGAGAAACCCTCTCTGTTTGATACCTCACAATTTGGGTTTAGGTCAGGGTGTTTAACAATTGGGGCCATTCTAGATGTTGCTGGGGGCATTGTCGGAGGCCTTGAATGTGAGAAACACTCTATTATTACTATTTGTGATTTGACAAAGGACTTCGATTGTGTCTCACGACATTCTGCTTGAGAAAACGATGTACTTTGGAAGTAGAGGGGTGGCTTTGGATCTTTTCAGGTCCTACCTTTCTGGGAGACTACAATGTGTAACTATCAGTGGTCGAGTTTCAGCCTCCAAGTCCATAACTCATGGAGTGCCGCAGGGTTCTGTCTTGGGACCTGTGTTGTTTATTGACTTGAATTTCAATGTTCTCTCGAATCTTGCAAGCATATCCTTGAAGGAGACTGAAAGATGGTTTATTGCTAATAAATTAAAACTAAACCCATCCAAAGCTTCGTCTTATTGTAAGTAGCAATAACAGGCTTACCTCAGGTAAAACTTGTAAACTACTGGGAATAGTTTTAGATGATTCTTTGTCTTGGTCGGCACATATTGAAACCTTGAATGGTAAGCTGTCTTCATCTTTGTTTTAAGACAAGTGAAGCATTTTGTTAACCCAAATATACTTAGAATTGTTTATTTTGCACTGTTTCATAGTAACATCACATATGGAGTAATTCTATGGGGAAATGCAGTTGATGCAATTACAAATTTTTGCTTGCAGAAAAAAGCCATCAGACTATTGCTAATGCTGGATTTAGGGATCACTGTCAACCCTATTTTAAAGATCTTAAGATTATGCCTCTGCCTACGATCTATATCTATTGCTATTGGAAATACACTCTAATTCAGGTTTATTGACACTACATTCAGAAACTCATGATCATAACACAAGATCGGTATATGTAGTTAAACTGCCACGGTATAGACTGAGAATGTCTGAATGAAACTCCCTTAACTTAAAATTATTTAATCATATACCTATATCAGTGAGAAATCTTTGCAAACTTCAATTTAAAACTAGAGTAAAAAATCACATATTAAAACATTGTTTTTACTCAATTGTTGAGTACCTCAGTACTTCTTTTGGTTAAAAGTATTTTTGGTAATTTGTCAACTAATAGCCAACTGCTCTAGATTTTGGTTGGAGAAGGTCCCCGTCACCCCTAGTGACGCCTCTGTACATATTAATAAATTACAATGTGCACTCAGGAATCTTGCTTCCTGAGTGTTCCTGGTAAAGCCAATTCACCAATTAAAAGAAATAAAAGCTGGCCAAAATTCCTACAATTTTTAAAACTTTACAATGCAAAAACTCCTTAATATGACAGTAAATAAAAGGATACTTACATACATTACTTATACACACTTTTAACCTATTTTCTACACTTGTTGATTAATAACTCCGGACATATATTTTGATTGAACTTTGACACCTTATTAGACCATATTTTGACTAAAACTAATCGGTTTCAAAGATACAATTTTTTTTTACAGAAAGCAACTTTTTAAAACTCTTTAACGGACATATTTTATTAGCTTTGACTCCTGTATTTAATATATTTTGCTAGGTCTTCAAAAATATGTGAAAGCATTTGAAAAAAACATTTTTCAGTTAATTTTCGTTGAAACTGCCACGGTATAGTCTGAGAATGTCTGAATGAAACTCCCTTAACTTAAAATTATTTAATCATATACCTATATCAGTGAGAAATCTTTGCAAACTTCAATTTAAAACTAGAGTAAAAAATCACATATTAAAACATTGTTTTTACTCAATTGTTGAGTACCTCAGTACTTCTTTTGGTTAAAAGTGTTTTCTTTTTCTTTCCATATTTTTTCTTTTGAAACATTTTTTTTTGTTTGCTACCTTGTTGCAGGCACTGACTTATTTAAAAAAAAGTTGTATTGGTTTGTTTTAATTGTATTAAATGCTGTTTTCTACATCTTTATATTAGACATTTGTTTAAAACATTTTTGACTTGCTCCAAACAGTATGTCAAAGTCAAAATCAAAAATAAGCTTTATTGTCTAAGATACAGTAATCTTGTTGACAAAGCAAAATACAATAATTTATCTAGACATAAAATTATCAAATACAACATAAAAGTAAAGAAAATAAAAAACTAAAAATATTTTGAAAAATAGTTTTAAAAAAACATATAAATGGAATTTAAAAAAATGTGTTTTACAAATATTACACTCTACTAAGAAATGCTCTCCTCCTTACATCGATGTTAAATCCACGGTCAATATTTGCTAAATGGTCTAATATACACTAATCATGTCAAATTATTTTATAATTTGTCTAGAGAGAAACTAACTTGTTAAAGAAATAAAAAAAAAACAAAAAGCAAATATACAAAATAAAACAAATAAAATTTAAAAAATATGAAAAATTAAAAGCATTTAAAGGGTATCCACAAAAAATTCATTCAAAATATAGCAAGCTTTAGCAAGTAATGCTTTCTTTACAGTTCTTCTAAACAATTTCAAGTTTTACACACTTTTCATTTCAGTAGCCAACGATTAAATATTGTTTTACTTTCATAAAAAATTGATTTTTTGGTCAGAGTAGAGGTGGGCAATGGCAGACGAATATTAAAATTAACATAGCCTCTAGTTTGATAGGCAGCACCCACTGGTTCTTCAAGATTTCCCCGATTTCTGAAAACCAGGCTAACGGTTTCCAGAATTAGCAGTGATGGCAAAGTTAGGATCTTTTTGGCGATGAACAGTGGTCTACAGGATTCACGAGAATTAGCCCCAGACAACAGTCTCACTGCTCTCTTCTGCAGTACAAAGACAGAGTTAAATAACCCTAGTCCGCAGGAACCCCAAAAGGGAATACCATATCTGAGACGTGAGTACACTAGTTCAAAGTAGACTTCTCTAGCCACAGAAAATCCAAGCTCCAAAGCAATAGCACGAACCGGCAAATGGCATAGCAACCGACCGACAAGTTGCTACAAAGCTCCGAAACATGTGGAAAAAACTTGAGATCAGCATCGATGTTAAGGCCCAAAAATGTTGTGTTATAGACACTTAAAAGTTGGGCATCTCCAGGGTTCAAATGGTCGATCTCACATCCAAAACCAACAATACTAGTTTTACCGACGTTCAGGGACATGCAGTTGCTGTCACACCACTCTTTAACTCTGCAGAGATCTGCCGAAATAGTATTAAGCAAAGAATCTTTACCATTGTTATGCCACAGGATAGTGGTGTCGTCCAAAAAAAGAGCGTTAACTCTCCCTAGATATCGAGAAATACCAAATCGTTGATATACAGGAGAAAGAGGAGTGGTCTAAGAACAGAGCCCTGTGGCACACCAGATGCTATCCTCCTTTTCTCAGACCTAAGAACTCCAACAACGACTGCCTGCCTACGTTCTTCCAGGTATGACTGAAACCATTTCAGTGATCCTCCCCTAAAACCATACAGTCAAGAGCTTTGGATAAGTCACAGAATACCGCTGCTGTAGCATGACCGATGTTAAGATTCTGATAAAGTTTGTAAAGTAAGGTGGTGTAATATATTTCAATTCTGTTCTATTTTATTGCCATTTTTTGTAGTACAAAAGTAGAATTAAAAACGTAGGTACTGGCTTCAAATTCTCCAAAAAGCAATACCATAATGCAGATGAGTCTTCAAAAGCGAGAAATAAACAGATAGAAACAAACTTTCCCAGTTCATTACAGACAACTCTAACATCATAGCTCCGCCTTGCAACTTTGCCACTTGAGTGCCACAATATGATCCTAAACACTTATCAATGATCATAATGCTTAGAGATCTATTCACCTGTATTTTTTAATTCGTGATCATCCATTTTTAAACTAGACTAAGCAAACTTAAAAGTTAGGTACGTTTCATTTGTTAACATTAATACATAGTACTTATGTTTGAGTTTCACCATTGCTTTACCTTCATGAGGTCTTCAGAAATCTGGTCCTTGAATTTTCTTTGTTTGGATGACCATAAAATAATTGTATCATTACCAAACTCAATAAAAGATCTCAATATATTAAGAAAGGTAAATTACAGTATAGAAAAAGTATTGGACCAAGCACCAATCCGTGTGGCACTCCATGATTCATATCAAAGGTCTCAGATATAACATCCAAAGACCTTGTGGTCTGCCTTCTCCTAGTCCAAGTGGATTCAGACCATTCAAGTTTATGGCCTTTAAAGCCTATGGTGGGTTGAAATGTGGATCTTTATGCTGGTTCTGCTTGTTTGTAAATACGTCCGGTAATTTGTCAACTAATTGCCAAGTGCTCTAGATATTGGTTGGAGAAGGTCCCCTTCACCCCTAGTGACGCCTTTGTACATATTAATAAATTACAATGTGCTGAAGGAAGGAAACTTGCTTCCTTCAGCACAGCAGGTCCTGGTAAAGCCAATTCACCAATTAAAAGAAATAAAAGCTGGCCAAATTTCCTACAATTTTTAAAACTTTACAATGCAAAAACTTCTTAATATAACAGTAAATAAAACGATACTTACATACATTACTTATACACACTTTTAACCTATTTTCTACACTTATTGATTAATAACTCCGGACATATATTTTGATTGAACTTTGGCACCATATTAAACCATCTTTTGACTAAAACCCTTAAAAGATTCAGATCGGAGGCTTAATCGGTTCAGAAGCAACTTTTTTAAAACTCTTTAACGGACATATTTTATTAGCTTTGACTCCCGTATTTAATGTATTTTGCTAGGTCTTCAAAAATATGTGAAAGATATTTGTCGGTTAATTTTCATTGAATGGAGGTCTATTTAATGGGTGGGGGGTTTTGGGGTTTATCAATTTTTTTACGAATCCTATTAGCTTTTAGCTGAGGTTTTCTATATAACTTCTCTTTATAATCAGGTTTCGCTTATATAGAGAAAAATGATCGCGAACCATCAATGTCGAAAAACAAAACATCTGTTTTTTTGCTATTCGCCAGCTAAAGCAATTATGTGAGATACATGTATTTAAAATTAAAACCTTGGAGTGGTACTGCTTTATTAGTTTATATGGATGTAATACTCACTCATAGTGGACATAAACTAGTAGATCCACTCCTCGACAAATCCTTTGATCCATTTCTGCCATTTCGCGTCGCGCGGTCACTTGTCCCTACGGATATGGCCGAATTGTTGCGGAAGTTTCCGAACGCCACGGCCGATAAAGGGAAGTTGGGCACTAGACAGCAGAGATGTATTTAGGAAAATATGAGCACACAATAAAATAAAAAATATCGTTTTATCATCGGGTAAGATATTGCGTTACTTTCTTGTAAGTAATAGTACTTCTGCATCTGCAAGATGAGAACAAATAAGGCAAAAATAGAATTTTTTTTACGTAAATCGTCATAAATGTCTCAAGTTTCTTACAACGTGTAAAAACTAATTTTTGTCAAAGAATATCTCAGTATATCTATTAGCTCACGAGTTAACCGGACTGATTTTGGACATAAGGGACATGAAATGATATTGACCCGTATCATCCTGCGATCGAAGTAAAGTATAAACTTCAGTATGTCCCTCCAATAAAAAACAACAATCAAGTAAGTGTGTACGAGTTTCATCAGACTGATTTCTGCAAACTGAGTCTTTTATGAACAATATGATTGGTCATTTTTATCATCAGAATCTGACATTAACAAAGTGGTTCAACTCTTCTATGAGATATTATTTGAGGGTATCGATAAATATGTTCCCAAAAGGGTTGTCTCTGATTGTAAATATCCAAAATGGTTTGACCTTCCCTTAAAAAAAACTCATTGGGCAAAAGAATCGTCTTTACAAAAAATACAAAAGGACTGAACAGCAAGTTGATTATTTAGCCTACGACGATAGGTTAAACTTCGAACCGATATGTGTTACCTTTCATATATCACACAAACCGAACTACTTATCCCTAAACACATCAAATACTTTTGGTCATTTGTTTGAAATTTAAGAAGAGACTCTAGCTTGCCCAACATCATGAGCTATGAAGGTGAAGAAATCAGTGGTTCAAACAACACTGCTAATGCTTTTGCTGCTCACTTTCAGTCATACTACTCCAACCACCAAAACATAGATCTTGGTGGGATGGAGCCCATAAGTTCTTCGGGTATGTCACTGTTTTCACATCATTTTACAGAAGCAGAGATCTGTAACAAAATATAGTTCCTCTATTACTCATTTTGTCACTGACATGTCAATTTGACTTTGAAGTACATCGCTCAAAGATTTTTGCAACTGCTGGTATTTATATGTTTATCCTCTTTTTTCATATGAAAATATCATAAATCTATCTAATTCATCTTCCGGATTTTGTGCGGAGGATATGATTACACGTAATAAAAGAAAAACAAACTTAAGAAGTTTGTCGTTGATAAATCGAATGACCCGCACGATAACACTGCTTTTGACTATACCAACGATCTGCCGAATTTTGTCTGCAGGCAGAAATATTTATATAAATACATATTTGGGTGAGTGGCGCTACTAGTTTATTTCTACTATGACTCAGTATTAAAGGATTAAAACTCCGAAAATATATTCATATATATTATCCTTCCTGTATGCATGTTTGTCGAATGTTAATGGAAAAATATTATTAAGATAAATAGAATATTGTAAGAATAACGTAAAACAAAACCATAAATATTAAATTATTCCCAAAAATGTTTGTTGTTTTATCAATTGTATGCTAATTAAATAATTTTATTGCACCCACACAAACTTCTTCTCTCTTACAAGAGGAAAATAAAAAGGCAAGATAATATATATAAATTAATTAAATTTTAGGGCAGCAAATGCTTATTGGCACAAGGACATATTTGAATACTTCAATGTGGACTCTTCAGCAATGATGAATGACTTAGCCCAAATTTTGCTGCAGGGCGGAAAAGGAACTGGTAATGCTACCATTCAGGGTACTTTTTATAGGCAATTTTTACCATCCTCACATGTAAGATCTTTTTTATCATTCCATTTAGAAATCAGCTGTAATTTTGTATAAAGTTGGATTTTTTCAGGTGGAATATGATATAGTAACATCAGCATATTCATTGATGGAATTACCATCATCAGAGACGAGACTGGAAACTGTTTTAAATTTATGGAATAAAACACAAAATTACTTAGTAATTGTTGAACATGGTACCAACGCCGGATATAAGGTAACATAACTACAAAAATCTATTTTGCAACAAATTTATAAAATTACTGATGATATTTACAACATACAAGCCATTACAATAGAGAGACCAAACATGTTGGGCTCTTTCATTTGTAAATAAACGTGTACTGTAAGTAAGTGTCCTCCTTGTCAGATTCTACAAATGCAATGCTATTAGCACAGCTGGCATATTTAGTATCATATCTGATCTATTATTTTTACATTATACATAAAAACCTATATCTAAGCTCTTTTATTTTTGTTTACTTGGTTCTGAATGCAAAACAATGTACTATAGCTCAGTATTTTAAAATAATGTAATGAATGAAATATATATTTTTTTTATTTCAAATATACATCGGTTTTGCTTTCTAAAGAATGATAAAATAGCAATTACAAATAATATTTATACTTAAAGTACTTAACCGTACTTACAAATTAATAAAATATTAGGAAGAGTCATATCGTGTTGCCAATTAAAACAGAAGAACAACATTTTTACTTACCCGAGACATTAGGAGTTAAATAGTTTTTTAACACTTCGCATTTATGCACAATAATGCCCAAGAACTCGCACAAAAATTATCAAAAAAAAATATTTAATTATATACATCTTATGAAATTAAACATAGGAATTTATACAAATTATATAAAGAAGTTAGCCGAAAGAAACTCATTAACAATACATTAGGGACGCCCTTACGTAAGGAAAAGAGAAGCAGAACCCACCAATGAGTTTGGAAAATTTGCTTAAACCACTGAATCTACGTATTAAAAATGCACCATCCTCCTGTATCTGGAAATTGTTTACCCCTCCCCTCGAAAAAAAAAATTTTCGAGGGCACTGTGGTACCTGGGGGATATTGTGGCGTCCGGTATAGGGACAACTCAATTTTATTAGTTATATAAGATAATTATTCAGTAAATATTTTTAATTTATGGTTTTGTCATAGAGGCTCATAGTTTAGCGGTTTTGAAAAAAAACACACCCATTATGTTTTTTATTTATGCAAACGATCATATATATATTTTTTCATAAATATCTATATCTATATATGTATATATATATATATATATGTTTTCATTCCGGGTGTACATCCGTTCACTACTGTCGTTCTGAAAAGAACAGTTTTGCTGACGTTTCGCCAAAATCATATTTGGCATTTTCGAAGCTTTCTTTCTCGCGTCCGAATAGAGACTGAAGTGTTGGTGACTGCGACGCTTCCTTTTATACCCCCACTCGGGGCCGAAGGTTATATCTGCGCAGGCGTTGGTCGTTATTTATGTTTTCCGGATGGTGCTGTTGTTGTTGCGCTAATTGCGCTTGAGTTTTTGAGATTTTAGATTTGTCGATTATTGTCTTCCATACTTGGTAGTTTTAATGATTCGTCCCTTTTATTCAAATCACCTTGTTTTTCAATTTCTATGGCTTCTCGGATTATTCTGGTCTTATAATGTTCTATATTGGCAATCTCCCTACATCCATCGAGATTTATTTTATGGCCGGTTTCCTGATGATGTAGGAATAAAGCTGAGGTTGTTTGTTTATTTCTGATGCTGAGTTTATGCTCTTTCACTCTTGCTGATATTCGCCTGTTAGTTTGTCCTACGTACAACTTTTCACAGTCCTGGCACGGAATACTGTACACTCCGTGGTTTTCCAGTTTGATTTTATCTTTTGGGTTTCTGAGTAGTTTACCTATAGTTGTTTGTGGCTTGTGTATTGTTGGCTTGTGTATTGTTTGTATGTTGTGTTTCCTCAGAATTCTTCCGATTCTGTCTGTTGTGCCTTTTACATATGGTAAGACTACTCGTTGCTTTCCCGGTTCATTTTTTTTTTGTTCGTTGTTTGGGAAACCTGTGCATTAATAGCTTTCTCTATGGGGCGATTTGTGTAGCCATTTTTCTTTAAAGCAGTAGATATTACCTTAAGTTCATTTTGTCTCGTCTGTATTTCAGTTAGTCGCACGGTTCTAGATATTAGAGTATTTGCCACTGCTTGAATTTGTGCTGGGTGATGATGTGATTTTGCATTTAAATATCTGTCTGTATGTGTTGGTTTTCTATACACAGTGTATTCGAAATGTCCGTTATGTAGTTTTGTGACCAAAACATCTAAAAATGGTAGTTTGTTGTTTTCCTCTAACTCTAGAGTAAATTGTATTCTGGGGTGGATTGAATTTATGTGAGTCAGAAATTTTTCGAGCTCTGAAATACTGAAATACTGAAATACTGAATTTATTCATGCCAACAAACATACAATGCTTTTACATACGTCAAAAGTACAAATCTTAAATACCACCCACATACTGAAAATCAGAACTACAAAACAATGACACAAGTAATACTAGCCAAACCCTGGTAGTTGGAGAAATGAGATGTTCTCTTCAAACATTGACAGTGACATTTAAAAATTCGTCTATAGTATAGAATGCTTGATTTAATAAATACTTTTTCACAGCAGCAAGAAACGACCTTTCATCTAGGCTCCTGGTATGCAAAGGAAGCTTATTATAAAATTTTGGACTGCGCCACTGCATGACCATGTTGCCATATAATTAATATGTCATCCACATAACGAATCCATAATTTGGGTTTTAAACTTGCTTTCTCAAGAGCTTCTTTCTCGAAGTATATCATAAATAAATTCGTGACTAGTGGTGATAGCGAGGACCCCATTGGAGCACCATCCATTTGTTTATACATTTGCCCATTGAAAGAAAAATAAGTATTTTTGAGGCAATGCTCCGAGAGTTCTATTATATGTGCCTGGAAATAACGATAACGATTTGACATTTAGGCTTGCTATGATATAGTTTTTTTCAAGAACGATATCTCGTATAATTCGAGTGAAATGCTCCGAGTTTTTTAGAAATGAATCAGCTTTTTCTACAGTTGGTTGCATAATTTCAGAAAGGTATTTCTCCAGTTTTTGTAGCGGCGAATTAACAGCACTAACAATAGGTCTGATAGGCGCCCCTGGTTTGTGTATTTTTGGTAAACCATAGAGTTTAGGAGATCTGCTCGACTTTTCCCGTGGTATGATTTTTGTTGAATTTCGGGGTTTATTGGTGAACTTTTTATTTTATTTTTAGTTGTTTTTTCTAGGTACGTTGTCGGGTCCCTTGGAACAGGCCTATAACAATTGTCTTGTAGGATATCCTGCATTTTTTGTACGTAATCTTGAGTATTCATAACCACAGTTGCGTTTCCTTTATCTGCTGGAAGGATTGTGATGTCATTATTTTTTCGAAGGTTTATTAGGGCCCTTTGTTCAGTGGCATTTAGGTTTTGTTTTGGTGTTTTGCTTGATCTTAAAATTCTTGCCACCTCTTATCGAATCTCCTCTGCTTTTGTTTCTTCAGAGGAGTCAAGGACAGCTTCCACTCCAGCTATTATTTCTTCTTTAGGGATTTCCTTAGGAGATATCGCAAAATTAAAACCCTTACTCAGTACGGATTTTTCATTTTCTGAGAGACTGTAGGATGATATATTATGTACTAATTTATCGACGTCTACTGATGATATTTGTGGCTGACTCGACTTTCTTAGAAGATTGTCATACTTTTTCGAAAGTTTATCTGTCTTAATATTCTTATTTGATTCTGTTCGCCAAAAAGCTATGCGATTCCACAATGAAGGGTGAATGATGTTACTTAGTTTAAGGTGTAACTTTAAAAGTTCTTTCTCTGTCTCGGCTAGTTGTTTTCTAGTTTGATGGATTTGTTCTTTTAATAACGCCTTACTAGCATTTTGAAGTATGGTGTTAGTTTTTCTAGTTTTAGTATGATAAGACAACCGTGTAAAAAAGGCGAAACGTCAGCAAAACTGTTCTTTTCAGAACGACAGTAGTGAACGGTTGTACACCTGGAATGAAAACATATTGTATTTTTCCATCCGTGAAGGAGTAAAAATCAACATATATATATATATATATATATATATATATATATATATATATATATTTGGGTTAATTCTTGAGTATTGGTTCGGAATGAAAAAATTATATGACCTAGTGTGTAGTCATATTTAATAAAAATACTTTAAAACTTGACGTTTCGGCAGGTAATACTTGCCTTTTTCAAAACTACAATATAAATGAAAAAAAAAACGAATTAAAATTTTGGGACATGCACAATCTTTTATATAAAATCAACTTACCCTAGAACGTAAGTACATACTACATATATCCAAATAAAAACATAGAACAATACGACATTAATACATATATATTTTGTTTAAAACGAGCCATATTTTCGACCATAAAACACTGTTGTGTGTTTGCCGGAGTCAACTGTACTGAAATTATGAATATCGATTATTGCCGGAAAGAATATTTTTAAGTTGCAGGCAGGAGGAAGGTACTATTCCTTAATTAGAATAAAAGTTTCGTTATAAACATTTCTTTTAATTATTTTTGAAATGGAGTTAAAATTTATATTTACTTTTGATTTTTTTTTATTATAAGCCAATATTTTTTTTTCATGCTATTATTGTATGTTAAATTAGATTAAAGTAGATTTTGTTAAGGGAATTAATATCTCTTTTATCGTTAATAGCTCGACAGTTTCTTTTAATTTCAATTGTTTCATAAATTTCTCTTTTTTTGGTATTGGATTCCGTTTTTAAAATTCTGGTGTTGTTGAAATTAAAAGCGTGTTTTTCATTTTGTTCGTGTTTGGTAAGGGCCGTTTGGTTGCGTTTGTCGTATTTGTGTGATTTTACCAACTGTTTCAGAGATGCACAATAGGATTTGATTTTTTCTGTGCCTAGAACACATAGAGTATTAAAAGAAAACAAAATGTCCCCATATATGTTTTATTCAGTTTAATTTTTAAGTGAAGCTGATTAGAGGTTAAAGTGGGGTGTGGTATTATAAACAACCGCATAATAGTCTGTCTTTTTTGACCACTATTTAAATAGTGAACCTTTTAAGAAGTGAAATTATAGAAAAACTCAATGATCTTTCGGAAAATATTCGTGTGGACTTGGTATATCAACAAGATAATGCTCCATACCACTGTGGAGGAGATATAAAAGCATTTTTAAATGAGCAATTTAATTTAACTATATATAGTGTACATATATAGTAATGATGAGATTCCATGGCCGCCGCGAAGTTCCGATTTGACACCCTCGGATTATTTTTTATGGGGCACACTTAAAGATAGACTGTATAAAAATCGAAACAATTATTCTGTAAATGAATTAAAACAAAAAATTCGTGAAGAAATCATTAGTTTTAATAATATTGACGCCGTCCGAAACGCTGTAGCAAACATTCAAGTGCGATGTAAACTGTGTATAGCAGAAAACAGACAGTATGTGGAAAATCAATTATATCGTCATTTGTTTTAAATTTTTCCTGTTTTTCTATTTCCGTGTAATCTGTTATGTTGTTTATGTTGATAGCTATGTTACTCAAGAAGTTTGTTTCTAATATTAATTCTCAATAATGGTTTTAAATTTAAAATTTAGCAATAAATAAGTAAAGAATAAAATTAGGACTATAGGTACTCAAATAGTAATATTATCCATTCCATGGCCTCCTATAGTTTTTGTTTGAGTATGCAGCACCACAATATTCAAAAAATAATTGAGATTTTCTGTTAAATTGCGATCTTCTCTGTAACCACCGAATTTAGGTATAGAACATATATATATATATATATGTCCCGAATTCCAATGTCAAAACTTTAACAGCGCATTCTGCATTCAAAATAAGCCCTAATTTTCTATATAAACATATATCGGCAAATGCTTCGTTTTCGAAATACAGGGTGTTAAAGTTTTAAGAAAAAAATTGTTATTTAGTCATAACTTTTTTAGTACTTGAGATATTGTTATTAAATTTGGTAAACAGCATTTAAGTAACAAAAGGCATTTTTTGATTTGAAATATTTTTTAATTCTTTATCAGTGGCGTCCGTACAGGATTTTTTATTGAATATTCTTGAAGAAAAAATGGTACGCTACTGCTTTTTCTGAAAACAAAAATCATTTCTAAAATCCCCACTCAGTTTGGAGCAAATTTGATCCCTTGCCTTTTTTTCGTGCGATACAAGGATTTCGAGTTAAAAACTAAAAACTATTTTTATGTATGGCGTAGTTAAAATTTCCATTATTGTTAATTATTTCAGTGGCAAAACCTTTAACATCTTGGTATGCCATGATTGCATTTTTGTGACAACTGAACAATTGCTAGTTTCGTCTTTAAAGTGTGACATTTGAGTTTTTAGAGTAAATAAATGTCAGGTACATTACAGTTTATACAAAAAGGTAATTATCAGTCTAACTAGTGGTTTCAAAATGGTGTTATTCGGTAACTTTGAGTATGCTGATATTCATTTCGTTTATGGTTTCTGTAATGGAAATGCAAATGCAGCAGTACGGGAATACCAACGAAGATTTCCAAATAGAAGATTACCTTGCAAACAAGTTTTCATTAAAACGCATTTAATGTTTAGGAATTTTGGGCTCATAAAGAATCCGAGAAACGAAGGTAGGAGAAATGAACAATATCGAAACGTAATTTTAAATAAGTTTGACAACAATAGGACATTAAGCCTACGAAGAGCAGCTCATAATTTACAAGGCAACGCAGTTTTTGTTTCTAAAAATAAGGTTCATCGCGTTTTGAGGAAAGATCACAGGAAGCCATTTCAGATGCAGCCAGTTCAAAACTTACAACCTGGTGATGCCGAAAAACGTGTCAGTTTTTGCAATTGGTTTTTGCGCCAAATAGAGGAAGACGAGAACTTCTCAAAAAAAATTTTATGGACTGATGAAGCCACATTTACCCGAAGCGGCTCAGTAAATTTCCATAATTTACGAATCTGGAGCCATGACAATCCACGTGTTGTACGAACTAGAGCATTTCAGCTAGAATTTTCTGTTAATGTTTGGTGTGGTGTAATAAATGAAATTTTTTGCGGGCCCCATATTCTACCACCACGCCTAGATGGACAGTTATTTAATGATTTTCTGCAAAATGAGTTATTTCAATATCTAGAAAATATTCCTCTAAATCTTAGAAACGAATTCTGGATTCAAATGGATGGGCTCCCGCGCTTTTTGCACTTGTAAATCACGAGTGGTTAAATAATAATTATCCAGAACGGTGGATTGGACGATTAGGAGCTACAGCCTGGCCACCACGTTCCCCTGACCTCACACCTGTCGACTTCTTTGTGTGGGGTTATTTGAAAAATTTAGTTTATTCCAGACCAGTTCATACAAGAGAAGAACTGATTTTAAGGATAGAGCAAGTCTGTGAAACTTTGCGAGCCAATAGGAATTTTATACGCCATGCCACTGACACAGTTAAGAGCAGATGCCGAAAATGTGTCGAAGTCAGAGGAGCTAATTTTGAGCAATTATTGTGAATTTTAAGGTCCACATTAATCCTTAATGATATTTAAAGTGATATTTAAAGAAATTTTTTTCACGATCTAAGTTAATAAAAGTTATGAATTCTAGTTTTTGTAAAATTAATTACGAACATAGTTAATAAAGAGTAGTTTCTGTAAAATGAAGTATCATCTTCAAAATTGAATTAATTCTAATTACCGTTTTACAAAATGAATCGACGATTTTAGAATTATAAACTCATCTGTCATACTTTAAAGACGAACCTAGCAATTGTTCAATTATCACAAAAATGCAATCATGGCATACCAAGAGTCGACAATGAAGGAATGATGGTAAGTACCAAGGACATTAGATTTTAATAGGTTGCCTGCTAACTTCTGCGATGTCACCCTGATAACCCAAACATAATGAAAATCTTCATTACAACGGGTCGATGACGTCATCTCTCCTTAGTTGTCAGACAAGCTTTTATTTTAGAAACCCTACATACGATGTTCAGAAATTATGAACTCACCCGGAATGCATGAAATAAATATCGGAAACCACATAATTTTAAAAACTTGCTGTTACAATCCCACCTTAAAGGTTTTGCTACTGAAATTAACAATAATGGAAATTTTAACTATGCCATACATAAAAATGGTTTTTAGTTTTTTACTCGAAATCCTTACACCGCACGAAAAAAAGACAAAGGATCAATTTTGCTCCATACTGAGTGGGGATTTTAGGGATGATTTTTGTTTTCAGAAAAAGCAGTAGAGTACCATTTTTTCTTCAAGAATATTCAATAAAAAATCCCGTACGGACGCCACTGATGAAAAATTAAAAAATATTACAAATCAAAAAATGCCTTTTGTTACTCTAAGGCTGTTTACTAAATTTAATAACAATATCTCAAGTAATAAAAAAGTTATGACTAAAAAACAATTTTTTTCTTAAAACTTTAACACCCTGTATTTCGAAAACGAAGCATTTGCCGATATATGTTTATATAGAAAATTAGGGCTTATTTTGAATGCAGAATGCGCTGTTAAAGTTTATACACTGCAATTCGGGACACCCTGTATATGAAAAAATAGGTATTTTTATGATTTGCATAAATAAAAAGCATAGAGTGGGAGTTCTATTTAAAAAAGCGACTTTTTCCCTTTAAAAAGGTGTAAGGTTGATTTTGCAATAAGTACACCCTGTATAGGTGGACAAAAATTCTGTATTCCGTATATGCATTGATGCTTTATAAACTAGAAATTATCAAACGCCCAATTTTAGATTTTTGCTATTTTTTATAGTGATTTGAAAAATAGCTTGAAATTTCAAAAAATCACACATAACCTCAATTATCTCGAAAACTACGCAGAAATCGACTATAGTTTAAATCGGTAACACATATTTATTTTTGAGAAGTAATTTTTTTTATTTATTTATTTATTGTCAAATATTTACAGAGTTCTAAATTGCTCTAAATAGCATAAATTAAAAACAAGAATTACAAAACAATAATTAAAAATGTGTTTACATACAATACAGTATATGGACACTAGCACTACTGTCTACATTTAATTTTATTCTTAAAAACAAAAAAGTTGTAACGGTATAAATCAAGTCATGAAATGTATTATTATAATTCCTCATTAGTCTATCCGAGAAACGTTAAGATCCATATATTGTTCTATGAAATACAATAGGAAATAATACCCTGGATCTAGTAATCCTACAATCAATTTGTCCGTGAAGAAATGTATGTAAAAATAAGACCAATACGTTTTCTCTACGATGTTGAAGACTTCTAATACCCACTAATTGAATACGAGTGTGGTAAGGTATGTCTTAAACTTCAACTTATATAATAAATACTTCACAAACACACTTTGTACTCATTTTAAACGATTCACATGACAGTTATAAGAAGGACTCCATATTACACTATTGCACTCTAAAATACTAAGGACAGTACGATTATATAAAGTGCGGGACACGAAAGAAACCGGGCGGAGTCCATCGGTTTAGGAAGGTCGGCCAAGAAATCTCATTAAACCAGTGGTGTCCCGTCGTTCTTTAAATAATATGGCAGTCCTTTTTGACTATACGCACTTCAGATAATTAAAAAATGTAATGCTTAATGAACCTTTATCTATAATTGTCTGTTTTCTTTCGTGTACCGCACTTCTATATCTCTTTTGTGTTGCAAAAACGGCAAACTTTCGAATTTTAAAATGATTTAATTTTGATTTTCCTTGATCGATTTACCTATAAATATATTTTTTCTTGAGTTCTGTCATTAACGGTTCACGAGCTACTGCCTACGTCCACTATTATTGGACCACCCAGTATAGTGATACATGATTTATAAGTCCAGATTTTACAAGGGCAGCCAGCGTCAGATCCAGTGAAATAGATATCAAAATTTTAATTTACTTTGGGCTACTCGGGTATGCCAAAAGTGGGCGTCTGTCTCCGTATGTCATATTACTTTATACAGGGGACGTCATTGTGAAGTACTATACAGGGCGTTTCCTAATTGCGTGCTGATGTTAAAGGAGGTGTTTTTATGTCCTAAAAGTCTTAACTTTTGAGATACAGGATGGTAAAGTTTAAAAAGAAAACATTTTTTTCATCCCAATTCTGATGCTATTGTACATAACTGCATGAAATTTGATACACGTTTTCTATCCATTAAGGAGCATACGGATTTACCCAGGTTAATTACATATGCACGACACTGGTAGAAATTTCAAAAATTGATTGTTAATAAAAAATGCCCTTTTATGCATCAAATTTCACACATTTATTTATCTATAATAGCATCAGAATTAGGATATAAAAAAAAATGTTTTTTTAAAACCCTGTATCTCCAAAGTTAAGACTTTTAGGTTCATATTAAACTTTTTTCTTAAAAAGGTACAAGAATCACCCCCCTTTAACATTAGCACGCAATTAGGAAATGCCCCCTGTACAAAGTAATATGACAGACGGAGACAAACGGTCACTTTTGGCATACCTGAATAGTCCAAAGTGGAATTGCATAAGTTAAAATTTTGATAAATCTTGTTCACTGGAATCAGTGCTGGCTCCCCTACTATAACTACATTGATGTGTTAATTTTGGAAAAGTATGAGTTCTGTAGTTTTTCAAATATTAATTGCAATATTAGATATTTTTGGACACCCGGTATTGAACAGAAAATTAATTATTTTGAAGCAGTTTATTGACAGCTACTTTATGAACAATTTTACAAAATATATGAAAAAAAAAACTAAGCCATTTTTGAGGTTGACGGCTGGGGAATCCCAATGGTTGGATTCCTTCTAAATCGTTGTCTTCCTTGTCAGGTTTTGTCTAGATGCACAGTATTACGTCCTTTTTGCCTATATTGCCTTACAGTTGATAGATATTTCACCCGCCAGTGAAAAATATTTGGTCTCTCAATGAGCAATTTTCGTTTATTTTGGCACTTGCGCCAAACAAAACCATTTGTTCCTAAAAGCCGATTTAAGGTTTTATACCCGTACGGAAAATCTATTTTGTTCTTTACAGCACGAAGTAGGGGTTTGCAGGTCGGAACCTTTTTCAAGTTATATAAAAATCTCTCAGTTTTATCTTTGTATGATAATCGGGGTCTTTTTTTACCAGGAGATTTTAAAGGTGAAGTAGAACATGAGCGATCATTATGTTCTCTTTGAGTTTTTCTTACACTACTTTCCGAAACACCAGTGTAAAATGCAGCGCGTTCTGTTCGATTTTGAATTGGAATAGTCAAACTATTATTTGCAGCTTTTCTAGTACAGGCCTCTATAACGCTCGCAATAATTTCACGTGCACCGCTTCGAATTGTTTTTTCTCTTTTGCTCGCCATCGTTACTTCGAAATAATAATTCAAATTCAACGCAACGCATTTATATAGAAATGAAAACAAATGCTCGAAATGTATAGGCGCCACTGGAAATAGCTAGAACCTTCTAGCGGCAAGTGCATGGAGACTCTAGGCACATCCCAATTACAAGTGGACCAATGCGAAATTTACTAAATCCTCGATTAATTTTTCGTACCGCTTAGCCGACGCACTTTATAGGTGAAGCGGCAAACTATTACGACAAATAAAATAACATACAATGTATTTGCGTACACAAATTTTACTTTTCCGCTTGCTTAAGACTGTGAACCTTTATTTTAAGGCCCGGTTTTCTTTTATGTCCTGCACTTTACTAACTTTACAGCTCTAATATCACATATATTAGAACAGGTTCATCGTAAAAACCTAATATTCTTGAAGTTTTTAAAATTATAGTCCATATGTTTATTAAAAGTTAAGTCTTCACTAAAAATTACCTCTAAATCATTAAAACTATTTACAGACTCTACCTTAATGTCCTTTACGTGATTTTGATTCAAGAGGTGCTGTACGTTTATGAAACCTCATTAACTTACATTTAGGAATATTAATTTTTAGACGGTTCAGAGTACACCAATGGCTGAAGTTTAAAATATCTTTCTGAGCTTCTTACAGTCCTCTAAACAACTAACTGCACAGGAATAATTTAAGATCATCTGCATACAACAGACATTTAGACTTTTCAAAAACGGAAGTCACATTATTAATAAAAAGTAATCAAATAATGAACAAAAATACAGGGTGTTCCATTTAAAATTTTATATACAACCTGTATACATAGTAACATGATATTTTAATTATATTTATACTGGAACATGGACCACGGTGTACCTATATTGTGTCATGCTACCAAT
Source organism: Kuschelorhynchus macadamiae (assembly GCA_030620095.1). NCBI lineage: Eukaryota > Metazoa > Arthropoda > Insecta > Coleoptera > Curculionidae > Kuschelorhynchus > Kuschelorhynchus macadamiae. Next base: position 147,940 of record JAUTXW010002504.1, read on the forward strand.
TATGGAAGCCTAGAAACACCCCCTGTACCTGTGATGTTATGAAAGAAACACCCCTTTAACACAACTGCTTTAGAAAACATGTTCGATCTAAGTTGTGATGTTAGGTTCTATTTTTGTATTGTGTTGTTAGTACTTCTCTTGTATGACTTTGTGATATTATTTTCGATTTTTGTAATGATTTTCCGTATATTTTGCAATAAATTAATAAATATTTGACCCCGGTTATACAATAAAATAGTTTAATTTTACTTAAGATGTCCCTACTTTCATGTAGTAGATTATTTTTTTTAATTATTTTTCTTTTATCCTATACATTGAAGAAAAAATCTAATACATCTAAAGGTTTTATGGAATTTTTAGGTTGTAAATGAAGCAAGAGATTTTATTTTACAAATTGAGAAGGAAGCAAATGTGGGGCATGTCTTTAGTCCAGTGAGTTTTGTTTTCATCATATTCTCTTTGTGATTTTTGAAGTATTCTAACAATTTTATTTGCAGTGTCCTCATGATAAAGTATGTCCGCGTTTTATGGCTGACGATGGTACGCCGTGCAATTTTGAAGTTCAATATTTCCCTATGCCAATTGGGCGTAAGTCACAGATTCAGAGTGAACGATATTCATATGTTGTATTGAAGAAAGGTAATGTTAAATTTGGACCAATAGTCCCTCCTCTCGTAAAATAATAGATATTTTAATTCCACATACCTAGTCACATTCATTCCACACCTTATTAGTCTTAACACGTTGACGGACAATAGGAAAATGTGGTCGGTGTCAAAAATGACATTAGTACTTTTTAAGGAATTAGGAACCAGATTGCAAGTATAGCAAACATCTCAGAATTTGAAAAAAAGTTAGAATTTTTGTTTTAGAGAAGTTTGAAAATTGACGCCGATAGACGTCCTGCCACATTTGAAAGAGAAAAATTGCTGTGACGCCGATAGACATCTAGTTAAAAATGTTATATAATTCAGGGGCGTAGCCAGAGGGGAAACAGCGGCTCCCTAAAAATCCCAAAAAGTTAAGGTAGATGTTTTTAGGACTCTTTATTTTATTTTTTATTAAATTTATTGAGAAATATAAAATATATATATATATATATATATATATATATATATATATATATCGAAAAAAGGAACTCCTTCTTCCATTCTGGCTACGACACTGAATAAAACAACAATTATTATCAATCAAAAACGGTTTTATTCTCAACTAAGAGGAACACAAAAACAAACACAAAAAATTTGAAAAAAGAACACAAAAATTCTATTGTTTCTGGGTATGCCATTCCTCAAAGCATAATGCGCATAGAGGAGGTTTCTCAGGACAACCTTTACACCTGAAGCTTGTTTCTCTTCTGATTTTTTTTTTGGACACATCCTGCACTTTAGAAAAACAGATTTTTTTGTCGATTTTTCTCCAGGAGTGCCCGGAACTTTTTCGGGCCAATGTCCTTCTTGGGTCTCGGCAACATTTTGATTTTCATTTTGTTCAGGCTGACGATAGCGACTCTTTTTGCGAAGGACATCTGCATCTTGGGGTAATTTTATTAAAGATTTAATGAGGTCGTCTCTAAATTCCAAAAATCGGCATTTTTGTGAGCCCCCTTTGCAATACTTTTTGTATAAATAAAACGAGTTCCATGTAGTTAAATCTAGGAGGTATAAGATAATCTTTTTATACCATCTGATGGTTTTCCTTGTTGTGTTATAAGTTGCCGTCATCTGATCCCCTCGATCAACACCTGACATATGGTCGTTGTAAGAAGCAACTTCTCTGGGCTTAAGTTTTTCTTGGCCATATTTGTGTCTTACTGTAATAATCCCGGGATGATTTCTCGTTGTAAGCATCAAAACATCACGTTTGTCTTTCCACTTGGATACATAAACGTTCTTCTTGCGTGTCCAAAAATGTTGACCGCGCTTCAATTTTTTTTTTACTAAGTCTTTGGGATTTCCCCGACGGTTAGACCTAAGAGTACCATTGGAATGCGTCTTTCGTTCCAATAATTTTTCAGACAAAGTAACGCTGTTATAATAATTGTCCATAAATAACTCGTAGCCCTTGTCTAGGTAAGGTTCCATTAGGCGAAGAACTAAGTTTTCTGTTGTAGAGTTGCCACCACCTTGATTACCATCATTATGTTTAGCATCTTGTCCACTGTACATTTCCAAATTCAACACATACCCATCAGATGTCGCTAACTGATAAAACTTTATTCCGTATCTGTCTTTTTTGTTCTTTATATAAACTCTAAATCCAAGACGTCCTCGAAAATGTAGTAAAGATTCATCCAAGGACAGTTCTTTAGTAGGTACGTAAGCAGCTTGGAACTTAAATCTAAACATATCAATCAGTGTTTCTACTTTCTTCTTTCCTTTTAAATTTGGCGCCGAACAACACAAAATCCGTAGTATTTGCTCGAATCTCCTTGCCGACATCACAAAAGGAAATACAGGATGATAATAAAGAACATCTTTTGAAGAAAAAAATCGGCGAACGTTGCAGGTTGAAACTTGACCTTGAAGCAGACAAAGACCAAAAAAGGCCTTTAGCTCGTCGACTGTTATTGGTCGTATAGTTGCTGTTCTACAGTTCCTTGTCTTTGGCCGATTTGTATTGGTTAGGAAAACAGCATAATTGTTTGAGCACTGCACTAAATACTCCCATATTTGCGGCGTAAACAATGACTGGAAAACATCCAGGGGCGAGGAGTTTTCGTCAATATTTATTTTCACTCCAACACTGTGTTCATCAAAATCGAAAATGGGAATTGGTTTTGTTGTTTCTTCCCATAAATCAGGTTCTTCTGGTATAGTGCGGTCCCCATCACCATTAGGCTGTAGGTCAAGGTTCTCCGGTTCAGCGTCAGATACCTGGGGGCTTTGATAGTCATTTTCCAGATCTGATGATGAAAGATTTATGAGAAATTCTTCACTCGGAAATCTCCTTAAACCAACTGCGGGTTCATCGATGTCTGAAGTTTCGCTGGGAACAAAATCTGGATCTGACCCATCATCGCTGTCGTGATATGGATCTTGTTTTTCTTCATCATCAGACAAATCGTCATAGAGTTGCATTAGTCTTCTTTGTTCTTTTTCATAAGGGTCATTGGGGCCACTCATCTGTAATAAACGTAGCCTTAAGTACGCAAAATATACACCCAATTTACTACGTCCCTCTAAATATGTCCCTAATGAGCTTAGTAACGCCATAATACAGCATTTATTGACGATGTTTGCAAAATATCCGTTAAACTGAAAACTGCAAAGTGACTCAAATGTAACTTTTAAAATTTGTGCCGCCCCTGAATACGCCACTGATCAGTTCACTAAGGCCATTCCCATTCATACTGTAACACTATCCGACTTACATAATTATTCAAATTGTCACATCAATTACATGTAGATCAAACTTATGTTCTAAAAGAGTCTAATCCGTCCTCCTAAATACGTCCCTGTCAAGCTCGGTGAGCCATTCATGATACTGCGTTGTTAGCCTATTGTCCTGTCAATATATAAAAACATTTATTTGAATCGACAACCGGGATGCGATTCAAATGTAATTTTTTAAACCCCCCTCCCCCACTCTACGCTATTGACCAGCTCCCGTGTATCATACTTCAAAATCTATTCTATCTCTATCTATTTTACACAAATTCAAAGCATAAACTCAATTGATTGCCAACTAGAAACTAAAATTTGTCATGCTACATATTTTTCTTCCTTCCTAGGTATGCATTTGAGCACCATACGGCATTTTTTCTTTAGGTTTAAAGTGAATTTAAAGTAAAACAGCATAAAATATTGAAAAAGTACTTACATTGCACAAATGTAATGCTCCACAAATTTCCCGCCAAAACTTTAACACTCATCGGCGCTGTAAGCGCAACAATCGACAGTCAAAATGCGACTAATTGATTTTACATGGATCGCAGGACGTCTAACGGCGTACTGCAGAATTTATCAATTTCTTTCTGAGTGGGGGATGATACCACGTGTCACAAAATTATGAAGCATTAAAAGCGGCAGTATCATAATGTAATCGGTCTCAAATGTGGCAGAAACCATGTCCCCTTAGCATTTTATATTCCTCCGTTTATACGCGATATTATTTCAGATGCCGAACAGCGTCCTGTCACATTTGCCACGCCAGCGAAGACGCCGATCGGCGTCATTGTCCATCAACGTGTTAATAAGGTGTGGAATGAATGTGACTAGGTATGTGGAATTAAAATATATTATTTTACGAGAGGAGAGACTATTGGTCTAAATTTAACAGTTAGTTACCTTAGTTCTTTAAGAATCCTAGTCGTAATTGTCATATTAAAAATTACATTATAGTCCCATAATTTGACTTTAGATGTAAAATTGCCTCATATAAAATTGGAAGTTGAATATTTTTGGCTGGCAATTTTAGCAAATTAAGTTAAAATAATTATGTGGTTACAAAAGTCAATTCTGACTAAGAGACTTTTACAATTTGACGTTTAACGATGCGATGCGTTATATTTTTAATAATTTAAGGTCCCCGTCCACCTGATTCGAATTGGCCCAGAATAGTCCGTCCCACGCTGGTCAGATCGAAACATACGATTTGTAGAATATGTACGGCGAATGGAAAGTTAGACGAAGTGATATTTACAGCAAAAAGGCATGGAAAGTAAGTAATGAACATTCTGTAAGGAAGAGTAGTTATTATATACCTCCTTAGGTTTTAACGATATAATTTATATGTAACAATAGTAAATAAATTGTTTTCTCAAAATAAAGTAGTAGTTTGTTTACAGCAAAACTACAACGAAAACTTAAGTTATTTTCAAATGAATTAATGTAAGTTTGTAAATTTCTAAGCATTGTTTTTAAAGAGGCTAGGCTGAGTGAGAAAATGGCATAGTCAGAAAAAAAAACTGCTGTAATTGAGTACCAAGAGGATAATAAAGGATATTTGACCGCAGTTAGTTCTATTATGCTGTTAAAATAATTGTGACAAACAAAAATCTTTTTTTGGCTTTTTCGCAACTAAATAACAATATTTAACTTTAAATTAATTGAAGCAAATATTTAATATAATTACATACCTCAACATGTAGACTGGTCTGTCTACGGAATGTTTCGATACATAATACAAAGGATATTATTTAAGCAGATATAACAAATTGTGTCAGTTAACTTAAGTTTTTATAGACAAATGGCAGGATGAAAACATTTGCCCAACTGTTCTGTGTCCATAAAAACTTATTAAGGTAATTGACACATTTTCTTATGTCTGCTCAGATAATAGACTAGTCTACATGTTGAGATATGTAATTTTATTAAATATTTGCTGCAATTAATTTAAAGTTAGATATTTTTATTCAGTTGCGAAAAAGTCAAAAAAGATTTTGTGCCATTCTAAACGCAACAAATAATCTGAACACATTAAAAAAAATAATTGTGCTTATTTTGTGCGTCTTAAACTTGAAATTTACGAATATTTCAGCCATGCATTCAACGTATCAAGAAAATGTTCATATTACTTTGAGGTTTCTAGTGAAGTTTTTATAACTCTATAAAACTTTCTACCATTATACCATAAATAGAACAGGTATTTTAGATATAATATATTCCGCGTCAGTTTTAGATAATGTTGCTTTTTTAAAATTATTTAATGTTAATTTAAATTTCCTTTTGTTGGTATTAACTTACTAGGGCAGATTTAGAGTCATACACATCCACTGAAATAGGATTATTTTATAAAATACTGGGGTTCCACAACAAAAGGCCAAGTTGCTGATAGTCCACTTTGCTAATATACCAGGCCAAAATTACAGTACTTATAGCCTGCGCACAGGTGTACACTTGTTATTCTAAGCATCTGTAAATACATTGACCGTCAGGCGACAATCAAAACTCTGTCTTCCACTAGAATCTGTTCATGGCTTAAATGTTAATGCAGGAAAGCTCTTTAAGGCTATTAGAGACAATGTAGTTTAGGGAGCTGGCTATCAAGGCATTCGGTACAAACAAAAAACGCATTAAGCTCAATAAACGTACAGGGTTATTCAACAAGGACCGAATGGGGGCTCTTTTTTCAGCTATAATGTTAAGTAGTAATTGAATAATTTTCTGCTTTGTAAATAAGTACTATGTAATGCACTTGTATCATAAATTACTATTAAAGTTATAGAAAAGTTTTTTTATGGTTTGATTGTCAGTTTTATTTGAGGAAACTATCTGTATTATTAAAATTTACTTGTTTCAGGATGACCTACCATTGCGCTAGAGCCTCAAGATGGGGAGATTTGTTACCAATAACGACAGTAGAAAATAGTTCTGATGATTGCAAACAAGATACTGAAGAAAGTAAATAAATGCTTTTTTTACAGATTTCGAATTTTTATTTTAATATCCAAAAAGAAGTATTACAACCAAATGGTAAGTAGCAAATGCGTATTTTGTACTATCTAGCTATAGTCTTTTTTCACCCATATATATATATATATATATATATATATATATATATATATATATATATATATATATATATATATCTTCCGTCATTCGGAAGCCCGAAATGTCACATTGCACGGGCATTCGAAGCCCATCGCGACCTTTGGAAGCCCACCTTCGGGCTTCCTAAATATAATGTGTATAAAGCTTTCCTACGTTCACACTAAAGTTAAAGAAAACTGTACCTAATGTTTTGCTTGGGCTTCATATTTACATGTTACTCTCTAAAAACATACGCTTCAGGGTTCACGCTATCGTACTGTAGTTGGCGCTCTAGTCGTTGTGTGTAAATAATATACGTATCGGCGAAATGGCAGCGTCGCAGAAAATTTTGATTATAATTTTAATAAGATTAGACATTTGTATATTATGGTTATGAATTCGAAGTGGGAATTCGTGGCCCGGGCTTCAAAAAAACGCGCGAAAGTGAATTTAGTGAATATTAATGACATAGAGGAGATAACAATTTGTGGCTGGAATATTTTTATATTAATGAAACGTTCAAAGCGGATTTTAGAACTTGCTTTAGATATTTGTACGAACGTTAAAAAATGTACAGCGAAATGGTTTTGGTTAATTGTTAAGCGTTAGGAAAAATAATACTACATATCTTGCGCTAAAGACAAAATAAATCCTACAAGATCCTCATTTTGATCTTTGACTTATTAGGTTAATATCATTATCTTTTTAATTAAATTAACATTCAACTATTTTCTACGGATTAATATTTAGAAAATTTGTTCAGAAAAATATAGAACATTCGCATGGCAGTATGTTAAAAGCATACACCCCATAAATTTCACACCACATAAAAACAATGCAAACCAATCAAAAACCAGAACACAACTCAACAGAAATGCATGGAAGCAAAAACGACCTTACGTTAAGTATAACTTTATTCCTAAAGAAAGTGCCCTCCAATGAGGCGAAATTTTAGCTTGGAAAGTTTCGACTTCTGACCTATTTATCAACGGCCGGTGCCGATGCCGGCGAGTCACCTGATTACGACAGAGCGGGATGGCGATTGCCGATGCACGCGTTTTCTATTGCATTCTTAAGGCGATAAATCTGTAGCTTGGATATGCTTTTATTGGTTATTTAAATCACATAACTAGCGAAATATTCCAACGGCTTCTTTTTACGTGGTGCGTGCGGCTGAGAAAGAAATAGGAAATAGATTGCGATAATCGCTGATTGAGGGCGTTCTGTCTTTTAAGGTGAATAAATACGCGTGAGTAAGTTTTTGTTTTGTTTTGATTTGGTAAGTTGGACCGTTCCATTTTTTGTATTTGCTTTTTGCTTTTGAAATGAATCCTATTCACGACATTATTGCTTCATTAATTGAAACGCCTTTTTTAAGAAGAAGCGAAACTGAAAAGAAACAGATATTAGGTAGCCGTCCGACGCCGAAAATTTTAGCAATATTTAACGATAAGAGGCAAGGTAAAAAATATTCAAGAACTTTTCAAATATCTTGGTACGAAACTTATAGGTGGCTATGCGGAAGTATTTATAAAGAAAGCTTATATTGTTGGCCTTGTATTTTATTAGGTTGCGTCAAAAATAATTGGAGTTCAGGGGGCGGATATTCGGATTTAAAAAATTTTTCACGAGCAGTAAAATCGCATGAAAGTTCAAGAGAGCATATTAAAAATTCGGTAGCACTTACAAGACTGGAGCAAAATAGGGCGACTATTGCGGATGCACTACAAGAAAATGCAAGTCTTAATAAACTTGTTTATAATGAAAATGTTCAAAAAAACCGTTTATTATTAAATTATTTAATTGATGTTACTATTACTTTGGGTAAACAGGACTTGGCATTTCGAGGTCATAATGAAACAACAGATTCTTTTAACCGTGGCAATTTTAAGGAAATATTTGCATGCTTAATAAAAAGAAATGCCGAACTTACTGAACATTGTGCTAAATTTAGTAATATTTTTACGGGACAATCTAAGACTATACAAAATGAACTAATTGGTTGCATACATGACTATATTCAAGAATATATAAAAAAAGAAATCAATGACACCGATTGTTGTTTTTTTGGCGTAATTGCGGATGATAGTACTGATATAACATAAAAATCACAGTGTTCCATAACAGTTAGGAATGTGACCAAGGGATCTTTAAAAGAAAGATTTTTAGGATTTTTTGACGTTAGCGATAATAGAATAGCAGAGAGCCTTTTTCATTTAATACAAAACAGCTTAGAGCCTTATGACTTCAAAAATAAATTGGTCGCGCAGTGTTACGATGGGGCTAGTGTTATGGCAGGTGAAATAAATGGGCTTCAAACAAAAGTTAGATCTATTGCTCCTTTAGCTATGTTTACTCATTGTTGCGCCCACAGATTAAATCTAGTTTTACAACAGGGAACAAAACTGATTACCCAAAATCGTATATTTTTTGCCACTTTATTAGGAATACCAAATTATTTCCACCAATCACCAAAACGGTCTTTTGTGCTTAATCAGATAGTAGGTAAAAGAATTACGCGAGCTGTAGAAACGCGATGGTATACACGGTCTAAAATTTAAAACTTAGTGGCTAATGAATGGGTCAATTTAATTATAGTATTTGAAACTATTATTAATGACTTAAGTTCTGGAACAGAATCTATTAATGGTGCAAAAGGATTTCTAAAGCATTTTAATGATTTCGAATTTTGCCTTTTAACGCATATTTATAAACAAATTTTTAGTTGCACTGATGTACTGTTTCAAATATTACAGTTAAAGCATTTAGATATAAAAAAAAGCCATTATTCTGCCAACTAACACACGTCGAGGGCAATGTTCTAGCGACTTTGATATTTTTACTAAATATAAAATATTATATTTCGAAATAATAGATTGTATAATTCTTCAATTAGGGACGCGGTTTGAAAATTTAAATAATTTAAATTTCTTTGCTTTAGTCGATTGCACAAAATATTCGGAATATGTTAAATGCTTTCCAGACGACTTATTAAATAATTTATTAAAAAATTATCCAAACATTTTTAACAGAGATAGATTAAAGAATGAGCTTTCTGTATTGTATAGGGATGAACAATTTTCAAATTTAGATGTCGAAAAAAGTCTAGCTTTGTTATTTAAAGATTTTAAAGCAATTTTTGCGGAAGCATATAAGCTTTTTAATTTAGTTTCAACTATTCCCGCAACAAGTGTATCGGCCGAACGAAATTTTTCATGTCTTAAACGGATCAAAACCTACCTAAGAAACACAATGACACAAGAACGGCTTTCGGGTTTTGCATTGATATCAATAGAGCAGGAATTACTGTCAGAACTTAGTGAAGACCAAAACTTTTACGACCAAATTATAGATAAATTTGCAACCTTAAAAGACAGACGTATAGATTTAATGTACAAAAAGTAGTTTTTTTTATCTTATTTCATACAACTATTTATTTTAAGTTTTAATAAACTAAATTATGTTTTTATTATCGCAATCACCGCTATATTTTAGTGATAGGTGTACATATTTTACTTGTTTTGTTTACTTTTTTTAGAGTTTATTTTTTTAGTTTTTAATGGTTTAGTAGGGCTATTGGCGATGACCTCCATTAAAAAAAAGGTCAACGCGTCGCAGAATAATACCTCATGGGTGACGTGGAAATTTATTCACATTTAAACAAAATTAACCTCATGTAGCCTCACCCTTCAATATACTCACGAGCCGCCACTGGGTGTTTTTTTGGTTGGTGACAAATGCAGGACATAATTTTTGGCTCACTTTAGGGCTATAAGTTCATATTAACATGTACTTGCAAGACATTCGTTTTTGAGATAGTGAGTGTTAATATTTTAATTTTTTTAGTTTTTATTACATAAAATTTGATTTACTGTATGCTGTGAATAATGCCTACAGAGTGGCTATGAAACATTTCAGAACACTTTATAGGGCATTACTTTTTCCCAGGTTGCGACTCCTTTTACCTCACAGGAATTTTTACTACAGTGCCACTAACCATTTTTACTATAAATGAAAATTACTGACTCTGTTCTGTAACTTCTTGGTCTTTTACATTAATTTAATTTTTTGAACTGTTTAGAACTTATTAATGGAAATGTATATTTATGCTTGGTCATGGCACACATGACTTGATTCTTGTGAAGTCCCTGATTTCTTAAAAACGTTTGAAAATATTTGTTAGGGCATGGGTGATGTAACCTTGTAGACAAGTCTAAATCATTCATTCATAACTCAATTCAACTCATTTCACAATATTTAAGTTTTATCTAGTAAATATTACAACCTTTTAGATCTATTTTATATTATAAAAGAGATAAAACATATCTTACCTGACTCTGTATTAAACTATCAACACATTTAATGCATTTTTTAACCTTCATTAGAATGACGCTATAAATTATAGCATTATATTTTTCACGAGCTAAATTGTTTCATTTGGTGAACAGTTTAATTCACGCCGATATATATATATATATATATATTAGAAGTAATTTGGGTTGTCTATAAGTGGGATTTATAACGTAATATTTAATTTTAGGGTGGAAATGTCGTTTTTTTATAATTTGTACATAAATCAAAACAAGTAATTTACTTCATATTTATTTTTACGTTGCCATCCAGATAAAATCACAATATTACGTTATAAATCCCACTTATAGACAACCCAAATTACTTATATATATATATATATATATATATATATATATATATATATATATATATATATATATATATATATATATATATATATATATATATATATCGGGCCCCACGTTGGGCGCCATTTGTGTAGCGTATCATACCCCTTGTTTTTTTACGCTCAGCTAAAGGCAGCTTTTCATCTGGAGAGCACTATGGGTTCGGGGGCAAATGAAAAATAATTTTATTTAATTAACTTTGATGTTAGATATTAGAATTTAATTATTAAATTTCTGTGTGTTCTTTTAAAATCAAAAGTAAATCTAAAAAAAAATACATTACATAATCCAAATAGACTACTAAAAGGGCGCCACGCTGTTTTTTTTTATATATTTAATAAGGGAAAACCGCGAAACCAAAATAAATATACTTTAGCCTAAGCTAGTTCCTATAGCAAAAAAAAAACTGAAATAAAAATTAGGTGAGTGTGGGCAGGATAAATGAAAGTATGAGGTAAATTTCCTATACTTACGACGACACTATATATTATATAGCAAATGTACAATTTAAATAAGGTAATTCTAAATAAAAAAAAGGAATTTTATATGCCAAGATTTTCATAAAGAAAATTAAATAAGCCCATAGTCGACTATAGTTCACATAACTCATTAATAATTTTAACACCTTTAATTATTGTTATATAAATGAAAGTTAGAAAGAATAATTAACTGGTTCACTTTTAAATAGCATAAATCGTTTAAACTTTAAATCAAATGTAAAAATGTATAATATTAAATAATGCTTGTAGTAAAAAAAAATTAAATAAAAATGGATAATTAATAAAATAATTTTATCTGGCCTCTATAAATCCTTCCAGGGATGTTAGGACTTCAAGGGCTGCATCAAAACATCAAAAGAGGATCACTTCAAAATCACAGGAACAGTTACAGTGTCTGGAACTAACAGCCTTCGAACGGAACTGGATCAAATAAAGAAGTCTAGGCGGGACAACAGATTACGTTTCTTTTAAGACCATAATTCATAACTCATGGTACGGTACGGTATGCCAAAACTTAGGAGTCGACTCCCATGTGGATTCTAAAAGGAGAGGGAAAACCATGGATGAGTACTCCAAAAAAAAAAAAAAACGAAAACAGGGAAATACATAACATTTTTCAAAACGAAGAAAAAGGTATGTGAAATTATTATAAGCAGCTTACCTTAACTAAATCCCAAAGTTACTATACAAAAAAAACTCCAAAACGTTTGATTCCGACATGGCCAAAGATTGCTGGATAAAAATCCAGGTTTTCTCCAAAACACAAACTTTACTTTGGCTCTCAGATAAAGCAGATAGTTAATCCATGCGAAGAAACAAAAATTCAAATCACCACCACTGGGTATATTCGGGATGATTCCCGATTTTTCTTCGGATCAACACATGGAGGTGTTGTAAGTACCTCGACTACCAACCGGAATGACGATACCAAGGGATGAAGTCCGTTGGCCAACCAAGAAGGTCGAGCACGGAAATAGTCAGTAAAGTGACTCGTGAAAGGAAGCGGCAAATTCAAATTCACCATGAAACTTAAGAAAATTCATTAACTTGATTCGGCAACACTGCAACTGAAAACCGAAAGTAGAAACGCAAGCCGACGTCGACGCCGTGAATCCATGACTTGAGAGTACCAAAAGGATATGTTTATATTGAATATAAAATTCCTTTACCTGCTTTGAATATTGAAATGATTGGCAAATATTGTGATTTTATATGGATGGCAACTTAAAAATAAATATGAAGTACATTACTTGTTTTGATTTATGTACAAATTATAAAGAAAACGACATTTCCACCCTAAAATTAAATATTACGTTATAAATCCCACTTATAGACAACCCAAATTACTTCTAATATATATATATCGGCGTGAATTAAACTGTTCACCAAATGAAACAATTTAGCTCATGAAAAATGTAATGCTACAAAATGCTCCGCTGATTGGGAACTTTAAATCTTTTTGAACAATTGGTTTCAATTACACCCCTAATCCGATTGTTATAAATAGTACTTGAAAGCAGTTAGTTTTAATGTGTTAGTAATTATATAGACTTAAATAATGTTGCATTATTAAAACTTTACATTTTTTATAGCCTTTCTGTGAGTGGTAAGGTGTCACAAAAAAAATAACATTTTCTTGTATTATATAATCATATTGCTAAAAATAGTACTTGACAGCAGTTAGTACTTTAAATATGTAAATAAATACACATTTTTTAAATAAAGTTTTATATCCAAAGTATTAGTTTTATTTTCTTTTGTTAGTTAGTAATGATTACGACCCTTAAATGTGCAATAATTTTTTAACAGTTTTTCAACAATTTTCTCTCATTAATAATCTGATTGATAATCACAATAAAATACTTTGAAATATAATACTTAAAATTGTAGTAAATATAATAAAACCATTTTTTCTATTAACGCATAGAAAATATTAGTCTATTACAAAAATGACTTATTCAGTTTTTCGAATTACCCTATTCACAGTTAAAAATGTTGACTTAATATAATTCTCCATTAATAAAAAATAAGTATGATAACTGTTAAATAAAAATGCTTGTATTGCTTGAGCATATTGGCAACGCAGCTGGGCTTCGTATAATTTAACAAGGATATACATTTTTACACAGCGGGCTTCTTATTTTCTAAAAACGTATGGGATTCATAAAACCTGGAAAATATAACGATTTCTGTATATCAAGAAAAAGTTACCCCTCTGTCTTTGCTTGCAATAACTGTAAGATTTAAATTGTTTTTCAATAAAATACACTGTGGGACATACCGGGCTTCATATTAGACATAAGATGTATATATGTATATATGTATATATATATATATATATATATATATATATATATATATATATATATATATATATATATATACATACATATACATATATTTATTTTTATTTATTTATTTATTTATTTATTTAATGTACTCAAAATTTTACAATTTGTAAGGTATTATATATAAGAATTTAATGTTTAGAGTGCAGGTTTTAACTGTACGATGAATTCACATGAATTTGTGGGTACACTGATTACCAATAAATCAATATTGTTTTACTAATTTTCAGCTATTTTCCCAAAGTAAAGCAAATTTCCGAGAATTACAAGTGAAAACTTAACTCTAGTGTTAAAGTAAATTAAAGTAAGTTTGTCTGAAACCAAGGAATTATATCACAAATCTTATCAAAATTTTCAGCTATCCATTTAAATATTTTCTTTTTATTTCTTTGAAAATTTAGTGCAGTAACCCTAAAGGGAATTTTATTTGTAATTTTAGGTATTATATATGTGAAATGCCTTTGCACAGATGAGAAACGGGTATTTGGCGTAGTCAAGTTTTTATTCCAGTATGCCCTTGTACCCAGACCATGTGTCACGCAATCTTCCCGTGACTGATTCTTGATATATAACTTAAAACATGTCTTTATATATAGTTGTCTGATATTCATAAGTTTTATATTTCTGAACAATATATTTGTTGGATACATCCGTTTTTTAAACATTATTATTTTTAAAAAGTACTTTTGTAGTACAAATAAAGAAGTCAGAATGTTGTTAGAAGCTGCCCCCCATGCGGAGATCCCGTAGCACAAAACCGATTCCACAAGTGCCTGGTATAACATCCGTAGCACATGATACGGTACTATCTGTCTCAGGAAGTAAAACTTGTATATGTTCTTTCTTAATTTCTCCATAACTAGGTTTACATGCTCATGCCATCTCATATACTGATCAAAGTAGACTCCAAGATATTTAATTTTTTCTGTTTGTTTAATTTTATTTTTACATTTACAGTTTTCAAAATATTTACAACCCCAATCATGAATTTTGATTTATCTATGTTAAGTGTTAATAGACTTTTATCCAACCAGCACTTGATTTTCTGCATAGTCTGTTCAGCTTTTTTTAATACATTATTCCAACTATTGTCCTTTATTAATATTACTCTATCATCCGCATAACATACAACCCTATTATCACAAATATCTGTAAGGTTATTCACATATATTAAGAAGAGAATCGGTCGAAGTACCGTGCCCTGTGGTACACCAAAATCAATTCTTTTTGGGTCGCTTTCATAATTTTTTATTTTTACTTTCTGCATTCGTTTATCGAGGTATGATCTAAACAGGTCATTAATTTTACCACGTACTCCAATGTTCTCTAATCTTTCTAAAAGAATCTGGTGCTCCACAGTATCGAATGCCTTTGATAGGTCTAGGAAAATTGCCATTGGTTTATGTCCTTCATTAAAACTCCTTGTGATAAATTCCGTCACCTCGGCAACAGCATTCTCGGTACTGCAGCCATCTCTAAACCCAAATTGATGATTGGACATTAATCCATTTTTTTCCAGATAATCCCAAAGTCTCAATTTTATACATTTCTCAACTATTTTGCTCAAGGTACTTATAATTGCAATAGGTCTGTAGTTAGTTTTTTCTATCTTATCGCCTGATTTAAATATTGGTATTACAATGGCATTTTTGAAGATATCCGGAAAGACGCTTGTCTCGAGAACACTGTTTACCAGGTGTCTTAGAGATTTTACCAAAAAATGTGAGTTCTCCTTAACAAATTCCGCAGAAATACCATCTTCGCCACTAGCTACTCCATTTTTTAATGACATTATTTCTTTTAATAATTCGGTTTCAGAAATTGGAGCCATAAATATGGAGTGTGTGCATACTGGCCCGTCGTCAACGGGATTTAGGGGCTTCTCAATTTTGTTTGCAAGTTTCTGGCCTACTTTACAAAAGTATTTGTTTAATTCTTCTGCTATGCCTATATTATCTAAAATATCTTTTCCATTATCATCTTTAATTACTTTTATCTCATGTTTAGTATTATTTTCGCCTATGGCATGTTTTATGGAATTCCACATTTTTTTAGGGTTTTTTAGATTGTTATTAATTATTCCTTGATAGTACATATTTTTCACCTTATTTATTAGTTTTGTTAACCTATTTCGGTAATCCCTAAACTCATTTAGAGTTTGCAGGTTACCAGGACTTCTTGCAGATTTCCTTTTTAACTTGTCTCTAATCCTTATTGAAGTTAATATACCTGATGTGATCCATGGTTTGATATGTTGATTTTTTGATTTTATTTTTACTTTATTCGTACAGCTTTTAGTAATGTTTTTGATAGTATTTACAAGTTTACCAGCTATTTGGTTAGGGTCATTGCATTCATATAGTAAATCCCATTTGTAGTCTGATAGTATGTTTTTAATTTTTTGGTAATCTACTTTATCATAAAATCTAGTTATGTTTTTGTGTGATTGAATAACATCTTGCATTTTCATATTAATTACCACTGGGTAGTGATCTGTTAGACCCGAAATCAGTACCATTCCCAGGATATTTTCTAGCTATTTTTATCAATCTTTACGAACACGTGATCTAGGCATGACTTTGATTCACCTACCACTCTAGTTTCCTTATTTATAACACTTTTGTATCCAAACTCCCCTAATATACCTATATAGTTGTTTGTTACTCGTGTATCTGTGTTTAATATATTAATGTTGGTGTCCCCTGTAAAAATTTCTATGCTGCATTTTTTATAGTTTTTCAGATATATATATATATATATATATATATATATATATATATATATATATATATATATATACACTGACCGGCTCGAAAAACGGGCACCTTAAAATTTTGAGGAATTTAATTTTTAATATATTTTTTTCCAGTGGGTCGATTTTAATAATTTTTTTTAGCAGTTTGTAGCTAAGTAATTTGACTTTTTAGGCTCTTTCTAAATTAAAAATAAAAGTTTTCATCTGTCTATTATACGAGGGAAAACAAAATGTTGTTATCTCAGTGAAAGTTGGAAACGCCCTGTAGAATCATTTAGCAAAGTAAGGAACTTTTTATTACAAAGTCCAACTTTTCTTAATAATTTGTTTTTTGTTTCATCTCAATAACTTTTTTTTTTTGGAGATACTTATTCTGATTATAAATTTTTACAGAATGTCCTATTAAATCATGGGAAAAATAGAAACATACAATAAGAAATTTAAACCAGATGATTACTAATACCGATTACTATACTCGAGCTTCAATGACAGCGTTTATTTGTCTCAGCCTAATTTCCACTAAATGTTGTATAGTGTGCCCTTCGCAATCAGCCAATGTCCCAGGGGCGGGTACTAAACTTCGAATTTTCCTACCGAGCATATCCCAGAAATGCTCGATAGGGTTTAGATCTGGGCTGTGTAGTGGCCAATCCATTTTGGGAAGTTGGCCCCGTTTAAGTATTCCGTCACTATTGTGCATGTGGAATCATATAATTAGTCAACATACCATAACTGAACCTCCTTGAAAGCTTACTATGGGACTAAAAGTACATTCGGCATATCGCTCCCCTGTTCGTCTCCATACTCTTACTCGACCGTCTGGGGATTTCAAACAAAACCTTGACTCGTCGGTAAATAAAACATCTCCAATCATTTTCAGTCTAATTTTGGTGTTCTCTGGCAAATCGCAGCCGGGGCGTTCTTGACATAACATTTGCGTCATTTAACCTTCTTGTTTCAGTTCTTAGCGATAAACTTACAATAAAACGATCGTCTCGATTTTGAAAGGGCCTGTTCCTCGACGTCTAGCGTTTGAACCTGTCTCGAGAAAGCGTGCACTGTACTTCGTGCACACCTGAATCTGTTAACGATATAACTTTGACCTCTATCATCTTCCATTAAAGCAACAATAGCCGATACAATTTCTGGACTTAAAACTATTTTTGCTATAGTAACTGCCAACAAACATTATTATTATGACTTTTTAGTGATAGTGACATTACAAAAACAATAAACACTATTTCATTTCATAGATTGAGACCAAAAGCAAAAGCACCCTTTTAATGCTAAAATAACTGTAAATTAGCGTCTTCTTCAAAAGCGCATATCTCCAATAAAAATAAAGTTATTGAGATGAAAGTTGTACCTTGATAATAAAACGAGTTTTAAATTCCTCCCTTTGTTAAATAATTCTACAGCGCGTTTCAAACTTTCGCCGAGATAACATTTTGTTCTCCCTCGTATAATTGACAGATAGGGACCTTCATTTTTAATTTAGAGACTAAAAAGTCAAGTTGTTGAGATCAGTTTCCACGTGTGATGTAGACCGTAACCCATATCTCTATTGAAGTTTTTTTTGTGTTTACAAAATTTCAAAATTCTCTAATTCCTGAAACCGATGCCAGAACCTTGGTTTCCTTACACTTATAAAGTGGCCAGTGGATTGCTGATGCCCAGCTACAGCAAAATGAAGAATTTGTTTATTTTTAATACATCGTTCATGTTCCTTAAGTCTAGTTGATATTGAGCGTCCTGTTTCTCCCACATACACTTCTCCACAAGAGCAAGGAGTTTTATATACTCCTTCTGTTTGAAAAGGTATAATATCTCTCAGGGATCGCAAGCATTGTCCAATCTTTTTATGTGTATTGTAGATTGTACGTATGTTGTGTATATGTATATGTGTATTTAGGGAAGAACGACACTACCTAACAGTTCAGTTTCGATGTTTCTTATGTTAAAAAATCTTGACAGTAGTAGACTAATTTGTCTACTGAATGTTTCGAGATAAATAATTGAAAAAAATATATCTCGAGAAAAAGTGAACCGATTTCCATAGTGGGATTTAAAAATAGATTACGTATTGCTTTGATGAATGTAAACATTTTCATTATAATTTTTTATCTGGTGAAAACTTGATTTTTATGGAGTGAAATAAAACAAATATAATATAATAAAAATATTTATAAAAATATTAACTCATTAATGTATATTTACAATGTTCAGTACAGCTAAATTTATTGCATTGCATTGACCGGTTTCAAATTGCCAGGTGAACATATTTCGAATGGGTATGGCACATTTGTTTTTTTATTTAGAGGAGTGATTAATAATTGGCAATCCACATTAACATGTTTTGAAACATACTGGGTATAAAATAATTAATTTCCACAAAACATTTCGATTTCAAGATACAGGGTGTAAAAATGTTTTTTTTATAAAAAACACTGTGACAAACAGCGTCTTCCATTTTAATGATCCAATTCCAAGACCAATGATCTATAGTAGTATCAGAGCACTCTTTTGCCATTTTTATGTTCAGTTTTACGCAGAATACTCAGAGATTTCCTAATTTACCTGTTCCTTTGAAAATAGGAATTGTTCTCAGAGTGCTTTGAGATTACCCCTACTTTCTTAAGTATGGAAGTATATTAAAATTAAAATATGCAAATAATTAAGTTATTTATCAATCATTTTCAAACAATTTATAAAACAATAAAGCAATTTTAGGTTTTACCAAAAAAAAATGCTTATAAAGTGATGTTGTTCCTATTTTGGTTTTTAAAATAAATGGTTCTGAATATCAAAAAAAAAAATCAAGATTTTTTCTTTTCTCGCATGGCCAACTAAGTAAAATAAAACAAATGCTTTACATTTCCGCCATTTTTTATCAGATGTCAAAAATTAAGCTTTATCAGAATGTAAATAAAAATTTGGGGGTTTCCTTTTAATAATTCATGCAAGTTAAACTGGAAGAACAGAATTATCAAACATGGGTTAAAAGTTGAGAAATAGTGTACCATATATGGTACAAAATTTAATATAGTCCGCTGTTATATTAAAATTTATGAAAAATGTTTGTTGCATCTATTCGAATTTAAATTAAACCTATGGATGCCACCTTGTTATTTAGACACTGACCATATTTATAAGTTGTAAATATTCATTCTTATTAATTCAATACTGGATATAAATTTATAAATCTAGAAAAAAAACATACAGTACATTAACAACGGTATTTTAATGTATAGTAAAACTTGCCCGCGATGTTACTTCCCTATAAATTCCATATTTTTCGAGATATCATATTTCAAAAATAAATTGTACAGGGTGTTCCAGCGAGGACTGAACAGGGACCTATTTTCGACCTTCCTTGTATTTTGGAAAAATTCAAAATAGCCAATCGATGTATTTTTTCTTGTAGAATCCAAAAATATCATCGAAAAAATATTTGAACCAGAAACAAAAGAGTTACGCTATGCATCAGGTGTTTTTTAAATGGAATGTATCGTTTTTTATACGATTTTTGGAAAGAGTGATTTTTTTTATGTCCGTTCTGATTAAAATATTTGATTTTGAGATAGCTGTTTATATTACATTTTAATGTTTTACAAACTAAAATTTTAGCTTCACCTGTTTATAATATACGATAGGTTGGTATAGGTGATCAAGGTAAAATGACCTTTGAATGCTTTGTCAATAAAAATTGACATTATTTTAGTTATTGTCGAAGTTTTCACCTAAAAAATATATATTTGACTCTGATCGAAATGAAATACTCTTTGGACGAGAGACTACAGATTGTTATGCTATTTTACAAGTGCCAAGAAAATGCAAGAGAAGCAAGAAGAAGATTTATTGCAAATTTTCATAGAAATATATCCATCAATACAATTCTAAGGATAAAAAACCTATTTGAGGAAAATAAAACTTTACATGATAGAAAAAGAAATATACAAAGAAGAAGAAATCGAGGCCAAGCCATTATAAATTATTTTCAAGTTAATCCAACCAAATCTATTTCGGATGCAGTTCGGGAAGTTCAGTATGGTGGCGGTGTAAGGCGCAGAAGAGTTACCCGAGGGACTGTTCACAGGACTCTGAAAATTCATAACTTTAGGCCTTTTCGTATCCTTCCACTTCAGCACCTAACACCGGCACAAAAAGAACTTCGCTTCCAATTAGTTTCTCAAATGGTAATTCGGCAAGAAAACGAAGACCCTGATTTATTCAAAAATATTGTGTGGACCGACGAAGCTACTTTCACAACATCGGGAGTATTCAACAGACATAATAGTCACCACTGAGCCGTTGAAAATCCAAAAAAGTTCCAGACTATTAAATTTCAAGGGAGGAATTCTATTCATGTTTGGTGTGGGATAAAAAACAATAAAATTTTGGGACCAATATTTTTTAACGGGACTTTAAATGGGCACAGATATTATGAGTTTTTAGAAAACGATATTTGAAAATTTTTTGGAAGACTTACCATTGGCAGAATATCAGAATTTAATTTGGCAACATGATGGGTCGCCTCCTCATGCCGTGCATGATGTGGTTCAATTTTTAAATAAGCGCCATAACGAATGGATAGGGCGAAATGGAACATATGCTTGGCCGCCCAATAGCCCCGACCTCTCAGTTTTGGATACATTTCTTTGGGGCCATTTGAAGAACGTCGTATACAAACAACGAAACGAAAATATTCAAGAGATCATGGGAAAAATTGTCGATGAAATAAACCGCCTTAACCAGGAAAATCATATTGTAACAGCAAGTTTAGAAAGGCTACAAAGGGGTTATCGATGTTGTTTCGAGAAAAACGGCGGTCACATTGAAAACTTATGTTATTAGTAGTTTTATTTTATTATTTAATAATTATTTTTTATTGAATTTCTTTTTCTATCATGTAAAGTTTTATTTTCCTCAAATAGGTTTTTTATCCTTAGAATTGTATTGATGGATATATTTCTATGAAAATTTGCAATAAATCTTCTTCTTGCTTCTCTTGCATTTTCTTGCCACTTGTAAAATAGCATAACAATCTGTAGTCTCTCGTCCAAAGAGTATTTCATTTCGATCAGAGTCAAATATATATTTTTTAGGTAAAGACTTCGACAATAATTAAAATAATGTCAATTTTTATTGACAAAGCATTCAAACGTCATTTTACCTTGATCACCTATACCAACCTATCGTATATTTTAAACAGGTGAAGCTAAAATTTTAGTTTGTAAAACATTAAAATGTAATATAAACAGCTATCTCAAAATCAAATATTTTAATCAGAACGGACATAAAAAAATCACTCTTTCCAAAAATCGTATAAAAAACGATACATTCCATTTAAAAAACACCTGATGCATAGCGTAACTCTTTTGTTTCTGGTTCAAATATTTTTTCGATGACATTTTTGGATTCTACAAGAAAAAATACATCGATTGGATATTTTGAATTTTTCCAAAATACAAGGAAGGTCGAAAATAGGTCCCTGTTCAATCCTCGCTGGAACACCCTGTACAAAAAATAAAGTTACAAAGTTAAAGGTATATAAAACAAATACCAATTGCCAAATATATAATTTACCTTTTTTACGATTAATGGATTCTAAACATACCGGATTTGATATGCTTATAAAATAAATAAAAGAAAAAATGGAAAACTTCGCCCTAAGAGAGATGCAGTGAAGAGTGAAAGAGAATCTTTGTCACACATTTTGGCCTTATGGCGCAATTTTCTCCTTTCGAACCAGGTATATTTAAAATCAGGAGAAAGATCAAGTTATATTTATGTTTACGATTGTGTCAGCCAATACTCGATGGAAATCTATATTATATAAAATGTAAAGACTAAATTTTTTTACAAACACTTCCACTATGTTTGTTTAACAACATGTAACATGTTTCGCTACACAGTAGCTTCTTCGGACCTCACATCTCGAATGAACAAACTTAAAGAGTAAAGAAATATTATATAACTAGGTGTAATATAAAAATTCGAATATTTTAACAACACAAAATGTCTGGGAATTTTTAAGTACTAGCCATAAACTAAAAATACAATTGGGCCTCTGGATATTTACCCATGCGTCATCGGTCGATAAAAATATCAAAGACGTGCTTTTTAAACATCGTATCGATTGCTATTCCACAAACCAGTAATAACAGAAAAGGATGAAACATAAAATATTCTCTTCCGAATATGAATACATTCAAGGCATATGTTAAAGGATTTACTTACTAAAACGAACTTGCTAGACAGGCTTTTCACGTCAAAGCTTTAAAGGTCAAGGATCTACAATAGAACGAAAGCTTTCACAACTTTAGTCAATTAAGAAATCATGGTTCTTGGGATTAGACCGTGTCAAATTGGAATTACCATTCGACGTTTCGGCTTCAACTGCACGAGGCATCTTCAGAGATCTTTACATTCAGTGTTCATATCTCGTGGAGTAAAAATCTCTGAAGATTCCTCGTGCAAAGGCGAAACGCCGGATAGTAATCTCAATTGGTCAAAGATTTGTTTGGGCGTTATTTTATTATTTTCATTTTATATTATTCATATTTATTTTATAAAGTCTTGTGCCGTTTAATATTCAAATGTAGTACGCCGCACGGATCTAAAACCATGACGAAAGGGAAGGTTTGTCAAAAATAGACTGTTTCTATAGATATCTAGAGTTTTAGCCAATAACTAATGAGTAACGCACCGTTCCTATAGATACTTGCATTCTTCTGTTCATAGCCTTAGATTTGTGCGCCAAACTATAA
Organism: Kuschelorhynchus macadamiae; assembly: GCA_030620095.1. NCBI lineage: Eukaryota > Metazoa > Arthropoda > Insecta > Coleoptera > Curculionidae > Kuschelorhynchus > Kuschelorhynchus macadamiae. Next base: position 171,486 of record JAUTXW010002504.1, read on the forward strand.
GTCCTTTTAGGAAAATAATTTTGTAGTATTTTTTGTTGCTGTTATTAATTAATAGTAATTTAATTTACGAAATGTTGTTTTGATTCATATGAATATGAATGATGACTCGTTGGTAAACATCCAACCGATCAACTGTACCTAAATTTATTAAAACATATTTAACTAAGGTGAACTGTTGAATTCTACCTGATCGTTTAACAAACAATTTGAACCTTTAAGTTTATTTACTTCTAGAGATTCCATACATTGAGTATACTGGAAGCTCTAGAAATAAATAAGGTCAAATATTCAAATTGTTTGTTAAACGATTTATGTAGAACACTTTGTTAAATATGTTTTAATACATTTTAGGTAGTTTTAGTTTATGGCTAGTACTTAAAAATTCCCACTTTTTATATTGTTAAAACTTCTGAGTCGTTATATTGATAGAAATATTCCTTTATTCTTTAATTGTGTTCATTCAAAAAGTAACATCCGAAGAAGCTAGTATGTAGGGAAACATGTTACGTGTTGTTAAACAAGTATAGTTGACTTGCTTGTAAAAAACTGTAGTGTTTTTTATATTTTACATAATATTCTATTTAAGTTATAAAAAAAACTTACTAACTAGATAGATATCTTGGAAAATAAAAAAGTTACAGCAAATTAAATTGCGGACTATCTAAAATGACCAGACTGTACAAGGCTTAACTGATCTATACAAAAATCAACATTTCTCCAAGACTGCACTTAGAACACTTAAATATCAAAGGAACGAAATAACATGTGTAATCATTTTATTTCAAACGATGCGCGTAAAAGAAAAGACCAAATGTTTATTTCACTTGATATTTAAATGCAAGTCGTTCCGACACTTCTTAACCAATTTGGAGAGTTGATGCAGTCAGTTAATAAATAATAAAATTATGCTTCCTTCCTTTCTTAATAAGACAACATGTAAAACAGTGGTGATAGATGTCAACCTAGAAATTCTTCAAGAGTGTGCATAGGCGTGAATATAGGAAAATCGATAAGATTTATTGCACAGTTTTTATCTAAAACCAAAATTTTGAGAAAATAAGCGGTTTTTTGCCTGTTTTAAAAAAATGTCAAATTTGACAGGGAAATAAATCACGTGACTAACTTTTTTTATTGTAATTTTGAATTTTTCTCAAGCAAACACCTTTCTGCTAAGTGTATTTGATCAGAGACTCTATGCAATCCATAGAATAGAATTGGACACTCCGTACCTTATAGTAACATCTGTATGAATTTGAAAATAAAACCTTCAATGAAAATAACCAAATGCTTCATAGTTTTACACAAACATAACATACTGCCTTAAAATAGATCATAGGTAGCATTAACAATAGAAATGTAGCATTAGCCAATAATACATATTTTTTTCCTAAAATCAGCTATTTTTCACAAAAATTATGTGATTTTTGTTACGAGATATTGACTTTGACAAGTATCAATCTCCATTTTAATAAGGAAAATCTTTCTTTAAAATATACTTTATTGGACATTTGATTTTTTTTGCATTACATTATTTACCACTCTGTACAATGCAGAAAAAAACATTGCTGGAAAAGCATTCTCTACTGTTGATTCTACATAAAGCAAACTTTTAGTCTTATTCAAAGCAGTCAAAAAACTTCGGAACGACAGACATTTAAATTTAATGTCAAATAAACTTTTTGCAATTTTTTTTCTTGTCGAATAGTTTATTTGAACCATATCAGTATAAACGAGTTCCAACCCGAGTTGTAACAAATTGAGGCGTTTATTGTCTGGCATTTGGTCCCTTTGATATCTAATTGCTTCAAAGTTTGAGAAGCATAGATTCCACAATAACACAGATAAATTAAAATAACTACTCCGAACAATGTCGTCCTTAGCAATTAACGACATATATTTATAACCTAGTCAGATACAAATTATGCTTCATTAAAAGTATAAATAAACCAACCTACTATAAAATATGTATTTACAAGATTATCCCGCCTTGACTGAGAGTCCATAATTCCATCTGTTGAGTTATCTGTAACAAAATTACGAATTTAGAGAATATTTGATTTAAAAATATTTAAACCTATCAAACTATGAATATATTTCAGTGCTTTATGCTTCTTATATTATACCTTTATAACCTAACTATAACCGTCTGTGTCAGCAACTTGTCTCCGCTCTTATAAGTTACTTTGAAAAGAAAAGAGATAGATAGATAAGAGAGATAAGTACTGATAATATCATAAATAATTATATATGATTAAAATATCAATTTTTATTACATAAATGACAGAATAATTAAAAATATGGTTGAATTTAAAAAACTGAACGCTTCAATCCTGATTTAAAAAAAAATTAGAAGTCGCTGATTTAATTTAAAAAATTTGATATTTTTGAAATTATTTTTAAATTTTATTTATTGCCGTTGGTAACGCTTTTCTTAATAAAATACATTAAAATAAAAACAATTTGGAATTCATTTGAAATTCTGACAGAATCGAAGTTGCTGGAACGACTGATGAAAAGCAGAATAAGTTCATTCCCAAACAAACGCAATATCATAAATAAAAGCAATTGGGCTGGCAGGCAGGCAAACATATAACTGATACCATGGTTGAGAAAAATCTCGATTTTTTTTTAAATAATTTTTAAATTTTATGTTACCGTTGGTAACGCTTTTTTTTCAAATAAAATACAAAAAACATAAACACGATTAGGAATTTGGTTGAAAATCTGACAAGAAAAGACCAGAAAGCTCGCCTGCCACCCTGTTAAAACTCGCAGAAACTTTCTTTATTTCAATAGTACATTACAGGTAAAAAAAAAAAAGAAAAACCCAAGTAGTACACTAAGTAAGATAAATACAAAGTAATAAAATTAAAATTAAGTACAGTTAACGTCACATAAACACAACTAGGTAAAGAACAAATATATGGAACATAACAACCTAAATATATATAAACATATGTGTATGCGTGAGTCTGTTACAAAATTAGATAAAATATAAGGAGCGATAAGAAGTAAAATGAACTCAAGTTAAAAAAAAATTAGAGCAAAATCAAGTTATAAATATCTTAAGTTTTCTCTTAAATGCTAATGAGCTGCAATTATATTCAAAATCGTAAGGAATATGCTTATTATACAGGGTATCCCACGACGAACTACGGCGATCGATTTCTCAGAAAGTAGGCTTTGGAAAAATTTGAAATTTTGGCAGCTCGCTAAAGTCGATGGGGGCAATTCGCGCAAAATATTTTCAAGATGGCGGCACTTCCGGTTATACCGGAAGTAGACGTCAACTTTCTTTTTATAGAACACCTGTATAATATCGAATTTTTGGATTCCTCGAAAAATTCTAGGTATATTTTATGTATAATATCCTATACCTGTGTTGAACTGCTTTTGAGATATTTTGAATTTTATGTAACAAATGACGTTTGCAGGTCTAGACATAACTATAAATATCTGCTTATCGAAGTCTCTATTATTTATTTGCGGGTGGCTTCCTTGTCCAAAAGGATCCACTTTAGTAGCCTGTGCTGATATTTTTATAATAAATACATATAGGGTGATCAAAAACTGACATTATAAATATACTTTAAAAAATCGTTCAAAGTTACTTTTTTCAAATGGAAACCCCCAATTTTTATAATTTTATCTTATTTAATACTTAAAATAAGGGTGACTTTGTATTAAGTTCTCTATTCAAAAAATTTGTAGTTTTTGAGTTATTGACGATTTAACATTTTTTCTTCTAATAATGCCAGACGGCTTCTAAGTTTTCTGGTTAGTTGGCCATGACAGGGAGGCCCCTTTTGGAAACGTCGAGATTGCAATTCTGGGATATTTTGCAGCATATCCAATGACATCCCTCAGAAACGTGGCAAGACAATCAGGAATCTCGAGGAACTCAGTGCATAGGATTCTGTTAAAACATAACTTCCAACCTTATTTAATATCATTGGTTCAACATCTAAAAGACACTGATTTGCCAAAAAGAGTACAGTTTTGCGAGTTTATTTCAACAATGGTACAAGATAACCCTAGATTTTTGGACAATATAATTTGGACCGATTAAGCAAAATTTACTAAAAATGGCCTTTTCAATAGACACACAATTCCCATTTTTATTAGAGTGATTCGAATCCTTATGCAGTAAGATCGCGGAACTTTCAAAAATCCTGGCAATTTAATGTATTTTGTGCAGTAAGGAACGATGGAATAATAAAACTGAATTTTTACGAAGAAAATTTTAATGGTACATTGCCTAAACACAAAGACTTTTTTAATGAAAAATAATCCATTTAATCCAATCCAATATTACAATAATTTTTTTATCAATTTAGCGCCAATCCAAAACTAGATAAATCATTTAGTAAATATTATTACATAAATAAATTAATATTAAATTATTTATACAGGTCACACTACACTACTTCATACAAATACTGGTCCATATACCGTAACACATCATATCTAAAAAAATATATTGTCCCCAGTTTTATAGGAAAGTTATCATTAGTTAGATATTTACAAGCTATTTATACAGGGTACTTTAGAAAGTCATAAAATACTAAACCTTTTTTTATTGAGCACTCTTCAGATTAAGTTAATTGAATTTTGATGTATTTTGTTTTTTCTTAAATCAATAAATCTTAATATTATCAAAGCATTTCTTTCCATAAAATTATTCTATAAAGGAGGAAGATATCTAAATATTCTTGAAGAGTTGGACAACGAATATTTAAGTAATTTACCTTTGGCAGAACATAGTGTCAAATTTTCTACCAATACGATGGCGCCCCACCACATAGAACCGTTGCAGTTACTAACTTTTTACAAGCTACGTTTTACGACAAGTGGATCGCCAACAATGGACCTTTCCTGTGGCCTCCTCGTTCCCCCGATCTGACAGTCAGCCACCCACGAGGGATTTATCCGGAGATGCGAAAAATGTTTGGAAGTACAAGGTGGACATTTTCAACATTTATTGAACAAATAAGTTGTGCTCTTGTGTAGACTAGACTATAATGGGAATAGGCTTTCTTTAATTAATTTTTGTCTTCACGGTTTCAAAATTTTTATAGTTTTCCAATATTTGTTTAACGCTGTTCGGTGACAGTTTCTGTTTATCTGGATATCTATCAGCAAATATCTGGCATGTTCTTGTTAAAACTCAGTTAGATTCCCCATAGATAATAAACAAATTGAAATAATCCTCGTGTGTGTAATTTAATTGCCCCGGCATGATTATTAGTTTAATAACTATTATAATTACTATAATAAATAATATTTTAGTAGGTAATTGTCAAACGACAACAAATATTACGTTTCTATAAAAACCAATTGTTCTCGCCAGGCCTCCCCGTCATGGCCAACTAACAAGAAAACTTAGAAGCCGTCTGGTGTTATTAGAATAAAAAATGTTAAATCGTCAATAACTCAAAAACTACAAATTTTTGGAATAGACAACTTTATACAAAGTCACCCTAATTTTAAGTGTTAAATAAGATAAAATTATAAAAATTGGAGGTTTCCATTTGAAAAAAGTAACTTTTAACGATTTTTTAAAGTATATTTATGTCAGTTTTTAATCACCCTATATTTATTTATTATAAAAATATCAGCACAGGCCACTAAAGTGTACCCTTTTGGACAAGGAAGCCAACCGCAAATAAATAATAGAAACCTCGATAAGCAGATATTTATAGTTATGTCTAGACGTGCAAACGTCATTTTTTACATAAAATTCAAAATATCTCAAAAACAGTTGAACTTAGGTATAGGATATTATATATGAAATATACCTAGAATTTTTCGAGGAATCCAAAAATTCGATTATATACAAGGTTTTCCATTTAAAATAAGAAAGTTGACGTCTACTTCCGGTATAACCGGAAGTGCCGCCATCTTGAAAATATTTTGCGCAAATTGCCCCTATCGATTTTAGTTATCTGCCAAAATTTTAAATTTTTCTAAAGTCTACTTTCTGAGAAATCGATCACCGCAGTTCGTCGTCGGACACCCTCTTCTTCTATAGTCCGGTAAAAAGGTTCCTGTCTGCCTAGTACATCTTGATGGAACTCTAAAATTCAACAAATTCAGTAAGTCAGCAGAGTCCACTTGGTTGGTAAAAATCTTGTGGCTGAAAGATAGGCAGTGCTTGATTCGACGGATTTCGAGGGTATCTAAACTCAGCATGTTAATACGCTCAATATACAATAATTGGGCCTTGTTAATTCCCAATTTGAAATGTAGAAAGTTAGCAAACTTTATTTGAACACGTTCGATCCGGGCCATCCTGGTCGTGTAGCAAGGTGACCACACAACAGAGCAGTAATCGAGCTGACTTCTCACCAAGGAGAAGTAAAGTGTTTTTAAGCCCTCTGTATTTCAAAATTCGTGACATAGTCTCATAATGAATCCTAACATTTTAAATGCTTTTGAGATTTTCCAGTCGATGTGGTTTGTAAATCTTAATTCGGATTCCAACAAAATTCCAAGATCATTAACCATTGTAACTCTTTGAAGTTCAGATGAGTCAATATTATAGGAATTTGTGACTGGTGCTTTCTTCCTACTAAAGGAGATTACTTTGCATTTAGATATGTTCAGTTGCATCCTGTTCTCAATGCACCATGTACACAAAAGATCAATATTGTTCTGTAAAACACTACAGTCCTCAATAGAATTAATTATGCAATATATTTTAAGATCATCGGCAAAAAAAAGATTGCATTGGTTAAGCAGTGAGGCCAGATCATTCACAAATAACAAGAACAAGATCGGACCCAAGTGGGAACCCTGTAGTAGACCAGAGTGTACTTTAATTGTTTGAGACTTATCGCCGCCAATCCGAACTACTTGAGAGCGATCATCAAGAAACTTCTAAACCACTTCAGAAGTGGACCACCAACTCCATACAATTCCAGTTTTCGGATTAAGATGGGATAGTTTACTCTGTCAAACGCCTTCCGAAAATCAAAGTAAATGGCATCCACCTGGAGACCCGCGTCCAAAGCAACCGCGATGGTGTTGGAAAACACACAAAAAATGGTTACAATGTTTTCGGGGATCTTTGCCACGGAAGGGAGTCCAGAAATCGGTCGATAATTCTCTATATCACTTCTGTTCCCATTCTTAAACAGAGGGGTAATGTAAGCCAATTAATGTAACCCGTATCTCTATTGAAATTTTTTGTATGTTTAAATATTTCGATAGATTCTCTAACTTTTCGTTTATAAAAACCTGGAACCGATGCTAGAACCTTGATTTCCTTTACATTTATGAAATGGCCAGTGTTATGCTGTTGTTCAGCTACAGCAGATTGAACAATTTGTTTATTTTTAATACATCGGTCATGTTCCTTAAGTCTAGTTGATATTGAGCGTCCTGTTTCTCAACATGTGGTAGCGAATATATTTATGAAAGCCTTTGAGGATATTGCTTTAACATCCGCTCCACTAAAACCGAAGCACTGGTTTAGATATGTAGATGATACTTTTGTTGTTTGGCCTCACAGACAGGATAATCTCCTCATATTTCTGGACCACCTTAATCAGCAACATCATAATATCAAATTCACGATGGAAATTGAATCTAATGGAACAATTCCCTTTCTAGATGTATGTGTTTAAAGGAAGGAAAATGGTACATTAGGACATTCTGTGTATAGAAAACCGACGCATACAAATAGATACTTAAACGCAAATTCTCATCACCATCCAGCACAAAAGAAATCGGTTATTAACTCACTAGTATTCAGAGCCATTTCGATTTCTGATCAAGATTCTTTAACATCGGAAACATCCAAACTGACCGAACCTCTCAGAGGGAATGGCTATTGCACTGAAGATATTACGCGTTCAATTAAAAGACATAGTAAACCAACTCCGCCAAAGGAGAATGATAAAGAGCCACCATTAGGTAGTGTTGTTCTTCCCTACATACATGGCACTACAGACAAAATAGGACGATTACTTCGGCGGTCCAACATACGTACAATCTTCAATACACATAAGAAGATTGGACAATGCTTGCGATCCCCGAAAGATCTTGTACCTTTCCAAACAGCAGGAGTATATAAAATGCCTTGCTCCTGTGGAGAAGTGTATGTGGGAGAAACATGACGCTCAATATCAACTAGACTTAGGGAACATGAACGATGTATTAAAAAAAAACAAATTGTTCAATCTGCTGTAGCTGAACACCAGCATAACACTGGCCATTTGTTTATCTTCATTTAAGACAGATGGTCGGCCACTTCCAGGCAAATCTCTTACTGTGCCGTGTTCTTCAAATGTATGTAAAATAGTTAATTGTGAAATTCGATTTTGAGGATATTCTGCATTAAATAACGCACAAACTTCGCTTTGACTTGTTATTTTGTCTCCACATCCTACCATTATCAAAACTTCAATATGCTATCTCTATGGCAATACCAATTTTCTTTTTGGAATAATCCTAAGAACAGATACGTGAACTCCCAAGGTTGTAACGTTATTTGATAAATAACTTGAAGATAAAAGAAATGATAAAAAAAATTAAAAGTGTTAGAAGCTAAATCAGATCCCTTTTTGAAAACCATGTTTTCTAGCGAAGTATTACAAAATGTGCACGCTCTGCAGTGGTGGAGGCTTCAAGCACACTTATTTTTGTATTTTATATTATGTAATGTTAAATTAGGCACTTAGTTTTGTGAACTTTTGTAATGTTTTAGTTAGTTTTAAATGTTAGACATACAAGAGTTTATTAGAATAATGCTATATTGGTTTGGTTTTATTGAAAGCATTTTGAAAATGTTATTTTTGTAAATGGACATTTAATTAATAAAAAGACCAGTTTTTGTTAGAAAATTTAAAAAAACCATGTTTTCTTTAAAAATTGTTTTATTACAATCATGATTTTAATCAGATTATTTAAATCACGTTAACCCTGATACAATCTACAATTCAATGGAAGAAGTATACGAAACAAGTAACCAAAACAAAATCATACTAACAGTATTCTTTGATCTAGAGAAAGCATTTGACTGTGTGGACCAAGGATGTTTGTTGTCAAAGCTAATTGTTTAACGCTGTCGTGGAGCTTCAGTGTTTTGGATAGATTTGGTTTTAAAAAAACGGAGGCAGATTGTCTAGGTCAGGAGGGTACTGCTACATCATAACTGAGATATGGCATTGTTCAAGGTTCAACATTAGGTCCACTTATGTTTCCAGTGTATATTAGTGACCTACTCCGCCCATTCCTGGTCACATGACACAAGTGAAAATGGCGACGAGTAGTAGGAAATGATCTTGATAGAGAATTGGTTTCAAATGAACAAGTTGTTGCTGAATATTAATAAGACAAAAATTATGTATATCAACAAGAAATTCAACACGGTTATAACAGTGAAGATCAACGTAAAACACTGAATTCAGTTAATGATATGATATTCAAAGTGACCTTAATGGAATATCTCCATAACCCTTCTTACCAAAAAACTATATTAGGGATTATATGTGATAAATTCGACCTATAATTACATGGAACCAAATATCGCTACGCAAATCTACTATTTCCTCTTCAAAAACCATCTACAGTATGCAGTTTTGTTATACAACAAATATGGAAATTATATGTTTAGTCCAAAAGAGAGCCATTGGAATCCTAAGTGGAATACGCGACCAAAAATCCCACTGCAGACCCTGATTTAAATAGTCGAAAATCACAACAGGTTATGACTTATGACACAAATAAGGCATAGTGTTCAGTGATTTCTTCACACTTTTGACAAAGTCAAAAGTCAAGTCAAAGCTATATATAGTTTTAATATCAAAAGATGAAAATCTTATTGACAGCAGAATTTCAAAATAAAAAATTACAATTTAATTAAATTAATTATTTAGAGATATATGACTATAACAATCTATCCATTCACTGGCAATCTTTACAAATACACTAAAACACGGGACAATCTTTACAAATACACTAAAAAGTCATTAAATAAAAATTAGTTTAGCATATAATAAAAACCTGTACAAAATAAAATATGTATAAAATAAGAACTCAGAATGAGATTTAAATATTAAGCTTATTAAAAACAACATAGAAAAACAGTACCATTAAAATGAATCACTAAAATATTATGTCAGTGAATAGCAAGGTCGACTCAATAAAATACTTTTAACTTCCTTTTTAAATTTCCCAAGAGTCAATTTTTCTTATAGCCTTCCTAAAAGTGGAAGTTAGTATAGGAAGCGCTGTTATATGGGTATTGTGAATCATGTAAGCTGGTGTGGTTTGAATTTCCTCTCTAAATTTTTCAAAAATCAGACTGGCTGTCTCGAGAATAAATATACTTGTAAGTGTCGGTAATTTATTTTGAATAAATAATGGTCTACAAGAGTCTCTTGGTTTCACTTGTAACATGAATCGCAATGCTCTTTTCTGCAAAAGAAAAATTATGTTAAATAAATAACCTGGACAAGATCCACAGAAACATATACTATAAACATTTCTAGCTGTTAGTAGATCCATTTCACGAGCTATAACTCTTAATGCGAAGCATCCTCTGGAACGCTTTGTGGACAGTTGTGAAACATGTTGTTCAAATTTTAATTTTCGTCAACAAACAAACCCAAGAACTTATTATATTTTACACAGCGTATCTGCTCGCCATTCATTACCACATCCCCCAACTGACACTTAAAACTTACAATATTTGTCTTAGATATATTAAGGGTAAGATAATTAGCATCACACCAGTTTTTAAGTTTTACAAGATCGCAAGTAATATTGTTCACCCACAGATCAGGAGACCTGAAATGCCATAAAACAGTAGCATCATCGCCAAACATTGTAAAGGATCCATATATATCTAAATTTGCTAAATCGTTCATATATATGAGAGACAGTAGAGGTCCAAGGACGGAAGCTTGAGGTACACCAGAACTTATTGATAATTTTGAGGATCTCTCAAATAAGACTTTAACCACTTTAAGAGTGTGCCTCTAAAACCATAAATTTCAAGTTTGCTAAGAAGTATTCTGTGGTCTACACAATCAAAAGCTTTGGTCAGATCGCAGAATACTGCCGCTGCAACCTCTCCATCATTAAGTGGAAGATACAATTCCTGCAATATAGAAAAAATAGCATAGTTACTACATTTTTCAGCTTGAAATCCAAATTGAGCATTTAATAATATGTTATGGGCACTCAAGAAACTGGTGATACGTTTTTTGACAAGTTTTTCAATAATTGTAATAAGTGTCGGAAGAAGCGATATTGGTCTGAAATTCGAGGGTGTTTCAGGATCACCGCCCTCAAAAAGTGGAAGAACTGCGGCGATCTTTAAACATGAGGGAAAATGACCTGAAGAGAACGAAAAATTTATTGCGTTCACCAAAATTCCCAAAACTCTTTCAGGAAGTGCTTGGAAAATTTTCACAGAAATACTGTCACATCCAGCCGATTTTTTGTTTTTTAATTCTGAAAGTACTCTTTTAACCTCAAAAACATCAGTTGGAGAAAAATAAAAAGAGTCACTTATCGAAGAGTTATGCAGATAATCCATAGCATTTTTCTCTGGCTTGATTTGCTTAGACAATATGGATGCTATTGAACAATAAAATGAATTGAATTGACTAGCAGTCACGCTTGTTATCTGTGATACTTTATTTCTACCACTTATATCATTAACAATACTCCAACTCGCTTTTTGTTTATTACTATTATATCTATTATTATTATATCCACCATAATACCTCACAAAAACATTACTGTGTAGCAGATATTTGCGAAGGCTGTGCAGGGAGCACATGTTTTTAGATGACTTTGTCAGCCCTTTAGTTATCCAGGGTTTTCTGTTTTTTCTTTTTAAGGTTCTCATAGGAAAAGAAACATTCAACTTGTCTGATAAAATATTATGGAAACATGTCAATGGATCAAGAGAGTGAAAAATATTTTCCAGTAGTCTCCTGTACAATTCTGCGAGAATTTTTTAAAATTATCTTTAGAGTAAATTCTTCCTTGATATTTTACTACCCTGGAATGCCTAGAAGGCATTTTAAATTTACCAAGAACAGCCTCATGATCTGATAAGCCCGCATTTATAACATTACATTCCATTAAGATCTCATTGGAAATATTAGAAAAAGTAATCTATTAAAGTAGCTGAATGGCTAGTTACACTTGTAACCTTTAATAAACGTAATTTGAATATATTTTTATTTAATTTCCAATTATTATTAAAATATCTAGAAGGTCAAACAACTTTGAAAGAAACAATCAATCCCATTACCTTACTAAAATGAATTATCAGGAACATTTTCCTTATTCCTTTCACGCTTAAGCCTATTCGAAAGGAATTTTGGGGAACAGGGCTCGGTCACTTTATGGGAAGGCTGAATTATAATCTCCTTGTACTTCTTAATGGGTTGCGCTTTGTATTCGGCCTGCTTGCGAATCCTCGCGATCTCTTCCTGTTCCTGCTTCAATTTTTCCTCCTCTTCCCTTTGTTTAATCAGTTCCATTTTTTCCTCCTTGAGCATGAGCTGTCTTTGGAACTCCTCCCTCTCGTGAATCCTCAGTTCGCTGCTCAACTGGAATGGCTGGGGCTGAGTCGGAGCTATTTGACCCGTCACCGGTTTGAACGGGTCCTTGTAGAGTACCACAGGTGGCCGGGCTTTGAAATGAGAGCTGAGGTTTTCCGAACTGTCCTGCAAGACACAATAATATGTACTTAATTACAAAAATATCTATTTGTCCAAGTGTTTGTTATTCTTGATAAAGCAAGTGTAATAAAAATTGAGAAAAATTAGAATTAATTGAAATACTTCTGAAATTAAAAATATTAATAACTAGCATTCCCCTCTCGGTTTCACCCGATTTTTATCCCAGACAAAACCCACTTTCATCCTGATATCCATAGGGGATGAGTTTTGAAAAATGCTGAAAGACACGTGTTTAACTTTTATTTAAGTCAAAGGCAAAGAATTATTTTTCATCCCCTATTTTACAACTTTGGAGGTTGAATTTCTTAAGATTCTTTCTTATTGGTTGCTTAGGGCCGATTTTACAAGTTTAGTTTAAACTTGTAAAATCCGCCCTTAGATCAGAAAAGGAATCTACTGTCCAAATTTCATAGTTCTGACTTCAATAGTTTCAGCTCTGCATTGATGAGTCATTCAATCAGTCAGGAGCTACTGTCTTGAAATCGCATCATTTAATGTGAGAAAGCACTAGGGAAATGTCTATAGGTACAAAAATCTCAGTATAAAGCACTTTAAAAAAAATCAAAAAGGTCCATTTGGACAAATGTTAAAAGTTTCAAAATTTTGAATAATTGTTTTTGTAAAACTTGTATTGTTGTCCTTAGGTCATAATAACATTGTAATTTAACGCAAAGCGATTGTTACTAAGTTTTCCAAAGACATTGAATATAAACTCTTAATCATTTGAACAAACTTTTCGGACTTCAAGTGTGAAGTGCAAAAAACTGACTTAAGAAAAAATCAGTGAAGTGCAAACGAACTTTTAAAAAGTATTAAAGATAAACTAAACTGCAGGTGCCTTGAAAAACTTTGCGCCAAGCTTTCAGAAAGTTAGCCACTTTTGTCAGTGTAAATAATTTAAATAACAAAATAACTTGTAAATTAGCTATAGTAATTTATCCACCCGGCGTCCACGTTGATAAAGGTTGAATAAACCGTAGTAAATTTTTAAGATAAATATTATTTAAACAAACTGACTTATTTTCCCCCATAATACATTCCCGTCGCTACTCTCAAAACTTGTTTCACAGTTGTGAAATTTGGTAAAAAATAAAAAAAGTTATTAAATAGCATATTTGGACGGAGACCACCTTTATGCTGTTTTCCAATAAATATGGCTAAATTCACGCCCAGGGGCTCTTCTTCTCCCTTACCTCCCAATTTTCCTTGAGGCGGGTGCCCACATTCCAGAGTGGCGGGACCTCGTCTAATCCTCCGGGGTTAACCCCAATAAATAATTACCCTGATAATAATAACCCCATATCTGTTACTAATTTAAAGCATGAGAATGATGTAACTAATTATTGGTTATAATACTAATGCTTATTACTAATACCATTAGTAATAAGCATTACTATTATAACTATAGAAATCAACAATATGGTAAAAACCTGAAAAAAGAAAGTAACAGTTTAATAAAAATAGCCAATGGCTACTCCCGCTGGGAGAATACCAAAAAACATTTTGATACTTCATGTTGGGCCGATTTGGAGGCTTTACATGATAAAAGTAACTCTTTTAGATTGCCTAAACTGCTGGTCAGCCGACGTCACTATCCTCAGCGTCAAATATTTAATGACAGTTCCTTGGAACTGAACCAAAACCTAAAAGGCTCTTTAAGCTATAAACTTATAGTCAGCATTCTTTAGTGTATGCCGAATGCAACACTGAATATAAAACATTAAAACAAAGTACCGATGTTGACAGGGGTACCCTACCCAGCTAGCACTAAAGTACCTACAACTGTTTCCACCACATAAAGCCTAGGCCTCAAAAATTTTCGGCTCGTCTTAGATGACGTCAAACCAGGCTTAAAAGTCTATTTAATACCAGTGCAACGGAAATATTTTATTTATTATTCACATTTATCAATTTAAAAAGAATAACAAAAAAAAACATTCGGTTTTTACTTACTCCATTTTGATGCTTTCTGCTACTTGTGCAACTACTTCCCGAGTCGCTTTTATCTAATTCTCCTTTCTTGTAGACTGATTTTGGTATTGGTCGTGCATGGAACTCCCTTGCCCTCCTTTCTTCTTCTTTAATCTAAAAATCGAATTAAACAAAACTTATACAAATGCAAATAGTTTATTTTCACAGACATTATCCAATGTATGGGAATTGTTCGGTAGAATATTATTATGATTTATGGTGTCGAAGGCCTTAGAGAAGTCATAAAAGATTCCAAGGGTCTTAAGTTTTTTGTTAAACTTTTCAAATAATTTTAGGTGTAGCGATAGTATGGCATCCTGTGTAGAGCACCCAAACCAAAAAGTTTTGTCTTCAAAGACTTCTCGAACTCCTTTGAAAACACCGACAGTAGGGCGATTGGCCTGTAGTTCTCTATAGCAGTTGTGTTGCTCTTTTTATGAATTGAGATCACTGCTTTTTTTAGATCCTGGTGAAAAAATCCATGTTGCAGGGAGAAATGTATCAACAGAGTCAATGGAGTCACAATCTGAGTAATACAGTCACCCAGGATGCAACAGGGCACCTCATCATCTCCACATGATCTTTTAGTTGAGACAGACTTTACAACTTCCAGAACTGCACCCTCAGTTGTGTGGTGGAATCAAAAATATAATGTGTGGATTCGCAGTGCAGGGGATAATAATGTCGGTAGATATGTTTTTTCAACAAGATTTAAAACTGAATCTGTAAAGTAAGAATTAAATTGGTTTGCCATTTCGTTTGGGTCATTTATTTTTTCACCCTTGAAAATCTGTTCAGGGATGGATCTGTGTTTCTGTTTAATTTTGGTATTCCCTATATTAAATAAATAATAAAATCAAATTAATGTCACTTTCTGTATGAAGGAAAGGTGGTTCATTAGAGCAAAAACATATCTCGACACATATTTTTCACTTTATTTCTATAAATCAAACCACTTGTCAATTTATATTGTATCTAACAAATTCCTGTTGATTTATATATTATAAATATTTATATGTGAAGGATATAAGTAAATATGTTTCAAAAATCCATAAAATATTATTATTATTAGTTCAAAGATCAAAAGTGGTTGGATTTTAAGAGATCTGCTCCAAAATGAGGTACAGACTCCAACTTTCTTTAATGCATCGCTTGTATACTGTAAAATGTTTAGGCACAGGTCAACTTCCTTGTTTCAAAAATATAGTATATCAACTTTTTTCAGCGTTTTTTGCTACATTTGTCTTAAAAAATTGGTCAGCCTAAAAACCTAGTATCTACGCAATCCATTTCATGTTCTTAATTTTTGTTAAAATATCTGCTAAAAGGTGGTATTTTCTTTAAAAATCTATTAAAAAGAGCAACCCTTAATTCAGCACAGGTATCATAAGACCTAATTTATTTCCATTTTAAGCATAAAATAATCTTTAAACACATAAAATATATACACATCCGCATTTTTTGCCATTTAACAACATAGGAGACGGAGGTACCCCAACACTGCGGGTTGCCTTTTTATCGATTTGCCTCAGTGTTCGAACATTATAGTGCAGATGTAGTATGGAGTCACTGGTTTAACATGACCGCCATTGTTTAAAATATATTTTCTTTAATCATCTTCTAATATGTTTATAAAATCGGCAATAAATTGGGGAATGGTTAAGGATTAAATTACCTGTATGTACTTTCCTAAATTCTTAAATCTTGTAAATTCTTGTTCGTATCGTTACGTTACCAGTGGCGGCTATTCAGGTGAAGTAGGTGAAGTGCTACTTCACCAGGAAAAATAAACAAGCAAACATCTAACTATATTTATTATATATCTCTTAAAATTTAAGTTTTTACATTCATTTGTTCACCTAATTGACAAAAAATAAACTGTACATCTCTAATAAATATTACACTTGACCGTTGGCAGCATGTCTTTTTAAAATTTTCAATCGAACATTATAACTATAACAGTGCCATGACAACGCGTTCGCAATGACGTCTAGCACATGGGAGAATAATGTTAACCAGCGCCATACAACGCTTTCGGTGAATTGCTAACGCGGTACACTACACCCACGTGTGGAGGTTCAGGAGTCGAGAGATTCTTAGGATTTTATGTCAGCTCCGATAGAACGTCGGAGAATTTATATTTTCTATTGGATCAAATTTTGGACTAATTTGACTATAAACATAAATTAATAGGGCAATGTTACGATGGCGCAAATGTGATGTCTGCCCATCTTAGTGGTATTCCCTCATTTTTTCATCACTCAACCAAACGAACGTATGTCAAAGTCAAAGTCAAAAAAAGCTTTATTGTAATTTAAGAAAAATCTCATATACAAAGCAAGCAAACTTAAACTAAGCAACAACAAAAAAAGTCCTGTCATTTTTGGCAATATATACTCTAGTAGCAAGTCAATTTAACTGTGTAAACGAACAAATACAAAGTTGTATATTAAAATAAAATATGATCGTATAAAAATATATAAATTGCTATAATGCATATTATATTCAATTTAAAAAGTATAAAATTAAAACTTTAACATATAGTACTTAGATGTATAAAAAACATAGCACAGAGTGAACACAAAACAGATTTAAATGTAAAGCATAAAATACAAAAATAACCATTACAATCCTAAAAAAGTATTTACATATTCAGTTAAACGATTCGTCAAAAAATTCAGCAACTGAATAGTAGGCTTTCCCAATCAATAGGCTTCTCACTTCTCGCTTAAAATGTCTTGGATTAGAAATGCCCCTTATATTTGAGGGTAGATGAATAAATATTTTTTTGCTGTTAAAAATGATAGATTTCTGGGTCAGAGTCGAAGAGGGAATAGGCAGGGAGGTGAGTCGAGAGCTTCGAGTTGCATAAGCTCGGGTTGACTCAATCTCATGCCCGAACTTAACATGCACAATGCAGACTGTTTCTAATATAAATATGCAGGGTAAAGTTAAAATTTTTTGACTTACAAAGTAAGGTCTGCATGACTCCCTGAAGGGTAGTTTACACATATATCTAATTGCACGTTTTTGCAGTACAAAGACCATGTTAAATAACTGATTAGAGCAAGATCCCCAAAAACATATTCCATAACGTAAATGGGACTCAATCATAGCAAAGTAAACGTTCCTTGCCATGGACATGCTCAGCTCCTGAGCAACAACCCTCAAGGCAAAACATCCCTTAGCTAATCTAACATTCATACTTAAGATATGTGCTTCAAAATTTAATCTTTCATCTATATACAAACCCCGAAACTTATTAACTTTCAAATTTCCCAAAACCTGAGAGTCAAGAGACATTTCACCAATCTGACACTTAAAGGAAACAATATTTGTTTTTGATACATTCAGAGTTAACAAATTGGAATCGCACCATTCCTTTATCTTCAATAAATCCATTTTGATGGCAAGCTCCAACTGATTAGCGTCCTTATTATGCCAGAGAATTGTATCGTCAGCAAAACATCGTAAACACTCCCGAAATGCTCAGGCTGGACAGATCGTTGACATATAACAAGAACAAAAGCGGGCCCAAAACAGATCCCTGAGGAACACCAGAAACAATTTCTCTTTCACTTGATTCCCTGTCATTAAACACTACTGACTGATAGCGCCCAGACAAATAAGAACTTATCCAGGCCAAAGTTGCACCTCTGAATCTATATGTTTCAAGTTTTCGCAACAGCACTCTATGATTTACACAATCAAATGCCTTGGTAAGGTCACAGAATACTGCTGCGGCAACTTCTCCATAGTTCAGAGTTGTATACAAGCTGTTAAGGAAAGAAAAAATTACATCATTTGTGTTTTTGGACGCTTGAAAACCAAACTGAATATTGCTAACAAGATTGTGCGCCACAACGACTCGCCTCTTCACCAGCTTTTCAATAACCTTAGCCAATGTTGGAAGCAATGAAATAGGTCTGAAGTTAGAGGGCACTTCACAGTCAGCCCCTTTAAAAAGTGGAATAACTTTTGCTCGCTTTAGGGAAGGGGGAAAAATACCACTCTGAAAATACAAATTTATTGCCTCTGCAAGCGCTTTAATGCGATAGCGGGCAAATATAAAAGTATCCTCAAAGAAATATTATCCCAGCCAGATGTATTCTTATTTTTTAATTCTGTAAAGGTATCTTTAATTTCATTTATATCAGTTGGAGCAAAAAATAATGTATCTCTCACCAGTATACCATCAAGGAAGGTCAAAGGATCCTTTGTGGGATCTATATGAGAGGACAAGTTGGCGGCTACGGTGCAGTAAAAGGAATTTAACTGATGACAAGTCAGATTGGAACAGGTTGTCCGACCATTTTCTCCATACAGTTCCTTAACAATCTTCCAACTCTCCCTCTGTTCATTTGTGGATTGCTTCAGTCGATTGGCATAGTGAAGCTGTTTAGCTGCTTTAATTGTACTTCTATATACAGTTCGATATTTATTAAAATATGAAATAAATGTTGGATGTTCTGACATCTGCATCTATGAGGCGTATACCAACAATTATAGCAACTCGTTGGTCTTCAACACCGCCACCGTACTGAACTTCCCGAACTGCATCCGAAATAGATTTGGTTGGATTAACTTGAAAATAATTTATAATGGCCTGGTCTCGATTTCTTCTTCTTTGTATATTTCTTTTTCTATCATGTAAAGTTTTATTTTCCTCAAATAGGTTTTTTATCCTTAGAATTGTATTGATGGATATATTTCTATGAAAATTTGCAATAAATCTTCTTCTTGCTTCTCTTGCATTTTCTTGGCACTTGTAAAATAGCATAACAATCTGTAGTCTCTCGTCCAAAGAGTATTTCATTTCGATCAAAGTCAAATATATATTTTTTAGGTGAAGACTTCGACAATAATTAAAATAATGTCAATTTTTATTGACAAAGCATTCAAACGTCATTTTACCTTGATCACCTATACCAACCTATCGTATATTTTAAACAGGTGAAGCTAGAATTTTAGTTTGTAAAACATTAAAATGTAATATAAACAGCTATCGCAAAATCAAATCTTTTAATCAGAACGGACATAAAAAAAATCACTCTTTCCAAAAATCGTATAAAAACCGATACATTCCATTTAAAAAACACCTGATGCATAGCGTAACTCTTTTGTTTCTGGTTCAACTATTTTTTCGATGACATTTTTGGATTCTACAAGAAAAAATACATCGATTGGCTATTTTGAATTTTTCCAAAATACAAGGAAGGTCGAAAATAGGTCCCTGTTCAGTCCTCGCTGGAACACCCTGTACATTAAATTTACTTGATTTACCTAGGATCAACCATTTAGATGCTACAGGGCCGAACGTGAAACACATCGAAAACATGACAAAAAAAATGTATACTATTATTTTTAAATAGTTCTTCCTGTATAAGCCGGAGGTTTTCCTTGTCTGGGATGTTTTAAGAACATGTAAACTATTTCCACTCGAACCTACTGTTTCTGAAAAAAAAAATTGCGAAATGTGTGAAAATTATAAAGACTAAACAGTTTGTTTTTTAATTGCGACCACTTTCATGTTATTTCGGGTATATGCATATTGTATTTATTTTCAATCTCCTTTATATTCCTCATCAAACCCCTGTTTTACCTTAAAAAATGTGGTCGAGTATCGACTCCGCATAATGCCTCCAATGTTATCCCATTTTTTTAATCCTTTTTTTATTTTTTTCAAACGACCTGCATTCTGAATCATCGGGGCTTCGAAAAACAGTGCCCTTATCGGACGCCGTTTATCAGTTATTATATGCTCCACAGAAATTTCCAATTTACTAAAAGACTCCGCCATTTATCCCCTATGATTAGCCCTCTAGCATATTTCTTACCAGACGTAGCGTTACTGACCTGGAGCTCGCCGAATTAAAAAAAAAACAAATATTTTAAAAGCTCCCAGTCCAGTCCCGTACCGACTCTCGTTAACAAATATAATTAAATACATCTACTTACCTTCTGCAACAACAAATCTCTTTTCATCAGGACCGCTTTATCTCTCTGTTCAAAGCTGAAAGGCTCGGGCTTGGTGGGTTTTTTCTGCTTATCATCGCGATGAGGTGTCGTTTTGTGCGAGTGGTTTTGATGGTTCGCATCGGTTTTATGAATGGGCGGCTTGTAGTTTTTCATGAAAGTCGGCGTGACGGGTTTTGTTTTCTCTCTTCGCTCGACATCCTGCACTCTTTTTGGCTTTTCGGCGCTCCTCGGCACTGGCCTCGCGTGGAATTCGTATTTTTTCGGTGAAGGTTGGACCTACGACAGTTGGTTAAGTATCAAGTGAATAATTATTTTCTCACAAAATCTATAAGCCCAGACTTATCTTAGTTCAGCCAGTACACTACTTCAAATAAATACTTTATAATATGGTGAAATTACAATAAATCTGAAGAAGTTGACAAAATTGTCACAACTATATCAAAATACTTGATAATAATAATAACATTTATTTGCCATATATCATTATAAAAATCTTAGTTATAATAATATAATATATCTTTACAACAATCTTCGTTAAAATAATCTAGTAATAATATATTTTAATGTAGTAATAATATATTTTAATAACACCAGAGATAAGGCAAAAAGGAAGCTGAAAACAATTTGAAAAAGATTCTGGTTCAGCCCCCAAGGAAAGACAAAAACATAAACTACAACAATTACATGCCTGAAAAAAAAAATTAACACATCAGGCAACATGTGTACATGAGTAGGTAAAAATAAATGTTTCAGTTATATCAAGATCGCTGGGTGCTCGATTCCAAATTTAAAAGGATTTTCTTATATTGAAATTTAAAAGCTGACACTGATAAGAGCTTAAGAAAGTCGGGTATTCCATTATAAATCGCATAAATATTATATGAAAATGATCTCTGATAAAATGTAGTCCGGTGTGGTGGAGGAGAAATATAGCCGCGGTATCTTAAATTAAGTGTGTGAATATCGGTTCGATAGCAAATTTTACTTGTTAGATACGGTGGACGATCAAAAGTTATAATAGTATGAAATAAAGTAGCAGCATGTAACTTTCTTTGGTTTTCCAAAGATAACCATTTTGTTTCTTGTAACTTGTACGAAACTGCCTCTCTCTTACGAATGCTATAAATAAATCTCAGACAAGCCTTTTGAACATGCTCAACTGAACAACTCCTATTCTTATCAATGCTATCGAGACAAGGTCCATATACGACATCAGCAAAATTAAAATGGCTGAGCACCTAAGAATCAGTTACTTGTATTTTTTGAGATTTTGTTAAAATATGTCTATGAGGAAATAATTTCTTTAGGTTTGCAAATGCAGTTTTTATGCATTTATTTACATGTGGTTTAAATCTTAGCTCTGTGTCAAAATGCAAACCCAAGTTTCGAAAGGAGCTAGAATTTGAAATTTCGTCTGAACCTATTTTTATTTTAAAATTATTTTTAAAATTATCTCGATGTTTACCAAATATTAGAAAAGTTGATTTAGATGCATTAATTTGAAGGTGATGTTTATTTATTATTATTTATTACAAGGCGACACAGATCATCATTAATTTTATCTTGAATTGTGTTTACCTCATTCGAGAAAAAGGAGATGTACAATTGGATGTCATCAGCGTAAAGGTGAACTTTACTAAAATTTAAACATGATGTTATATTGCATGTATAAATACAAAATAGCAATGGTCCAAGAATTGAACCTTGCGGCACGCCACATTTTTGATTCGACACAGATGATAGGCCCGGTGCCGGTTGATCAGAAGAACATTTAAGAACAAAATTATTAATTTCGTTTGGATTATTTAGATTTGCCGGTAATATATTAACTGACTTCTAACGATAAATATTAAGGCTATTTAATTTTTTCCAGAATAACTTTGAATTATTTTGGCTGTTATTTATAGTATATTGAAGGTATTGTTTTTTCTCCTGACGGATCGCAACATTCGTCTGATTTTTTATTTGCTTATAAAAATCCCAATTTTCATCATTTTTTGTATTTTTATATTTTTTATAAGCTGCGTTTTTTCAACCAATCATCTTTCTGATGGTATATGTTAACCATGGTGGTTTCTTATTTTTTTGTTTCATTTGTATATTAAATTGACTAAAAAATTGTTAAGGGCAGCGACTTTTTTATTTACAGTTACAAAATAAACAATATTTTCAAATGGACTCAGTGCTAAAAACTCATAAAGTAACTCCTTGTCAATATGTTTTATATTTCTTAAACTGATAGTATTATTATATTTTTTAATTCTATGAGAAAAATTGCAGCACTTTAAAAAATGATCTGAAATGCCGGAATCTATCACACTAACTTCAAAATTTTCCTCATCACTAGGTATTAATATTACATCCAGTAGTGAGAGGGTAGACTTTGACACCCGTATAGGATCTTTAATTATTTGCTGTAGATTTAAGGACTGAATATAATCATAAAATAAATGAACGTTTTTATCGGTGAAATCTAAAAGATTAATATTAATATCCCCGCCACATATTATTTCAAAAGGTTCAAAGTCGGCTAGACGTTTTTCAAATATATTTAAAAAATCCGAAACTTTACCTTTAGGAGGCCGATAAAACGCGCAGACAGCATATTTTTTATTTTCGAAAGACAGTTCAACCCAAATTGCCTCCAGTATGTCTTGTGAAGATGAAAAGCACACTGAAAAGTCGAATTTATTCTTTATATATAAGGCTACACCCTCACCCCTGGTAATTCTATCCGTCCTTACAATCTTATATCCATTTAGTACAATTATATCGATTAAGATGTCTGGTTTCAGGTCTCTTAGACCCCTATGACATCATAGCCTACCAAATTAACAATATACTTGAATTCAGAAAAATGTGGCACCAGCGATCTTATATTTAAAAAGGCAACTCGAATATTACTCATAATTCACAATGCCATGCCAAAAAGACCTATTCAATATTTTCAGTTTTCCTACTATTAAGAAATGTTTAATTTTAATATTATACAAAACAAATTAAAAAAGTTCAAAATGGTGATTCCAGCTCTATATGTATCAAATACTGGCAACATCATCTTCATTTTTTAACCATACCCTTTTGTTATTTATTTTTGCGAAAAATTTGCCTTTCATTGTCCAAACTAGTTTTTTTCCTATTTTCTCCTTGGCTAGCTGTAACAATTCGTGTCTTATTTTTGTCAGTTCCTCCACAATTACTATTTTACTTCCTTTTAACTTCTTTTTATTTTGAAATATGGCATCTCTTTGAAGTAAACTGTCGAATTCAACAATTGTAGCCCTTTCTTTGCTCTTGATAGAACGAATCCGGTAACAGGATAAGGGGGTTACACCGCTCACACCTAATTTTGTTTCAAACATTTGTACAACCTGTTTCTGAAGTTCCATATTACTATATTTATTTTCGGACAAGCCGTAGATTCTCAGCTGATAAAGTTTGTTTTGCTGCTCAAGATTATCTATTTTCGTTATCCTTTTCTAACGATCCTATCTGTGTATTTAAAGTGTTTATTTGTGAGGACAGCATTTCAATCGAATCGTTAATTTTTTTGTGAGATCTTGTTCGCAATTTTGTTTATCAATGCATCCAAAAACCCATTGTTGTTCAAGGTATTTTTTACTATGCCTGTAGCGATTTCATTTGTTAAGGATTTGAGCTCACATTTTTGACGTTCCGTAAATACCATTTTATTGTTCTGAAGAAAATAATAGATAACTTAGGATTGCTTAAGTTTTGTGCAATAAAAAGTGGACACAGGTTTCACTTATCACTTCATTCAAGACTGTGAATTTTAGCTGGAGCAACAAAAATACGTCTACACTGTGCAGCGTGAAGTGGACGACCCGATTTAGTTCCGCACAGTTATTTGGTAACACATATAGAGGGTGTCTGGAAAGGCTATGTCGAAAATGATAGGGCTTACTTCATATAAAAATGTTTACTATTCGTTATGGAGTGATTTGCCTTAAAAGTGAGAATTTGAAAAATGAATTTAATTTTGTTTTAAACGGTTGCCATATCATCAACGAAATTTGGGCAATTAAATTAGCTCATAATATTGCTCGTTTCCGTAGGAGCAGACGAAATTTCCAAGTTAAATTCATATACTTTTGAATAAGTTAACAAATTTTGCAATTTTCTTTCATGATTTGATTTCATTATCATTTTGCTACAAAAAAAGGTATATCTTATTTTAATCGATATCTGGTATACTTCTAAAGTAAATCTTTTTATTAATTATATTCGTTTCTATGGAATTCCAGATTACTACCCACAGCCATTGATATAAATCATTTTTACAGCATTTAGTAATTTAATAACACCATGGATGACTTTAGCAATGAAGAATATGCAGATATGCATCTAATGTTTGGATTTATAGAAGGTAATGCTGCTATGAAGCTGTTAGCTATTATGCCAACCGCTTTCCAAATAAGGAAAGTTCTAGATTGGAGAACTTTTATACGAGTTGATAGAAGTTTGCAGGAGACTGGTATGCTAAAATAGTAGAACTATGTTATTATGCCTCAATTGCTTTTTTATCAGGATCTTTGAAACCAAAACGTGGTTGAGTCGACCAAAAAGCACAAGAACTGCTGAAGCTGAAAAAATGGTATTACAGTTATTACAAGAAGTACCAAGTATCAGTGTTCAGAAATTATCATTGGTATGTAATGTTGCCAAAAACATGACGTTCTTTGAATTGTGCGATGTTGACCCTTCTACCTTAAACCGGTGGTTTTGCACTTTTTTAATTTAATTCTAGACAGTTATTCTTGCACCACAATGTAAATCGTTCCAAATCACCTTGTAACGTGTGGCTTGAGTTAACCTTAGCAAAGAACTCCAAGTCGTCGGCATATAGTAAACAAAAACTATCCAAAAAGCACTCGGTAACGTCGTTAATAAAGGAGAGAAGAGCACGGGTCCTATGTGGGATCCTTGGGGGACACCAGATGTTACCAGTATCTCCCAAGACGTACCTCCACCAAAAGTCATCACTCGACGACGATTAGTCAAGTATGAATAAATCCACTTTAAAACGGGGCCAGAGATACCAATAATTGAAAGTTAATTTAAAAGATGTTTATGACCAACGCTGTCTAACGCTTTCGACAAGTTTGTATAAATTACATCCACCTGTTATCCAGACTCCATGGACCTGGTAAGAAAACCCTCACATTGCTAAATTAGTCACTGTGGATCTGCCTGTGTAAAAACCATGTTGCTAGTTAGTAATATAGCTTTTATATGTTTCAAAAATCACATTAGTAAGTATAGATTCCATGATTTTGGGGATAATAGGCAGCAATGAAATTCCCCTATAATTCTAAATATCTTGTTTGCCTCCAGATTTAAAGGCATGAAAGAGGTCTGACTTTTTCCAGAAAGACGGGAATATACCTTTATCGAAACTACACTAGAAGATCATGCACAAGGACTCTACCAGCGTCTGTGAACAGTGTCTTAAGAAAAGTGGAAAAATACCGTTGGACTGGCACCCTTCGTCGTATAAGCTGTTTTAATCTGGTTTCAACTTCTATCCTGTCAAACTGGAATCGGATATATTGTAAAGTGCGGGACACGAAAGAAAACCGGGCGGAGTCAATCGGTTTAGGAAGGTCGGCCAAGAAATTCTGGCACTCCTTTTTTGTAACTATGCTTAATGAACCTTTATCTATATTTGTCTGTTTTCTTTCGTGCACCGCACTTCTATATCTCTTTTGTGTTGCAAAAACGGCGAACTTTCGAATTTTAAAATGATTTAATTTTGATTTTTCTTGATCGATTTACCTATAAATATATTTTTTCTTGAGTTCTGTCATTAACGGTTCCCGGGATACTGCCTACGTCCACTATTATTGAACAACCCAGTAAAGTGATACACGATTTACAAGTCCAGATTTTACAAGGGCAGCCAGCATCATATCCATTGAACGAGATTTATCAAAATTCTAATTTATGCAGTTCGACTTTGGGCTACTCGGGTACGCCAAAAGTGGCCGTCTGTCTCCGTTTGTCGTATTACTTTATACAGGGGCCGTCATTATGAAGTACTATACAGGGCGTTTCCTAATTGCGTGCTGATGTTAAAAGGGGTGTTTTTTATGTCCTAAAAGCCTTAATTTTTAAAATACAGAATGGTAAAGTTTAAAAAGAAAACATTTTTTTTCATCCCAATTCTGGCTATTGTAGATAACTGCATGAAATTTACACGCCTTCTATGCATTAAGGAGCATACGGATTTACCCAGGTTAATTACATATGCGCGCCACTGGTAGAAATTTCAAAAATTAATTGTTTATGCATAAAAGACGTGTATCAAATTTCACACAGTTATTTATCTATAATAGTATCAAAATTAGGACCCTGTATCTCAAAAGTTAAGTCTTTTAGGACTTTTTCTTAAAAAGGTCCGAGAAGCACCCCCCATTAACATTAGCACGCAATTAGGAAACGCCCTGTATAGTACTTCACAATCATGCCCCCTGTACAAAGTAATATGACAGATGAAGACAAACGGTCATTTCTGGCATACCCGAATAGCCCAAAGTCGAACTGCATAAGTTAAAATTTTGATAAATCTCGTTCACTGGAATCAGTGCTGGCTGGCTCCCCTACTATAACTACCTTGATGTGTTAATTTTGGAAAAATATGAGTTCTGCAGTTTTTCAAATATTAATTGCAATATTAGATATTTTTTGACACCCGGTATTGAACAGAAAATTATTTTGAAGCAGTTTATTGACAGCTACTTTATGAAAATTTTTACAAAATATATGAAAAAAAATTAAGCCATTTTTGAGGTTGACGGCTGTGATTCTAATGGTTCGATTCCTTCTAAATCGTTGTCTTGCTCTGAAAATGATGAGGTTTCGTCGTCACTACTTGAAGATCCCAATGTGACAACTAAATCATCAATAACCGTTTCAATTTTGCCATCTACTTCCCAGTATTTATCTCGAATAGAACGAACATGTTTAACATACGATTTCCAATTTTCAGCCGATATTGAGTCAATTGCTTCTAACGTTATTTTATTAAAACCTTTAATTGAAAGTTCACCGGTGTTGCGCTCTCGAATATATTTTTTTACTCCTGTCCATGCAAGTTCAATAGGGTTGAGGTCGCACATGTATGGAGGCAGCCTTAAAGGTGTATGACCGAGGCTACATGTTGGATCACATACAAGATTGTTCGATTTAAGCCACGATATCATATGAGTTTTTGTAGAGTATTTAGTTAGCACTTATCTTCTAAGTGAGAATGATAAGACGCATTATCCATAACCATGACTGATTTGGGAGGAATGTTAGGTAGAAGCTTCTCGAGCAACGACTTTTCAAAATTATCTTTATTGATCTGTCCATGATAGTATCCAGTTGTTAGTCCTGAGCGAAAAACTTAAGCAGCACCTGGAAAAAATCCGTCTTCTGAACCAACATGAACTATAATAAGGCGACTGCTAGAGCCGATTCCCTAAACAACACCTGTAACACTTTCACTTTGCCAGCATTTGTTCATTGTCATATTATTATCTACCCAGGTTTCGTCTAGATACACAATATTGCTTCCTTTTTGCCTATAGAGAATGATAAGACACATTATCCATTACCACGACTGATTTGGGAGGAATGTTAGGTAGAAGCTTCTCGAGCAACCACTTTTCAAAATTATCTTTATTGATCTGTCCATGATAGTATCCAGTTGTTAGTCCTGAGCGAGAAACTAAAGCAGCACCTGGAAAAAATCCGGCTTCTGAACCAGCATGAACTATAATAAGGCGATTACTAGAGCCGATTCCCTAAACAACACCTGTAACACTTTCACTTTGCCAGCATTTGTTCATTGTCATATCATTATCTACCCAGGTTTCGTCTAGATACACAATATTGCGTCCTTTTTGCCTATATTGCCTTACAGTTGATACGATATTTCACCCGCCAGTGAAAAATATTTGGTCTCTCAATGAGCAATTTTCGTTTATTTTGGCACTTGCGCCCAAACAAAACCATTTGATCGTAAAAGCCGATTTAAGGTTTTATACCCGTACGGAAAATCTATTTGATCTTTCCAGCACGAAGTATGGGTTTGCAAGTCGGAACCTTCTTCAAGTTTATATAAAAATCTTCTATTATCCGTCGAATTACTTGAAAATCACCATCGTCAATTTTATCTTTGTATGATAATCGAGGTCTTTTTTACCAGGAGATTTTAAAAGTGAAGTAGAACATGTGCGATCATTATGTTCTCTCTTGGAATTTTTCTTACACTACTTTCCGAAACATCAGTGTAAAATGCAGCGCGTTCTGTTCGATTTTGAATTGGAGTAGTCAAACTATTATTTTCAGCTTCTCTAGTACAGGCCTCTATAACGCTCGCAATAACTTCAGTGAAGCGGCAAACTATTACAACAAATAAAATAACATAAAATTTACTACAGTACACAAATTTTACTTTTCCGCTTGCTTAAGACTATGAACCTTTATTTTAAGGACCGCCTGGTTTTCTTTCATGTCCCGCACTTTACAGGGGTATATAAAAACTTCACAAATCGATATTATGCAGGCGCAAAAGGTGGCGCCATTTACGATATATATTTTTTATTTACCAAAATTGATACATGTCACATTTTTGAAAACAGACTAAAATAATGGTAGGAAGGCATTCTCCCTTCACCCCTTATTTTCAATATTACCGTTAGATGAATCAGACCACCACTAGCACCAAAATTGTCAAACCATAAATTGTCATTAAAGCCCTAATAGATCTGACGTTAATTTTGCCTTATAAATGTTATACATTGTATGAGTCAATGCTGAAAAGGGCTTTTTGTACAAACACAACTATTTTTACTCAAACCTCTAAATAAGATATTTCATAAAGATTAAATTAAATTAACGAAAACACAGAAAAGGTACTATTTAACCCTGTATAGCTCTATTATGTGGCGAAACACACAAATTGACCATCTCAAATGAGTAACGGGCAAACGTCAGTATTACCATTGTGTCTGAGCGCCTCTTTGCACTCAAGACTCAAAAAGTCACGTTTTGTAGAAGATTGGGCATTTGTCCTATTTGTCCTAGAGCACCAGGAATGGTGTGAAATGTATTGTTTTTTATTGCGCTTACCATTTGTGCCACTTTGCAAACGGCTTCAGGAGGAGAGAAATAGCGATATATAAATGACTAGGTACTCCTAACAGGCCAGAATCGTACCGCGTGTTTCAGTCACATGTCAGGGGCAAGGAATTGTTTTACACTTCTTCTGCACCAGGTACGAACCCTGATCAGAGTGAAAATGCGAAATTTGTAGACTAATGAGCACCTGGAATAGCTCCTATGTCAGGATAAAAAAAAACATGATGGGCATATGTGAGGTTAGGGAACTTCGGATATGTTGCTCAGCACACTTCATAGAGCATTTGTACCAATTTTTAACTCAACGGTATTTTTTCACCGTGTTTTCCGATATTTTAAATGTACAGGACTAAAGTGGAAAAGCAAAGAAATACCTCTGTAGTTTTTCACTTCGCTTTTATCACTGGATCTAAATATTGGCAAGAGGCTACTTTCAAATTTCTGGAAAAGAATGAAGATTAAAGGACCTTTGAAGATTTTTACAGACTGGCCAGGGCAACGACTGATATCTTTCTAAAAGAATCGTGAGAAATTTACTATATTTTGTTAAAACAACGCTTTTGCTACACATCACCTTCCTCAGATGTTACATCTCGCGTATTCAAACCTTAAAAGTAAATGGCATTTATATTTGTACATAAAATTACATGTAGATTTATAAAAAATAATATCAAATGATTCTTGTACATACCTTTTTTGGGGGCATTTCAGTCAATTTAAAAGGCTGCGGTTTTGTTGGCGCCTTTTTTTCGATTGGTACCGTTGGTTTTAAGGGACCCTGTAGGGCCTTCTTATTTATGGGGTTAGCTTTTATTTTAAATCTGCAAATAATTGAACAAAAAATATATTTGAAATAATATCACTAATTAAAATCATATATATAATTAGATATATTAATTAAAATAGTTATGTTTGCAGAAAGTCATAAAAGGAAATTGTAGCAACTATTTTAAAATAAAATTTTAAGAATTGGAAATTTATTCCTTCTACAATTTTGCTCATCTGCATATTCACTTAATAAATAAAAAATTCAGACCCTTCATTGTATATTCAGAAGAATAGCTTGTAAAAACCGTATATACACGTTCAAAACTTTGGAAAGCGAGTTACTTCATAAGAATACGAAAAAAAACGTTATAATTCGTTTTCAAGATAAGGTGACAATTTTTTATTGTTATCTCTTACATTTCTCGAGATTTTAATATCAAATTAGGAACAAGATACAATATCAAAATTGGCACAAGTTGACTTGTCAACAAATCAACTAAATAAATACAAAAAATATAGTGTTTTTTATGAATTGCAACCACTTTGCTGCATGAGAGGTTATCAATAACAATAGGAAGCCTCCTGGGCAGTGTGTAACTTCTGATGTGGATTTAGAGATGGGTGATCTGAATGATTCATTTGCAGATGTGGCGGAGACAGTCGTGTCGGCTTTGCCACAGTCTTTCTTATCAATAGTACCTGGACCATTCACACCAAATTCTTCTGCAGAGTAAGTTTTCTTTTCGAAGTGTTCACTGAGGTCAGGAATGCAATAGATGGAATTAAAAAGAAACAGTAAAGACAATTACGAATTAATCAACATCAAACATTAAAAACATTCTTATTGTACCCCTCACAAAGTTATACAGGGTGTTTCAGTTTTTTGTTGCATAACTTTAACAGTTGATAGAACTTTTCAAATTAGTGCAAAAAGTTCATATAAACATAGGTCGTGAAGCGCTTAGTTATCAAGATACAGGGTGTTAAAGTTTGCATTAAATTTTTTCCTTTTTTTCCATTATATCTAAACGGTTGGACATAATGGCACAAAATTGGGTATTTGGGGGTTTTTGGGTGCGGAGAATTTAAATTCGATGTTAGTTTTCATATTGCTGCTAGAGGGCGCCACCGGCTTATCAGCACACTAACGTTATTGAACAGAACTTTTTTACCACTCGGTATATGGCTTCAGTGATTAAACTTTCTAATTCCTCCATCTCTTCTTAATAAAAAAGGTATACTTTGTTTAAGTCTCTAGGAGTGACCGTTTTCCAGAAAATCGCACTTGAAAGTTAAGGTTACCCTGCCATTTTTTAGTCTTAGACTGCCTAGCAGAACCGTGTTAATAATAACAAAAATAGTGGGCCATGAAACCTGTTGCTATGAAACCGAAAACAAAAGTAAACTTTTGAGTAAACTTCATTCATATTTGTGTATTTTATTTGCAGAAATTTCAGTTTGCCTATTTTCTTTCTCGTTTTTTGTCTACTTTAGTACTTTACTTAGTAAAATGCCTTTCGTATTTTCTAATCAAGAGTTGGCGGATATTCATTTTATTTATGGGTTTGCAAATGGTAATTCTGCCGAAGCAGCCCACGAATACAGGCGCAGATTTCCAAATAGAAGACATCCGAATCGTTCGGTTTTCGTAAGAATTCATCGGCAAATAGTTGAACAGGGTCTAGGCAACGTTCGAGAAAATGGTATTAACGTTCGGCCACCTAGAAACTTTGAAAGACAAATTTTGGGTATGTTTGATCGAGATCCAACCACAAGTGTAAGAAGAGTTTCCATTGAATTAGGAATTTCAACCAGCTATGTTTATAGAGTTCTTAAACGTGATCGGAGGCATCCTTATCATTTGCAACCGATTCAAGGATTACTACCCGGAGATGAAGAAAGAAGAATGTTATTTTGTCAGAGAATTCTTAATCTAATTGCAAATAATAGATACTTTTTAAGAAATGTCTTATGGACCGATGAATCCTGTTTTACTTGTCGTGGAATTGTAAATTTTCATAACCAGCACGTTTGGGCACATGAAAATCCACATGCCGTTAGGCCAAGAAACTTTCAATACGAGTTTAGTGTAAACGTCTGGATAGGCATTTACAACAATAATCTTTTTGGACCTTACTTTTTGCCTCAGCGGGTAAATGCAGCGGTTTTTTTGGAATTTTTAGAAACGGAACATGGGAATATGTGGGAAGACATTCCATTGAATTTAAGAAGAAGAGCTTGGTTCCAACTTGATGGATGTCCAGCACACTATGGGAGGCTGGTGAGAAACTGGCTAGATAATCATTATCCACAAAGATGGATTGGTCGTGGAGCACCAGTTCAGTGGCCTCCACGATCTCCAGATTTAAACCCTTTGGACTTTTTTCTATGGGGATTTTTAAAGGAAAAAGTATATGAAACTCCCGTTCAAACAAGAGACGAACTTTTGAATAGAATTAGGGATGCCTGTGGTCAGGTGAGACCATTCCTAAATAACATT
Organism: Kuschelorhynchus macadamiae; assembly: GCA_030620095.1. NCBI lineage: Eukaryota > Metazoa > Arthropoda > Insecta > Coleoptera > Curculionidae > Kuschelorhynchus > Kuschelorhynchus macadamiae. The sequence continues at coordinate 204,558 of JAUTXW010002504.1, forward strand.
TCACGCTCAGTTTTTCGGCGATGTGAACTATGTATTGAACAAAATGGTTCACATTTTGAACATCTTCTTTAAATTTTTTAAAATTCATTTTGTTTTCAATGGCTATTACATGTATTAGTTTCCTATGTTTTAATTAAAGTTTCGATTTTTTATATAAATTTTTTTTTATTTTGGGTTTACGTTTTTTTTTTAGTTCAAAGGAAATAGAAAAAGTGTGTCAGCCAGATTTTTTAAATTATAAATTTTGGCTATGTGATAAAATAGATTACACCATACCATTATTCCAAAAACCTATATTACATTGAAAAAAAAGCAAATCTCAAAAAAGGCCAACTTTAATGGGTCATGGAATGAGTACATTTTTTCTACCGCAAAAGATACGTTAAAAATGTTTTAAATATTTAAAAAGCATCTATTTTTAAAATTAAAAACTTTAGAGCTCTGTGTTTTTAAAAGTATTTTAGAAAAAAAAACGTATGTATAAAAATTATAAAAATTTTAATCAAAAACGTTAAATTTTTTAACAATAAAAAGTTCTCCCGGAAGCTGTTTATTTTTCAGTTTTTATCGCAAAAAACTTAATAAATTTACGCAATAAATATTAAAGATAATTTTAAAAAATAAAAATACGGCAAAACTTTATATTCAGAAAAAAAATTTTTGAAAAGTCCTTTAATTTGTTGATTAACTAAATTAACAAAGATCATAATAATTCATAGTATTTGAACTTTCAAGTGCGATTTTCTGGAAAACGGTCACTCCTAGAGAGACTTAAACAAGGTATACCTTTTTTATTAAGAAGAGATGGGGGAATTGGAAAGTTTAATCACTGAAGCCATATACCGAGTGGTAAAAAAGTTCTGTTCAATAACGTTAGTGTGCTGATAAGCCGGTGGCGCCCTCTAGCAGCAATATGAAAACTAACATCGAATTTAAATTCTCCGCACCCAAAAACCCCCAAATACCCAATTTTGTGCCATTATGTCCAACCGTTTAGATATAATGGAAAAAAAGGAAAAATTTAATGCAAACTTTAACACCCTGTATCTTGATAACTAAGCGCTTCACGACCTATGTTTATAAGAACTTTTTGCACTAATTTGAAAAGTTCTATCAACTGTTAAAGTTATGCAACAAAAAACTGAAACACCCTGTATAATGCCTGCATTGAACAAGAAGTATAATCGCAAGCCTTTAAAATAAGCAAAACTATCCCAATCTTCGAGGCGGGTGATCCAGGTTTGCCTGACAACTACTGATACTGCTATCACCCATATGAACATCAACCTAGTAAGAATTGACGAGTGGACTGGAGAGAGTGGTCTTCGTCTAAATCCAATTAAATCTGTGGCTATGTGTGTTGGTGGTGCTTCAGCCCGTGAGAGAACGCATGATAGTGCTACCATGGAACTTCGTATGAGTGACACTGTGCTGCCTATCGTGGGGACAGCTAGAAATCTTGGGACTCTTCATGGATTCGAATTTAACATTTGAAGCCCACGTGTTGACGAAAATCAGCCTAGCATTCTCTAAATTAAAAGCATTGTATAAATTTAGGTACTCACTCTCCAACACAATGAAGTGAAACCTTGTAAATACACTAGTCTTAAGTCACCTAGATTACTGCTCTATAGTAAACATAGAATACAATTTCTTCAAAACTGCTGCCTAAGATTTGCTTTTAACATTGATCATAAGGACCATGTGACACCCCACTATAAGTCTAACTCTATTTTAAAAATGAAATACAGATTCACCCTATTTACATGCAAACTGTTATATAATTTCATGCATACCAAGTGTCCTCCATATTTGTTCGATTTACTCTCAAAAAGATCTGATTTTAACTTTTTGAACTCAAGGCATTTAAATCTATACGAAATACCTAAACACAAGTCGCACAAGTTTGAGGGTTGCTTTCAATATATTGGCACAAAATTTCTAAATAAATTTGTCCTGCCATATCAGAATTGTCCTTCAATCCAAAATTTTGGGAAAAAACTTTTCAGAGTGCTGTTATCTATACAGAAAAGTGATTCGCCCAATCTCTAGAATAATTGTAACAATATTTTTCCCCCAAGAAACAAACCCAAATAATTCATTTTCTATTAACCCTAAACAAAATGTATAAAACTTCGTTATGCTAAGAAAATTTACAATATACGTTACATGTTAGTAATTTATGTAAAAATGATTATGTTTTTCACTTTTTTATGTACATTTTTTTTATGTTATTTTAACCATTGCATTTGCGTATTTATGTAACAACGACTGTGTTTTTCACCTTTTATGTGCATTTTAATTGCTCTGTTAGTAACTAGAAATAACGTATGTAATTAATGTAATAGTGATTAGTTTAGAAATAGGGAGTACCAGCTCTGCTGTAATGTTTCCTTTTGAGAATATTTGTGTGACACTTCTCAATAAATTTTATTTCAATTTGAATTTAAATTTGAACTACAGGCCCATCTCATTAATCACTATATTATAAAAAATATTTGAGGCCCGAATAAGAAATTGGATGCGAACAGTACACTTACAGATGAGGAGTTTGGCTTCAGAAGTGGGAAGTCCACCATAATGGCCCTAAATGGGCTGTGCGAGGGCATAGTTGGACGTTTGGAAATTTGGGATTTTATGTGACCTCGCATGGCATCCTATTGGAGAAGCTAGAGTATTGTGGAGTGGAGCCAACAGGATTCCATTTGATTCAAAGTTATATCACAGAGAAGCGACATGTGACTTCTTTCCAGGGAAAAGTATCGGGGGAGAGAGTCATGGGGCACAGAGTCCCCCAGGGTTCAACCCTAGGTCCTTAAATCTTTCTTATATATGTCAATGATCTGTCATCGCCATTACAGGCAGGTGAGGTCACCTTATATCTGGACTATGCCAACTCTAGATAGTCTGAGGGACTGAGGGAGCCGATGAGAGACTGTATCTGTAATGTGAATGACTGGTGTACATCCAACTAAGTCTCAATCCGGCAAAAACCGGTAATTTTCTTAATAAAACAGCATCGGGTGGCCACAATCCAGAGCAGGTCAGATTTCTTGGAGTCAAGTGGATAGCCTAAGGAAAATTTGCGCTGTGGAACCTGCCAAAATTTGCCTTCCAAAATGTATGTCTCACCGCTTATCATGCTCTTGTTCACTTGGTATGTGTTTATGGGTTACTGCCTTTTTTAACAAGTTGCTTTTTGGGATCAAGAAATTTCCAATAAAGAAGCTTAAATATATATCCATATGCAACGTTTTCCCTGGAGGCATTGTTTAAATAATAAATCTGCTTCAAACGATAGCAGGTAGAGAGTAGAGACCTCTATGAGAGTTCATTTTATTCGTCATAACTGACACAATACATAATTATTTTCCTTCCGTGTGAAAATTCCAAAATAAAATCTCAAGAAACATCAATTACCTGTTAATAACTTTTAAATATAAACATATATTATTTACGAATTCGATTTTTTCTCATTTTTCAATAAAATTTTTACTTTTTTGAGGTGAGCCTTGTATAACGCCAGAATAAGTATATTGACAGGACATTCTTCCAGTTTTCAATCCGACAGATCTAGAAAGTTGCAAATATCTCCTCGAATGCTTGAAGGACGGTAAAAATGAATATTTATCGAAAACTACTTTCCGCTAAAGCGATATTTCATGATGAATTTTGTATACCAAATACCTCATTTTAATATTAAATATGTAATAAATAAGTCGTGTCAAACATGATATTAGCGTTTTATACTTTGCGTATATAAAACAGGGTTGCCGATTTTAGTACAGAAAACGGTTTCTTGTGCTATATTAATACAAAAGCAATACGATCAGATAAAGAAAAATCCGGAGTACCTAGTTTCAATTTAATTTTTACTTCCCTCATAAAAGGAAAATATTGTAACCGTGAAAAAATCACCCTCCGAGATTTTTTCAGATCATTACGTTTCAGGGTCTCTAGATGCTGAAAAACATGTTTTCTCAATTCCGTCGGTCTGTCTGTTCACGGCATAGCTAAAAAACTACTTATCCGAGTGACTTCAAATTTTAGTCAAAAATTAAGGGTAACACTAACCGTTAAAATTTTAAAAACACTTGTGTTTTGAGGTCATTTTTGACGTTTTATTTCTGGGAATAATTTTATATTGAAATTTCACGTGAACAAAGTTAACTCTGGTAGAGGACTCTAATGCAGTTTGCAGCGGACTTATTGTTTAAAAAATGCCTTCCAGGCATAAACAAATAGTTATTATGTCAGTAACAAATGCAGTCACAAAGTCAATATTCTGCACACACATTTAGCAACACATGAAATTTGCAACATACAGGGTGTTTATAAATGTCGTGTGAACATTAAAAGAGGTGGTTCCTTGGATCATTTAAGAAAAAAAGTTTATATTAAATTTAAAAAAATATATATATAGGTATTTTTTTAAATAATTCCAAAGCAGTAAGAGCTATTTGATCAAGATTTCGCACAAACAACATTTTGACAGTGTCTAACAGTTTTTATTTCAACCATGGGCGTAGATATGGTTAACCATTCTGGACTTTTTAAATAAAAAAAATGGGGCGCAATTGATTTTTTTAAAAACATTACTAATTTCATCGTTTAGGCCAAGTAAAAATACAAAAAAAAAACGCCTCTTAGTATCTTGTGAAACAAGGCGTTTTTCATACAAAAATAAATTCTATTATGATGCACGCCTTTAACACCCTGTATAAAAATGCAATAAACCCATACTTGGTACGGTGATACCTTTCAAAACAGCTGCAATTGTCTTGTTCTCTAATAGGAACCAAAAACGAGACTGACCGCAGCAATATTTTGCAAGGAGCAGTACTTACTTCTGTAAATTGTCGAATTCTAGCTGCTCTCGCTCTTCATGTGACATTATATGTGGACCAGGTCTACTTCTTGCCTTAGTTTGAAGTGGGGGGCTTTCAGGTACAGTTCTGAAATATCAAAAATAAAAACGGGAACGCATAAAAGAGACGTTTCTAAGAAATTCCAGTGATTTTGTCATTCATTATTTCCTAAACAAAATACTTTATCTTCTTATAATGTTAATGCATAAGCAACCAGGGGTTTAAGTCTACATATAAACTTTAGATCAGCAGTCGCCAACCCGTCGATCGCAAGCTATCTGTAGCTCGCAAGGGAAATTCTGGTAGCTCGTACCTCGTAAAACCTTTTTAATATATTGTTTCAAATTGGCCTGTAACCAAACACGTAGTCTCTCAATGCACTCCTTTTATTTTCAAAACACAGCTTACAGGTAGTACAGGTAAAAACTGGTTATACCTAATACTCGTAACTAAGGTAACCCTAAACTTGTCACCGTCTACTTGTTTACACTTTGAAATCTCAAACTAAACTGAATCAAAATGTGGCCTCGCGGCGCGCTTATATAGCTTTTAGAAAAGGATGGAATGATCTAGAAAATTCTAGAATAATCTAAATACTACAGGGTGAGAAGAATTAAGCCTAACAGAACATTCGTCAACGAGTTTTGACATTATCATAATCGTAATATGGATAAAAATTAAGGTAAGTCTTTTTTCATTCGGAAGTCTCATAGAGAGACCTATTTTGGGTCACACTGAGTCCAGAAAAATATGCAGGCCTATATCGCAAAAGGGATTGAATCAGTTTTTTAATATTGTAAGTGAAATGTCATGGGATTTTATAACCGGAAATAATGATATTGATCTCATTCTTAAAATATTCTTAAATATGTTAGAGACTGCATCTCTTAAATGTTTTCCAGAAAAATCATATTTTGTTAGGTCAGATCAATCGTATAACATTAGCTGGTTTAACGATGAACTACGGTTGATGCGAGAAAATTTGAGGTTTCTATGTGAATTGAAACAACTGTATAACTATTCTGGATTGGAAGCTGAATTTAAAAACTATAAAAAGCTATATAAAAAATCTGTTAAAGAGGCAAAAATAAAAGCCAATGATAAAGTTATTAGATCTTCTGCAAATCCTATGAGGGCCATGTGGCAGGTCATTAATCAATATCGAGGTAAGAATAAAAATTCAAATGTTCCAAATAACTTAACCGCAAATGACTACAAAATAATTTTTTTGCAAATATAGCCCAAGGTGTAGTACAGGGTATTCCTGAAACTCTTATCGACCCTATTAATAATCTTGAGGCCATAATACCACCGGCAACTGCTTTTTCTTCGTTTTAATGAGGTTAGGGACATCATAGATAGTTTAAAATACAAAAAAAGTCGAGATATCTATGGTCTCAGTGTGAAGATCATCAAGTCTGTGAAAAACTATCTGATAATACCTCTTACTAAAATTATTAACCTTTGCTTTAGGGAAAATAAGTTTCCAGATATTCTTAAGGTGGCTCTTGTTACTCCAATTTTCAAGAAGGGTGATCCGTCAAAGCCGGAGAATTATAGACCAATATCCCTTCTTCCTATAAACTCAAAAATCATTGAGAAGTGCATGGCAGTGAGAATTGTTGGTTTTATGGAGGGGAATGATCTTTTCTCGAAATCCCAATTTGGCTTTAGGAAGGATAGAAACACTGTTCTGGGAGTCCTAGATCTTGTCTCTGATATAATAGAGGCATTTTATAACGGGAGTTACTGTTCTGTTTCATTCTGCGACTTAACTAAGGCTTTCGATTGTGTTGACCATGCTGTCCTTCTACGAAAACTTGAACACTATAACTTTGGTTTAAGTAGTATCAGTCTTATAAAGTCATATCTGGAGAACAGGTATCAGCTGGTGAGGGTCAGTGGAGTTTCTTCGGCTAGGAGCAGAATGTCAATTGGTGTACCTCAGGGGTCCGTCCTGGGGCCTATACTTTTCCTTATCTATATAAATGATCTTCCAAGGAGAACAAATCTGGCTAAATTCACACTCTTTGCTGATGACACGACAGTGTCCCTCTCCGCAGATACATTGCAGGACGCAGTGAATGGTTCCAGGGTTGCCCAAGAGAGAGCTGAGGTCTGGCTTCAGGCAAACAGACTTCTGTTGAATGCCAACAAGACTGAGGTAGTTGTTTTCTCATTAAGAGATAATGGTGATTTGCCAAATGCCACTAGTGTAAAATTTTTGGGAGTTATGCTTGATCCAAAACTGTAATGGGGAGAACATATTAACACACTGGTTGCAAAGCTTAACAAAAACCTTTATGTTCTCAGGAATCTCTCTAAATGTGTGTCAGTTGAGGTATTGCGAACATCTTACTTCTCTATTTTCCAATCACATATACAGTATGAAATATTGGCCTGGGGGCACTCAGCAGGGGTTTCCAGAGTGTTTGGAGTACAGCGAAAGGCAATTAGGGTAATATCTGGATTGGGTTATAGGGAGGACTGTAGACAGATATTTCAGAAGTATGGAGTGATGACTGTGCCATGTATATATATGTTTGAATGCCTGATGTATGTAAAAAAGAACGTAGATTTATTTCCAACTCATGGGGACAACCATGACTACAATACTCGTACTAGACACCAATTGGTGCCAGCATACTGGAGGTTAAGGAGGTGTCAGGATGGCCCGGGATACTGGGCAATACGTTTTTTCAATGTTCTTCCAGTCCACATAAAAAGTCAGGATGTCAAACACTTTAGAACCAGTATAATGGGAATACTTTTAACAAATGCTTTTTATTCCTTTGAAGAATATTTTAATTACAATTTTAATATAATGTAGTCTTTGTGTCTTATTTTATTTTATTTTAGTGTGATTAATGTTTAATGTAAATTTGTAATTGACAATTTTTTTGTTATTGTGCTGTAAGGATATGTAGTGTACTTTAAGTTTTTTTTTTCTTTTTTTTAATCTATTTGTTTTTAAAATTTGCTAAAAATGTTTTTGGACCTAATATTAATTAGTATAAGTATTTTAAGAAATGAATTTTGATATTAGCAATATTTAAACTGACGTGTGTAAGTTCTTTTTTAACAATGACATGAATAAAATATTGAGTATTGAGTATTGAGTATTGGGAAGAACGGTAATTTTTTACAGAAGCTAAAGGCAAAAATGTGTGTTTGTAACGTAATAGTTTTGTCTCCATTACTGCACTGTACATCCAAATTTTGAGAAATCATTCTGCCGCCAGAAAGGAAAAACTGAAACAATTAAAAAAACCAGTTAATTGGACAACAATCAGTATTTTTAAGAACAGTCGACAAAAATAAGGTGACGAAGCGTCATACCGTGTGTCCCAGATAATTTCACAGAAGAAGAAATTTAATGAAGACGGGGAAATGATAACACAGTCGTTTTTAGAAGCTGCAGATACATTATTTGCAAACTTTAGAAATAAAGACGAGATAGTGTCTTCAATACGGTCTCTGCAACTTTCTGCTAATACAGTGATGAGACGAGTAGAAATAATGAGTAGATATTTTTTTACAGTTGAAAAGTGACTTGCTGCAATACCAAGCTTTTTCCTATTCTTTCAGAAAAGATATTTCAAAATCCATTGGAACGTTATGAAAGTAAATATCATGTGGAAATAATTTGCTTGAAGGATAACTTCAAAAATCGTTTTAAGGACTTCAACGGAATTGCTATAGTGGCGCAATTTGTTGTTTTACCCTTCATGGAACTTGATGTCCAACAGTTCGCAACTGAAGACTGCGCTGCGACAGAAATGGAACTAATTGCATTTCAAAATGATTTAACTTTAAGATCGGTTAACTCAAATATAAAATGTATCTGGCCTTTAGTATGTCAAGAAAAATATCCTGTTTGAGGCGGCATTGCTTTGAAAGTAAAGGCGTTATTTGGTTTAACATATTTGTGTGAATCCTCTTTCTCAAATATGAAGTTAATTAAAATTAATAAATTTGTAATTGACAATTTTTTTGTTATTGTGCTGTAAGGATATGTAGTGTACTTTAAGTTTTTTTTTCTTTTCTTTAATCTATTTGTTTTTAAAATTTGCTAAAAATGTTTTTGGACCTAATATTAATTAGTATAAGTATTTTAAGAAATTAATTTTGATATTAGCAATATTTAAATTGACGTGTGTAAGTTCTTTTTTAACAATGACATGAATAAAATATTGAGTACTGAGTATTGGAAAGAACGGTAATTTTTTACAGAAGCTAAAGGCAAAAATGTGTGTTTGTAACGTAATAGTTTTGTCTCCATTACTGCACTGTACATCCAAATTTTGAGAAATCATTCTGCCGCCAGAAAGGAAAAACTGAAACAATTAAAAAAACCAGTTAATTGGACAACAATCAGTATTTTTAAGAACAGTCGACAAAAATAAGGTGACGAAGCGTCTTACCGTGTGTCCCAGATAATTGCACAGAAGAAGAAATTTAATGAAGACAGGGAAATGATAACACAGTCGTTTTTAGAAGCTGCAGATACATTATTTGCAAACTTTAGAAATAAAGACGAGATAGTGTCTTCAATACGGTCTCTGCAACTTTCTGCTAATACAGTGATGAGACGAGTAGAAATAATGAGTAGATATTTTTTTACAGTTGAAAAGTGACTTGCTGCAATACCAAGCATTTTCCTATTCTTTCAGAAAAGATATTTCAAAATCCATTGGAACGTTATGAAAGTAAATATCATGTGGAAATAATTTGCTTGAAGGATAACTTCAAAAATCGTTTTAAGGACTTCAACGGAATTGCTATAGTGGCGCAATTTGTTGTTTTACCCTTCATGGAACTTGATGTCCAACAGTTCGCAACTGAAGACTGCGCTGCGACAGAAATGGAACTAATTGCATTTCAAAATGATTTAACTTTAAGATCGGTTAACTCAAATATAAAATGTATCTGGCCTTTAGTATGTCAAGAAAAATATCCTGTTTGAGGCGGCATTGCTTTGAAAGTAAAGGCGTTATTTGGTTTAACATATTTGTGTGAATCCTCTTTCTCAAATATGAAGTTAATTAAAAACAAATACCGCAATCGACTTACAGATGAACATTTGGATAATTGTATGTGAATGGCTGTATCAAATTATACTGCAAACATTAAAAACATTATTAATGAGTGTGAGTGTCAGCCCTCTCATTGAACATGAATAAAAGTATTGCATTATTCTTTTTGTTGCATAGATCATATCGTATCGTAACCGTAATTAGCATAAAAATTTTGTTTATTTTTTAAACACCTCTGGTTACTTTTTATGAGCAGTATGTACTCCTACTAAAATAATATTAGTTTATTTTTATTATTTTATATTAACAAACAAAATAATAATGTGGAATACAACTGTGCATTATTTCATTTCGGTTGGCTTACGCCTCTAACAGATAGGTAGCTTACTATCTATTCCAAAACTATCGAAGTAGGTCAACACATTAAAAAGGTTGGCGACCACTGCTTTAGATAGTACAATAAAGAAAAAATAAAGGGTTCTAAATCGTCTAAAAAATAAAACACATCAAATACACATAATGTGTTTATTTTTAATTACTTAATTAACATTAATAACATTACAGGGTACCAAATTGTAGTTTATATAAAAGATTGTATTACCATTTTAAATGTTGACAGATTTCAGTTTCAAAAAAAATATTGGTTTGTTGTAATGAAAGTAGCTCACATGGGACAATATTACATTTTGGGAAATTTGTATCATTCTCCCAGTGCCAGTGCCTGAATTTTTTTGAACAATGGTGTGAAAGTCTGCTTGATTGTAGTTACCCTATTATAATAATGGGTGATTTTAACATTAACTGGTTGGCACAAACTACATACTCAAATAAACTAAAAGAAATCGTAAATGATACAGGTTTACACCAACTGGTTGAGACAGTAACACTTCCTAATGACCAGGGTGGAAGCATAATTGATTTACTATTGACTAAAAAATTTAATCTTTTGGAATGTAAGGTGTTTGAAACCCCTCAAATAAATGACCATTTTGTTGTAAGTATAAATATTCAGATAAAAAGGGTTAGGAAGGATAATTTAACTATTCAAACAAGAGATACGACTATGATGTGTTAAATAATAGATTATTACAGATAAAATGGGACTATAGAGTTAGGGATTTAAATATTAAATATTATATATTTTATAATAATATTAAATTGAGGATAGGGACAATAGTTATAAAAAATTAAAAATAAATAAATCGGCAGATAATAGATTGAATTACAAACAATGTAGAAATAAGGTGGTGTCAGTTATCAGAGAAGAGATCAAAACAAAATAGATTTATCAAAAAATAATGCTAAGCAAATGTGGCAAACATTAAGCCAATTAATTTCTGCAACTAATAAAAAAACTATTACTAAACTGGAAATCAACAATAACGTTTTGATTAATTCAAAAGAAATTGCAGATAATTTGAATATTTATTTTGTGGAAAGTATTAATAATATAATACATGGTATTGACAAAACGAATATAGCACCAGAAACGACACCAAGTATAAATAATTCGAGTCTGCAAGACCAACAAAGGAAGTCCAGATGAACTAACACCTGAATTTTAAAAAAATATCTACAGTAATATAGAAGGGCCACTTCTGAACATCATAAATACTTCTTTAGAAACTGGACAGATTCCATCCTTATTGAAGTTATCTACAGTAATCCCAATTCCAAAAATAAAAGGTACTATTAAGGCTGATCAGTTCAGACCCATTAATATGCTGGTTATAATTGAGAAAATTTTAGAAAAAATTGTATATAAACAATTAATGAAATTGATTACTGCAAATAATATTCTGATGGTAAATCAATCTGGTTTTCGAATGAATCACAGCTGTAAAACGGCTATTCAGAATGTTCTTTATGAATGGAAGAACCTCTTGGATGATAATTATGCAATAGGAGCAGTGTTCCTTGATTTACAATGGGCCTTTGAAACTATAGATAGGGATATACTGGTAAGCAAATTGAAGGGAATTGGTATAAGTAATACTGCCCTTGATTGGTTTGTAGATTATTTGAAGAATAGAAAGCAGATTACCAAAATTAATAACAAAATTTCCACAGAAGTGTTTAACAATAATGGTGTTCCACAAGGAAGTACATTAGGTCCGATGTTATTTTTAATTTATATTAATGACATAAACCAGGTAATAAAAAATTTTTCTTTACACTTGTTTGCAGATGACACATTGCTGTGTTTTAATTCAAAGGATTTAACTCACTTAACTTCCACAATAAATTTTGAATTAAGTCACCTCTATAAATGGTTTAATAAAAATTTACTAAAATGAAATATACAAAAATCGAAATTTATGCTTACAGGAAGTAATAAAGTTCAAAATGAATTCATATCAAGTAATTTAAATATAATAGTAGGTAGTGATAATTTAGAAGTAGTAGAAAATATTAAATATCTTGGTTTTATTATTGATAAACATCTTAGTTTTAAAGAACACATATTGTATATAATTGGAAAGATAACCAAAAATGTTAATTTTTTGTCACGAGTTTCACCATATCTTACTCGCTGGTCCAAGACTACTGTCTTTAACACATTAATCCCTCCACATTTGGTCTTTAGCTCCTCAATCCTCTATTTTGCTAACAAAAATGAGCTAAACAGGATGCAAAAACTTCAAAACAGATGTATGAGATTAATTTTGGGGGAAAAAAGAGAAACACCTATAAGAAATATGCTAACGGCATTAGAGTGGCTCTCTATAGATTCATTTTTGAAATATCAAGTACTAATCCTTATTTATAAAATTAAAAATGGACTAACTCCTATCTGACAGAAAAACTTGTCACGAACGAGTCTACACATACCTATCCAACAAGAAATAACAAAAATTTTTATGTTTATACGAAAAATAACAGGAGTACTGAGAAAGCACTTAACATAGAGGTTTGATTGAATTTAACTCTTTGCCACAGATAATTAAAGATAGTCCAAAATTGGATTTATTTAAAAAAACTCATAAAAAGACATTAATGGGAGAGTGATACATACTATATTCTAATAAATAATTGTACATAAAGTGATTTGTAAAAATTTTATTTTATTGATATATTTGAGTGTTTGTTGTGATTAAGATAAGTTTTATTATATTTTTTATGTATTAGCTAAATGCTAAATAAAGGAATTATTAATTTAAACAACGATGTGGTGTTGTAACAAATTGATAACACATAGGCAAAGATTCAGTGGATCAACTGTATTTCTCTGGCTTTGAATAAACAAGATATATATTCTTTATTTAAATATAACTAAATTTGCATCAGTCTTACTGACAAGTTTCTGTCTTTATTGTTGGGATGATTTTATAATATTTTGGATTTCACATTTTTTTATTATTAGTTAGTTTCTACTTACCTAGTTAAAGGCTGGGATGACGGCTGACCATTGAGTTTGGGTTTGCTCCTGAACCTGACAGGTGTTCGGTTCTGGAACTGACTGACAGCCTCTGCTAGTGGAATATATTTGTCAGAATGTCCCTTCTTCAGATTTTCGACAGATGCGTATCGCTTGGGCTGTGCTAATTTGTTTAAGTGATCCTATAAATACGAAGTATAATTTCATTAAAAACAAATCTTCATTTTTATTTACACTATTTGAGAAGAAATTCTACAGAAGCATAGAACAGACACACAACTTTTAAATATATTTCTTGTTAAATAACGATTTAGCTCTGGGAATTTATTAAATTTCAACTAAAGAGTTAGGAATGTATTAAATTTTGACTTAGGATTAGAAATTTATTAAATTCCAACTTGCAAGTCGGAATTTAATAACTTCCTAGTTAGAAGTAGGTATAGGCTCTTGGGGTTACTGCAGCCAACAACTTTTTAATTCGACTTTTTTTTTGGAAAAATGGGCTGTTCATTACATGGGCAAAGCCGGGGCCCAAAACCTTTGCAAACCACTTTTCGTGAAATATAAAATTTAAACACTTACTTGCCTTTTAATACTTGATTAGTGGCGGCTATTCAGGTGAAGTAGCTGAAGTGCGACTTCACCAGGAAAAATAAACAAGCAAACATCTAACTATATTTATATATATATATATATATATATATATATATATATATATATATATATATATATATATATATATAGTGACCATCTAAAGTCCGTTCCCCCCCTACTAATTTTTGAGCCAACTCGTATATCGCAACGAAATTTGGAGGACTTAAATAGGAGATGAAAAGCTATTTTGTTATGAAAAAATGATAGCTAAAGTTATAACAATGGCTACGCGCCATCTTGAATTAATATTTTAAATACAACACGCCGCATATTATTCCATTGTCAAAATCTGCTCATTATTCTTAACATTTTTCTCTAATACACTTTATTCCTAAATGTAATTGTTTTCGAAATAATGACGTTTGAAAATTGAAAATCCGGTTTAAAATGAAGTAATGGTTTTAGTCACTTTCGATAAAAAATTCTGCTAACTAAATTTTTTAATTAATTTGTAGTTAAATCTTTTAATGAATTCGACTAATAAGAGGTGTAAAGACAGTATTTTAAGGATAAACAGTGCCACTTACCGGAAAATCTTGAAGGTTACGAATTTGTTCTGTAAATTCACAAGGAAAACAAATTAGTTGGTAAAAAAATATTTTATTTATTTTTGAATAACACTTATTTAACCCCAACAATAATTATTTTATCAAGTGTTCGATGTGGCCCCCTCCTAAATCTTGACAATAAGGTGCCCTATTATGAATAGCTTCTCTCACGTTGATGAAAGTCTGTTCATCTATTTCTTCACATGCTTCTCTTATTCTGCGTTCCAACTCTTCTATTGTTTGACATTCAGTGGCGTAGATTTTTAACTTCAGATATCCCCAAAAGGAAAAAATCTAGAGGGGTAAGATCCGGAGATCTTGGTGGCCATTCTGTACTTCCCCTGCGACATATCCATCGCCCACGAAAGTTTGTATCAAGAAACTCTCTAGCCATGCGATAGAAATGGGGAGGTGCTCCGTCCTGCTGAAATATGATTTCACGATTTTCAAACTCTTCCTGATTGTTTAATACAATTTGTCTTATTCGAGGTTCAATTTCAGTTTCTAAAAGATCTCCTGTAAGATTGCCTCTGATGAAAATCGGTCCAACAACGTGGTTGCCCAAAATCCCCGCCCAAACATTAACTTTTTCAGGAAACTGGGTATGCCCTTCTCTAAAAATATGCGGATTAGTATCGCTCCAGTATCGTACGTTCTGTTTGTTGACTTTTCCATTAAGGAAAAACGTGCATTCATCTGAGAAACATACACGTTTTAGGAAGGATCGTTCTCCTTCAATTTTTCTTGTTAACCACTCACAAAATTCAACCCTCCGGTCTGGATCATCCTCCGTGAGAGCATGCAGGATTTTCATTTTATAGGGATGAAATTTTTCATTTTTTAGGACTCTTTGGACACTTTTCGAACTTACTTCGCAGGATTCAGCAACTGTAGACGTCGACTGAGTAGGATTAATTACCATTTCAGCAACAATTTCAATTTTTTTTTCTTCTGAAAGAGGTAGTCTTCCTGATCTTGGAGCATCTTTCATCGTACCAGTTGGTTGGAGCTTATTTAAAAGTTTGCGCAAATATGACCGCGAAATAGGGTTTTCGGGAAATCTATCGTTAAACATACGGACTGCTAGATGAAAATTTCTTCCAGCTTCTCCAAAAATCAAAACTGCTTCAAATTTATCGTGTAAACTGCGAGCCATGGTCACACTTTTCATAAAATAATTAAGATGCTCAACGGACTATTTGACAGTTAGTTATCAAGATGTTACCGCGACAACGATTTTGTTTCCAACGCAAACTTGATCGTATTTTTGATTGAATTTGAAATGATCAAAATGTCAATTTTCAAACGTCATTATTTCGAAAGCAATTACATTTAGGAATAAAGTGTATTAGAGAAAAATGTTAAGAATAATGAGCAGATTTTGAAAATGGAATAATATGCGGGGTGTTGTATTTAAAATATTAATTCAAGATGGCGCGTAGCCGCCATTTTATAACTTTTAGCTATCATTTTTTCATAAAAAAATAGCTTTTCATCTCCTATTTAAGCACTCCCAATTTCGTTGCGATATACGAGTTGGCTCACAAGTTAGTAGGGGGGAACGGACTTTAGACGGTCACTGTATATATATATATATATATATATATATATATATATATATATATATATATATATATATATATCTTAAAATTTTAGTTTTTACTTTCATTTATTCACCTAACTGGTAAAAAATAAACTGTACATCTCGAATAAATATTTTACTTGACCGTTGGCGGCATGTCTTTTTAAAACTTTCAATCGATCTTTATTATAACAACTATAACAGTGGCGCAAACCATTTTGACTTTGCTGGAGGTGCTATGTTTAGTTTACGATTTTCCTACTATGTTGCCATGACAACGCGTATCCGATGACGTCGAGCCCAACGCCTCACGAGTCATTCAGTTTACGGTGGTTGTGTACTTTTATTTTCGCGGATTTCGCTGTAACCGGCGAGTTTCTTTGCAGTTAACTTGACTGTTTTGTGTTATATTTATTTGTGGTGTTGTTACAACTTCAACCTCGAAGTTAGTAAATGTGATTGTTTAAGACTGGAATAAATTAAAAGACGTCTTTGAATTTATTACAAACTGTGACAAATCTGATGAAAAATCAATCCGCCTTGCGAAAGGATTTTTAGGTGAGATGAACGATTTTGAATTGACATTTCTGGCATTAGTGTTTAATGACATTTTCTCAATCACGGATATACTATTTGACGTTCTTCAAAAAAAATCGCTTGACATTCATTTTTGCATATCCAATATAAAACGCTGTCGTGAGGCGCTCTGTAAAAAACGAAATGAACATTTTTTTTAATACCTTGTTTGACAAAGCAAATTCTATTACAGAAATAAATCATTACCAACGTCAGCTTGCTAAGCTTTCACCTGAAGAAATTAGGGCTAAGTACAGAACCCTTTTTTATGATATATTGGACAATATTTTAATGAAAATGACATTAAGATTTCAAGACTGTGAAAAACTTACATTTTCATGTTTGGTAGGTTCTGCTAAATATTCCGAATATAGTTCAAATTTTCCGACGGGCCCGTTTGAAGATTTGTTACAGTTATATGGGGAAATATTTTCAAAAAGTCAACGACCTAAGAATGAGCTTGGTCTTATTTTTGCCAATGAGAGTAATTGGAATATATCTCTGCAAGAACAAGTGAAGAAAATTAATAAAAATAAATATATTTTTGCCGAAGCATATAAATTGTTTTCCCTTATTTTGACAATACCGTCGACAAGTGCTTCAGTGGAAAGAAGTTTTTCTTGCTCCAAATGTATAAAAACTTATTTAAGAAATACAATATCTCAAGAAAGACTTACTTCTCTTGGCAATATTTCAATTCAAAAGGAATTTCTGGAGGAGATTAGGGCAACTCATCCATTTTATGAGGATGTTATAAATAAATTTGCTGCTATGAAGGAAAGGAGAATTGATTTAGTATACAAAATTTAGGTCAGTCGTAAAAAATATTCTACCCCCTACACATATAAAAGAATTCTGGAAAAAAAAATTATTGCGATATTTTCTTGCTTCATTTGCACTTCACTTACTTTTTCACCCTCGAGCCGCCACTGAGTCATAAATACCTAAGTTAAAAATATTCTTTGAAGTTTAAATATACTATAGTTTAAAAAAACAATTAGAGAACTTCGAATTATATATTTTAGTTATATATTCTTACTCAAGACTATAAAATGTCTTGAAATTATTACCCAGAAAACACCTTGCAGTTCCAAAAACTAATTTTCAGTAGAACATGACACTTTTTAATCATGATTCTCGGGATTAGACCATGTTAAAATGGAACTACTGTTCGACGTTTCGCTTTCGATTGCACGAGGCATCTTCATTCTATTTACTAAATATCAAAGTCTTCATGCATAAGGTCTCTTTTTTTCAAAGTTTTATAGTGTATACTTACAAGACTTTTTGACAGAAAGTATCCAAACAACCGTCCTCTGAATTTATAGTAGGTGCTCAATGGTCTTACGTGAAACATTTCTATTCAAAACTAAAAGTTTTTTTAAACACTCACAGGGAATACTTTAAATAATTTAAGAACATCAAATAAATTTCAAAAATGTTTCCGAGATACACTTGATGACTGCAGCTGTGCAGCAAAAGCACTGAATAAAACACATTTTATAATAAATGGGCCAAAATAAATTTCAAAGGGAAGCAGGTAAAAAATATGAACAGATAACTATTCCTGACCTTTCAGTTGAAATAAGGGTTGATTGGATTTTGTAGATTCTATATTAATTTGATTTTTTCGAATGTATGAATAAAAGGAATCTGATAATAATGAATAAACCATGACAAACAGCTTTTGATATAATGGATCCTAAATTACTAATAAATGAAAGACAAAATATACAAAGTCAAAGTGATCTGTTAAAAATCGGATAGCAAGCCGTCGGCAAAATAAAGAAAATATTTTTTATATACATGGGTTGAAAAAATGTTCGCAACATAGAGAGCATCGATACATTTATTTCAGACGATCCTATGTCGTGAATTTAACTTAAAAATATATTTTTATCAGTTATCAACTATCTAGTCGACATCGAATAACAATGGATGAATAAAAAAATATCGATATACCGATGGTTATCTAATAGGTACCGATAGGTATCCAATAATGTCAGAAACATCGATAGTTATTAAATTAATTACTTTTATGAAGGTGACGACTTGCTTTTTTGCTTGTTGATTTATTTGCGAGGACATTAAATGGGATATATATTTTTGAAAACAAATTTGAATTCCTCATAAATATTCCAGTTACTTTTATATTTAACTTACAAGCATTTTTACTCTCCCTTGGATCACCCTGTAGATTACAATACATTTTTGACAGTTAATTTGTTAAATGTAGGAGCAGTGTTCTAAATAAACTTGACAAAATTACTATTAAAAGTCATACCTAACTCAACATAAAAATGACATTCCAAATTATTAAGACTAAACAATATACAAGCCATTATAGCAAAGCTTTAAGAAAAAAAAGTGTGCCAATACTTTTTTCTTCTCTTCGACCACCAGGTTTTTACATTTTTATCATAATTATTTTTTATTTCAATAAATGATGATCCAATAAAATATTACTATTAGAACATAATAAAATTCTGGTTTACATTTAAGCAATCTGAACAAAAATGTGAACTTTCCTACCTGACTGTCTTTTCTGTCTAGACTTCGGTTATATATTCGATTTGAATTAGAAGGTCTTAAATTACATTTTTTGTCTTCTTTTGGGCTTTCTTTAGGTGCACTTATGTTCAATTGTTCTATAGTTTCGCTAAAAAAATTAATTTGATTACTACTCTCAAATCAACTGACTACCGGAATATTTTTACAATAAATTAATTTTTAATTGTTTGTTATGTATTTAGTAAAAAATATACAGGTTGAAAGAGAAGTGAATACAAATGTTATAACATTCAGGTAGTTTACAGCAAAAAAATGTATGTAAGATCAAACTTCTTTAAACTTCAAAATAGCTTTATTGTCTAGTTACAAATTCCTTTTAGACAAGGTAACTAAGAGTAAAACTATACCTAAAGTAAAGATAAAAAGATTACGTTCAAGATATTAAGACCAAAACTTTTAGCTCAAATTAAATAGAGCAAGTGTAGTACAAGAAAATAAAAGAAATGATATTAAAATATCCTGTGAAAGAACAATTAATAAATATAGTAAATACAGTTATCACAATCAAAACTAAAATAAAATGGTTAAAACAGGTTGCCGCCTGTCATTTCTGTCTGTAATCAAAGAGAGAGAATGTCTCAAATTGACAGCGTCAGTGTAGATAATAATGAAAGTGTCAAACAAAAACAATGCCTGCAAGTTAGTCAAAGTAATAAAAAATCCACTGAAAATGATCTGCAAATATCAAATGAAAATGAAGCACCATGGAAAATTGTTGGCAACAAAGGAAGGAAGAAAAACCGAGCAAATATGACGCAACAACCATTCAATCGACCTCCACCCGATAAGGGTACAAGAAATCGGCTTAAAAATGGCCCAGAGATACACTTGGCTGTTCATTTCAGGCTTTGATCCGGAAGTTGAACCGAAAGAAATTATCCAGTACATCAAGGAAAATGGATATCAACAAAAATGCTTCTGTGACAAAATGATAACCAAAAAATCAAACAGAATAAGTTCATTTAAACTAGGTGTTCCAGTATTGATAGGAGAAGACATTAATTCAGGAGCTTTTTGGCCCCAGGGAGCTACTGTAAACCATTTTTTGAATATCCGGAGCCACCCAAAACAAACAAACAAGTCTCAGGAGGGACACAGGGTGGGGACACATTAAACATATTGCAATATAACATAGTATCATTGAGAAACAAAACAAATGAACTGGAGGTTGTACTAAATGAAAACAACGTCAATATTGTGTGTTTGAGCGAGCACAATATGAAAGAAGAGGAAATAAAAACCTTGGAACTGGTCAATTTTAAAATTGCTGCTGCTTTTTGTAGGAAAGTTTATATCAGGGGTGGAGCCGCAATTTTTGTCAACTCCAAAATGGACATAGAAGAAAACCCAGAAGTTTGCGCTCTTTCAATTGAAAAAAACCTTGAAATATGTTGTGTTTGTTTAACAAAACTTAAGGTATATGTTATTTCTCTTTACAGGTCACCATCTGGCGATTTTCAGATATTCTTAAATACTCTGGAAACCTCCTTAAATTTGATTGGCTGTGATAAGAGAATTGTATTAGCGGGAGATTTCAATATTAATTTTGAGTCAAATACAGGGGAAGACTGTAAGTATAGAGATTTTATAATTTCATATGGTTTTAAACAGGTGTTTTTTAATGCAACACGAGAAAATAATTGTCTCGATAACATGTTCATAAATTTTAATAATGTAAATTCGTGTACGGCAGAGAGCAGAGATGTTTGTTTGTCAGACCACTTGGATCAATTTCTGCAGATATAGGGTCTGGACATAAGCACAGGGGGTCCGGATACGTTTCGGGTTTGTAGACCATTCACAGAGGAAGGACAAGTAAAATTTTATAAATTGATTGAGGCTGTCTCATGGGAGTTTCTTGATGACGGGTTTCTCAACTTAGATGAGAAGATGTCATTATTTATAGATGTTTTTGTGAATGCCTTCACTACCTCGTTTTCTGAAAAAAAAAATATAAAACCAACAACAGAAAAAAAGATCAGTGTTCCTGGTTCAATCAGGATCTAAGGCAGTTTAGAGAATGGGTCGGATTTTTTAATGACCTGTATAAATCAAATCCCACAGAGCAGCTTCGCCAAATACGTAATTCCTACAGGAAGGAGTACAGGAAGGCCCTAAGGGAGGGTAAAATAAAACACAATGATACCCGTATAAATAGAGCAAACAATCCTTCAAAGGAAATGTGGAATATATTTAAAGGGGATTCTAATATCAGGGGGAGGCTACAAGAACAAAAAGATAGTACCATTTCACCCCACAGTTTTAACGAATACTTTGTAAATATGCACAACATGGCTTTAGAGCAGGCCACAGCACTGTCACAAGTCTGATTGAATTCATAACTTCTGTACTGGAAGCCTTCGAGAATCTTGAGTATGTAAGCACCATCTTTTGCGACCTTAGCAAGGCATTTGATTGTGTCTCGCATGATCTCCTCATAAATAAACTTAAATCATATAACTTTGATACAATCAGCCTTCAGCTTATGAGATCCTACTTGACTGGTAGGCTGCAAACTGTAAGGGTGGGGGGGGGGAGTTGTCAGAGAGCAGAGGATTATCTGTTGGTGTTCCACAAGGCTCTATATTAGGACCTCTTTTGTTCTTAATATATATGAATGATCTACCTCAGAGCAACAACACTGCCGATTTTAATCTGTTTGCTGATGATACCACCATAAGCCTTCGCTTCAAAAATAGTCAGGAGATTGCTGAAGGAACGAGTGAGGCACAGTCGGGTGCTAAAGCTTGGTTTAGTGACAATCACCTTGTTCTTAATGAGACCAAAACAGGGCATATGGTGTTTTCCCTGAGAGTGTGTGAGAGTGAAATGAGGATGGATGAATCGGTGCGGTTTTTAGGCTTTACCTCGGATCCACAGTTAAAGTGGGATTTGCACATTGATCAGCTTGCAAAAAGATTGAGTAAGAATATATTTCTCCTAAGGAATTTAGTTGGGTCCGTTTCTGAGGATGTTCTGAGGACTGCATACTTTTCTCTCTGTCATTCTCTCCTCTGTTATGGAATAATAGCGTGGGGTAGTGCTGCGGACGCAGGCAGAATTTTTGCACTGCAGAGAAGAACAATCAGAATTATTTCGGGTATGGGTTATAGGGATGATTGTAGATCTAAATTTACTGAGCAAAAAATTCTAACTTTTCCTTGCATTTTTATTTTCGAAAATCTTCTCTATGCTAAAACTAACATACAAAAGTTCACCTTGAATGGTGACTTCCACTCTTATGATACACGAAATAAGAATGATATCAGTACTCCATTTTTCCGCCTTCAAAAATGTCAAAACGGGCCAAATTTTCTGGCCATAAAATATTTTAATACCCTCCCCAGGGCTATCAGGGACCTCCCGCTGAGGCAATTTAAAACCAGAGTGAAGGAGTCTTTACTGGCAAAGGCCTTTTACTCATTTGGTGAGTTTACAGATGGTGACATGTTAGAGTGTTAGTATGTTTTTTTATAAATGTTTTTATTTTACTATTTTGCTGTTTTTACTATTTTGACTGATTTTAATAACATTGTAGGTTAGTAACAGATATGATTGTATTGATGTAATTTTAAATGTGTGTAGTTTTAGTTAAATATATTATTAACAATTTTATAATTTTATAGAGTTATCAAATTCTCAAGTTTTACTAGATTTATTCAATTTGATTTGTTATTGTTGACTTATGTATGTTGTTGTAAATGACATTAACATCAATAAGCTATCTATCTATCTATCTATCTAGTAAACGGTACTTGACAGTAAATAATAAAAACCTTACACAAACATGTCATTTATATATTCTTCGATTGAATAGTACGCTCTACCAATCAAAAACTGTTTTGTTTCCTGTCTAAACCTTCTTGTCATATTCCCATAAGCATATAATTAAATAATTTTCTGCTATTATATACTATTAAATTCTTAACCATACCCCAACAATGGGATAGGTAGGACAGTAGTACATAGTCTCCGAGTTAAATACAGACTCCCTTGATATTTGGCCTTAAACTTTGTATATACCAAACAAACCATTTCCAACATAAATATGCAATGTGAGAATTTTTGAGTAACAAGACTCACGAGGCTTTATGCGGCACATAAACCTCAAGGCTCGTTTTTATTTGAACACACTTTTAAACAAATGGTCCACACAAGCACCCAGAATTTAGACTCGTAAAGAGTAAGGTAATAATATTTCAGATATATCCAACATTGTCAATTTATATAAGTCAATCAAAAGACCCCTGTGTAACTCCCGCCCACATGATTAAGTAACTCAATTGCACCTTATTAAATAAAAGGCTATGACTTCAGCTAGATAAATATGATTAAAGCCATTCATGACATCTCCCCCTAAAACTGTACACCTCAAGTTTCTTCAGCAGAATTCCACGATTTGCACAGTCAAAAGCTTTAGTGAGATCGCAGAATACTGTCACACCAGCCTCTCCATCATTCAGTCTCAAGTACTTCCCAAGGAAGAAAAACATTGCATCGCCTGTGTTCTTCCCAACCAAAAATCTAAATTGAGCATCGGAGAGCAGAGCATTTCTAACCAAAAAACTAGGCATACGTTTTTTTACAAGCTGCTCAACAATTTTTGCTAATGTTGCTAGGGAGACAGGAAACCGGACGAAAATGTGAAGGTTCCTCTCCATCACCTCCCTTAAACAAAGGAGTAACTGTTGCTAGTTTAAAGCAATGAGAAAGTACTCCCTCAGAAAATGACCAAATTATTGCCTTCACTAGAGTATTTAATACAGAATTTGACAGTTTTAAAAATATTTTTATAGACATTTTGTCCCATCCAGCAGCATTTTTATTTGTAATTTCTGTAAAAATCTCTTATTTTACATGTAGTGGTGGGATAGAAGTAAAATTTTTCGTCGTGTTCCTGTTAATATACACAGTCAAATTAGTTGTTTTTCCTCCAAAGCAGGGTTGGAAAAAAACCCAGCCCAATGGGTTTTTATGTGTTTAATATGTAGATTTTTTAGGGCTAACAATCATAACTATGGTAATTGAAAACTTGTCACTGTTTACAGTTTCACTTTTCAAACTAAACTGACTAAATTGTTGCCTTTCGGGGAGTTTAATATAAAAAGGATAGGACAATCTAGATACTACAGAGTGAAAAGAATCAAGCTGAATAGAATATGTGAATAGAATTAGGCCTTCTAAAATATTCAGGAAGGATTAACGACAAACATTGTCGAAACATGGATCAAAAACTATTGAGAATTCTAAGACTGACATGACAAAAGCTGTATATAATAGTTTTAAAGTAAAAACATTCGTAAAGTACTTAGTTGTTCTCTTAATAAACCCAAACAATTATAGGGCTCCCCCAATTATGAATCTATATGATCCTTAAATGTTTGCTTGGTATCCAAGTAAACACCCAAATCTTTAACCAGAAATATCCCAACAAGAGCAACACTGTTATTAAAATAATCAAC
The DNA here is from genome assembly GCA_030620095.1 of Kuschelorhynchus macadamiae. Classification (NCBI taxonomy): domain Eukaryota; kingdom Metazoa; phylum Arthropoda; class Insecta; order Coleoptera; family Curculionidae; genus Kuschelorhynchus; species Kuschelorhynchus macadamiae. Next base: position 229,234 of record JAUTXW010002504.1, read on the forward strand.
AGGAATTATGTTTTTTTAATCAACTAAATCTTATAAAACAACACTTATCAATATTCAGTGACATTTCATCACGTTGACACAAAGAAAAGACCACATTTAGATCATTTTGCAAGAGAACGGTATCTTGAACAGATGATACTCGATGACAAGCTTTGTGTTATCAGCAAACAGCAAGAAATTAGAGGAAAGTAAGTTGCCTAGGTCATTAATAAATAAACTAAATAAGTGAGGTCCCAAATGGAACCCCTGGGGTACTCCAGATGTTATGTTGAACTGTACAGACAAATGTCCATTAACTTTAACTTGTTGTTTTCTATTTGACAAATATGAAGCAATCATGACATTCCCAACTAAAATCCATGTATATTGTGAGTTTCACAGCCATGTTCATTGCAATTATTATGAAATTAACAAACTGGTTAGTATCGACAGATAGTACTCAAAAAGTGTTTGTATGTACTTGAGAGAATACTTATTGGTATGTCTTTCTTGTTTCACTCCAGAGCTAAGGGATGTGGATGATATATGATAAAGAGGAAGTAAGAACATAGCCATGCCATTACCTATGTCAAACTCAGATAACAATTCTTCTACCTCGGTTGGGATAATACTTATATCTGATATTACCTCAAATATATCAGGGGAGATACTTGTATTTCTTTATTTTTGGAATATAATCTGAAGGAAAGACCCGTCCAAAGAGATCTTCTGTACCTGTTCGATTGTCAGTCCTTCTCGAATCCAAATTAATTTACCCTAGATTATTATTGGTCTGAGATCAAATATAATCAGCATCACTGTTTGTTTGCCAGCAGAAATCTGCTATTTGAAAGACATTGTTCCACAAGTATAAACAAATCAAACAATAGAATATAACACAGTAAAAATGGTTAATCTCTTATTCACTACTCAAAATTGTCATCCAGTCATATGAAAGAAAAGTTATTAATGAAACCAAAATCAGCTGATTTAAAGTCGCAGTAAAAGGAGATTTCTTGTTCCACATAGTTTCTTTTGGAAGTGATGGCATTAATCTTAGAATGCTCCAGCTTTGTTTTCACTATTGTCATACAGCTGTTACTCATATATTTAATTTTTCCATAGAAAACGGCGTGCTGCCCCGTGCCTGGAAACAAGCAATTGTGACGCCCCTTCTTAAGGTCTCAATTGCTAAAGAACATAGAGATGTACGTCCCGTTAGCGTTTTTCCTACTCTGATTAAGGTTCTTGAAAAGCTTATCTACAACCAGATTGTAAACTTCTTTGAAAACTCAAAAATCATCCCTCTCTGTCAATCTGGATTTCGAACTAATCACAGCACCACCACTGCACTTCTGAAAATAGTGAATGACCTAGCCCGAATTACTATAAGTAACTGCTCTCAAAACTGAAGTATTATGGTTTTGACAGGGGGGCCATGAACTGGTTCAGGGCATATTTGGAGGATCATACTCAGGCAGAGAAGATCGATTCGACTATCTCAGAGTACCAGCCTGTCACACTAGGAGTCCCCCAAGGCAGTATCTTGGCTCCAATATTATTCTGTTTTCGTCTCGGACTTGCACCTTGTTAACCTAGAAGGTTCGTCACAATTGCATCAGTACTCCGAAGACACCCAAATTTACTCAGTGTCTGATCCAAAGTGTCCTGATACTGTTATCACCCATATGAACATCAACCTAGCAAGAATTGACGAGTGGACTGGAGAGAGTGGCCTTCATTTGAATCCAAGTAAATCTGTGGCTATGTGTGTTGGTGGTGCTTCAGCACGTGAGAGAACGCATGATAGTGCTACCATAGAACTTCGTATGAGTGACAGTGTGCTGCCTATGGTGGGGACAGCTAGAAATCTTGGACTCTTCATGAATTCAAATTTAACATTTGAAGCCCACGTATTGAAGAAAATCAGCCTAGCATTCTCTAAATTTAAGTACTCATTCTCCAACACAATGAAGTGGAACCTTGTAAATAGACAATGAAGTGGAACCTTGTAAATACACTAGTCTTAAGTCACCTAGATTACTGCTGTATAGTATACATCTACTTTTTTACCAAAAACTTAACACATAGAATACAATTTCTTCAAAACTGCTGTCTAAGATTTGCTTTTAACATTGATCATAAGGACCATGTGACACCCCACTATAATTCTAACTCTATTTTAAAAATTAAATACAGATTCACCCTATTTACATGCAAACTGTTATATAATATTATGCATACCAAGTGTCCTCCATATTTGTTCAGTTTACTCTAAAAAATATCTGATTCTAACTTTTTAAATCTATACGAAATACCTAAACACAAGTCGCACAAGTTTGAGGGTTGCTTTCAGTATATTGGCACAAAATTTCGAAATAAATTTATCCTGCCATATCAAAATTGTCCTTCAATCCAAAATTTTGGAAAAAAACTTGAGTGCTGTTATCTATACAGAAAAGGATTCGCCCATTCTCTAGAATAATTGTAACAATATTTTTCCCCCAAGAAACAAACCCAAATAATTCATTTTCTATTAACCCTAAACAAAATGTATAAAACTTCGTAATGTTAAGAAAATTTGCAATATAGGTTACATGTTAGTAATTTATGTAAAAATGACTGTTTTTCACTTTTTTATGTACATTTTTTTTTAATGTTATTTTAACCATTGTATTTGCGTATTTATGTAACAATGACATGTACATTTTAATTGCTCTGTTAGTAACTAGAAATATTTATTTATTTATTTATTTATTTATTTATTTATTTGATCATTCACCACACGATTACAATATATAAAATGGGTTTCGTCACATAATATAAGTTAATCTAAGTTTTAAAATTTAAAGACAATAACAAAACTACAATCATTAAGTGTACAGAGTATCAAACCAGGACACAAACAAATAGTAAATAATATGGTCTTAAGATTAAATATTATCTAGGGTAAGTATCTTAGTCTCTATAATAGATGAATTCTTTGAAGCTATAAAAGGTCCTTTCATTCAAATATACTAATAGATTTCTACGAAACTGCTTTATGAATCTAGCTTCCTAGATATTGTTGGGCAGTTTGTTGTATATTCTGACACAAGCATAATGTGGAGATTTCTCATAACGAGATGAGGTGTGTCGAGGAAACGTAAGATTACCACAGTGCCTCGTTGGGTAGGTATGATTTTCAGAATTGCTCTTAAACTGGTCTTTGTTTTTGTACACATATAGGGCACACTTTAATATATAGACAGATGTAAGTGTAAGTATTTTAGAATTTTTCATGGTTTCTCTGCAGGTTTCCTGAGGTTTCAGTCCGAAGATCAGTCTAATTATTCTTTTTTGGGAAATGAAAACCCTATTGGCGTTCACTGCTTGACCCCAAAGAATAATGTTGTAGCCAATATGGGAGTAAGCCATAGCATAATATGTTGTAAGCAGAGTAGACATAGGTACTGCTTGTTTCAGTTTTAGTATTGCATAGAATGCTTGATTAAGATATGGTCTATTTGTGGCTCCCAAGTGAGTTTGGAGTCAAGATATGTTCCTAGGAATTTTACCGTTGATTCAGTTTTGTCTACATATAGTCTTGGTGCGTTTTGATGAAAGGGACAATAACAGTCTTATCTTCGTTCAGAATAAGTCGGTTTGAAAAGCACCACATGTTCATTTCATCACAGACATTGTCGTGTGTTCGTTCTTTGCCGAGATAATAGCTGTAGTATCGTCGGCGAATTTTATGGTAGTATCTGGAAGAGATAGGTCATTGACAAAAAGCAAAAATATAAGTGGGGCTAGTACCGACCCCTAATAACGACTATAATTAAAGTAATAGTGATTAGTTTAGAAATAGGAAGTACCAGCTCTGCTGTAATATTTCCTTTTGAGAATATTTGTATGACACTTCTCAATAAATTTTATTTGAATTTGAATTTGAATTTTTCTACATTTTATTTTGTGTTATAATCTAGACGATCGAATCATATCAGAAATCACTAGATCAATACATTTAACAAGAGAAAGAAACAAAAATCATAAATGAAAAACAGAATTATAATCATATAGCAATTGGTTATATTGAGATAATATAAAAGAAGTGACAGTTTGCACAAAATAATTTCTTTTGCTGATTTGATATTACATGGTAATAGTCCAAGAAAATCATCACTGGAAGACCATACGTGTAGTAGGTTATAATCGCCAACAAGTAGGACATTTTGAAACATTTCACAGCCACAAGACACAGTCATAATATCCATATCCATCATAGACACAACCAATACAATATACCACATCACTGATTTTCATTGACACCCACACCTCTTCAATGCACAGGTGTTGAGATTTATAGTTTTATACAACCAGAAGAACACCCCCTACTCAACTTTTTGTGCTATTTTGTTTCTATCAATTTTCTACATCACATAAGATGAATCAAATTTAGCATTGTTGATTGCAAGATATAACGAAGTTTCAGTAATGGCAATAATGGAGTTTTGTTAGGGACAGCACAAAAAAGTTCTTTAGTTTGGTTTTAAAGCCCCTAAGAAACTGACAAAAGATTAAGACATAAAAAGAAAATACAGTCAAAAAGCAACAACATATAAACATTTTTACTAAAATATTTTTAATGGTGCGGTGTTGCCAATTCTACTTTAAGCCAATTGCAACATCCATTCTAAATGCTAGTATGGAAATTTTGTATTCTAATTAGTCAAGTCAAAAACAGCTTTATTGTAATTTAAGAAAAATCTCATATACAAAGCAAGCAAACTTAAACTAAGCAACAACAAAAACAAGTCCTGTCATTTTTGGCAATATATACTCTAGTAGCAAGCCAATTTAACTGTGTAAACGAGCAAAGAACAAGTACAAAGTTGTATATTAAAATAAAATATGATTATATAAAAATATATAAATTGCTATAATGCATATTATATTCAGTTTAAAAAGTATAAAATTTAAACTTCAACATATAGTACTTAGATGTATAAAAAAACATAGCACAGAGTGAACACAAAAACACAAAACAGATTTAAATATAAAGCATAAAATACAAAAATAACCATTACAATCCTAAAAAAAGTATTTACATATTTAGTTAAATGATTCGTCAAAGAATTCAGCAACTGAATAGTAGGCTTTCCCAATCAATAAGCTTCTCACTTCTCGCTTAAAATGCCTTGGATTAGAAATGCCCCTTATATTTGAGGGTAGATGATTAAATATTTTTTTTTGCTGTTAAATATGATATATTTCTGAGTCAGAGTCGAAGAGGGAATAGGCAGGGAAGTGAGTCGAGAGCTTCGAGTTGCATAAGCTCGGGTTGACTCAATCTCATGCCCGAACTTAACATACAAAAGGCAGACTGTTTCTAATATAAATATGCAGGGTAAAGTTAAAATTTTTTGACTTACAAAGTAAGGTCTGCATGACTCCCTGAAGGGTAGTTTACACATATATCTAATTGCATGTTTTTGCAGTACAAAGACCATGTTAAATAAATGATTAGAGCAAGATCCCCAAAAGCTTATTCCATAACGTAAATGGGATTCAATCAAAGCAAAGTAAACGTTCCTTGCCATGGACATACTCAATTCCCGAGCAACAACCCTCAAGGCAAAACATCCCTTAGCTAATTTAACATTCATACTTAAGATATGTGCTTCAAAATTTAATCTTTCATCTATATACAAACCCAGAAACTTATTAACTTTCAAATTTCCCAAAACCTGAGAGTCAAGAGACATTTTACCAATCTGACATTTAAAAGAAACAACATTTGTTTCTGATACATTCAGAGTTAAGAAATTGGAATCTTACCATTCCTTTATCTTTAATAAATCCATTTTGATGGCAAGCTCCAACTGATTAGCATCCCTATTATGCCAAAGAATTGTCGTATCGTCAGCAAACATCGTAAACACTCCCAAAATGCTCAGTCTGGACAGATCCCTGAGGAACACCAAAAACAATTTCTCTTTCACTTGATTCCCTGTCATTAAACACTACTGACTGATAGCGCCCAGACAAATAAGAACTTATCCAGGCCAAAGGTGCACTTCTGAATCCACATGTTTCAAGTTTTCGCAACCTCACTCTCTACACAGTCAAATTCCTTGGTAAGGTCACAGAATACTGCTGCGGAAACTTCTCCATAGTTCAGAGTTGTATACAAGCTGTTAAGGAAATAAAAAATTGCATCATTTGTGTTTTTGAACGCTTGAAAACCAAACTGAATACTGCTAACAAGATTGTGCGCCACAACGAAGTCAACGACTCGCCTCTTCTCCAGCTTTTCAATAAGCTTAGCCAATGTTGGAAGCAATGAAATAGGTCTAAAGTTAGTCACCCCCTTTAAAAAGTGGAATAACTTTTGCTCGCATTAGGGAAGGGGGAAAAATACCACTCATAAAAGACAAATTTATTGCCTCTGCAAGCGTCTTTAGTGCGACAGTGGGCAAATGTAAAAGTATCCTCAAAGAAATATTATCCCAGCCAGATGTATTTTTATTTTTTAATTCTGTAAAGGTATCTTTAATTTCATTTATATCAGTTGGAGCAAAAAAAATGTATCTCTCACCCGTATACCATCAAGAAGGGTCAAAGGATCCTTTGTGGGATTTATATGGACAAGTTGGCGGCCACGGTGCAGTAAAAGGAATTCAACTGATGACAAGTCAGATTGGAACAGGTTGTCTGACCATTTTCTCCACACAGTTCCTCATGATATAGTTGAAAATATATATAAAAAAGAAAAAGCACATAAAGAATACAAAAAATATAAAACTCCGGTTCATTATCGTAGACTCTGCTCGCTCAGCCGTCTTATTCATGCTCAGAGTGACGATGCATATAAAAATTATATAAGAAATGCTGAGATGAATATGATTTCCGATCCTTCCACCTTTTGGTCTTTTGTCCGAAGTAAAAAGGGGCATACTGGCATCCCTGGTACCCTAAAGGAGGGTGACAACGAATACTCAGATCCTCAAAGCATTGTTAATGCATTTGCAAATTAATTCTAAAGTGTTTAAACTATTTCTTCGCCCAATAACTATGTTAAGTCCCCTGTGTTAAACTCCGATATAATCCTATCCAGTTATAATACTAGCTAGCAAAAACACTCAAAGACAAACCAACAGCCGGTGTTGACGAAATACCCAGTTTCATAGTAAAAGATTGCGCGGGAGTCCTTTCTGTCCCACTTCTACACGTTTTTAACTTAATACTTGATAAGGGCATTTTTCCGGATACTTGGAAAACAGCAAAAGTCATACCTATTTTTAAGAAGGGTGATAAAACATTGATACAAAATTTTAGACCCATCTCGATACTCTGTAATTTTTCTAAACTATTTGAAATTATTCTGTATGATCAGTTATATTCTGGGGTTCGAAAGCTTCTCTCTCCCCATCAATATGGCTTTCTAGATTCACGTTCTTGCACGACCAACCTGGCATCCTTGTCCCAGACTGCCTGCGAGTCACTGAATTCCAGGGGACAATTAGACGTTGTTTACACAGACTTTCAGAAAGCTTTTGATCAAATCGATCTCTACATCTTGATCCATAAACAGGAGAACTTTGGTATGTCACAACAACTCTTAATAATGTTCAAATCATATCTATTAGGACGTTCCCAGTTTGTCGAATATGAGCACTTCAGATCACCATCATATAATGTCTCTTTTGTTGTACCACAGGGGTCCAATTTGGGGCCCCTGCTTTTTCTAATTTTAATGATTAATGATCTCCTTGATATAACTGAATGTCATACACTGGCATATGCAGACGACTTAAAGCTGTTTACTAAAATTCAGGCTCTATCAGATTTTGATCATCTACAAAAAAATCTATCTTTGGTATATGAATGGTGTCTTAGCAATAAATTTGTATTAAATTTATCAAAATGTTATGTAATGACCTTCAGTCGCAGAAACAACCCATTGATGTATAATTATGCTCTAGATGGTACGGTGCTTGGCAGACCGGATAGTAGTATTCGAGATCTTGGCATTGAATTTGACCCTAAACTTACCTTCATTCCCCATCTAATTACTTCTTCCTTCAAAACACTAGGATTTCTTATGCGGAACTGTAAAAATTTTACTGAGACACAAACAATGATATTATTATATTGCTCTTTCATAAGATCAAAGCTGGAGTATGCCGCAGTGGTTTGGAATCCTATTTATAGTTGCCATGTTCAGGCTTTAGAAGCCTTGAAGCGACATTTTCTAAAGTATTTAGCTTTTAGGGCAGATGGTGCTTACGCACCAAGAGGTTGTGATCATGCGTGTGATTTGCACTTTGACTCATTGAGTAGCATCATCGATTCCTTTTTAAATCTGGAGTGATCCAAACACTCATTAAGTTGCTTTTGTTAATACATGTAATTTACTTACTTAATTTTCTATTTTTTATTAAATGTTAGATCAACTAACTTAGGTACTGTAATACATATTTAGATTTAGATTTAAGTATTGTTGTATCTCAAAAAACAGTTGTTTTGTTTTTTTCTTCTGTTTTCACTTAATTTTGTTATTGAATTTCCTATAAGTGGGTTTTTTACCTGTTGGAAATACAGGCTATTTATTTATTTATTTAATAATCCTCCAACTCTCCCTGTGTTCATTTGTGGATTGCTTCAGTCGATTGGCATAGTGAAGCTGTTTAGTTGCTTTAATTGTACTTCTATATACAGTTCGATATTTGTTAAAATATAAAATAAATGTTGGATTTTCAAAAAAATACTTTGGCAGTATGTGCAAGGAACGCATATTTCTGGATGAGATTTTAAGTCCTTTGGTAAACCACAATTTCCTCTTCCTCATTTTCAGGGGTCAAATTGAAATTGTAAGTTAGTAGGCTGTGAAAGCCTGCGAGTAGGTCATTTAAGTGCAAAACCCCACTACAGTCACCTTCAGCACATAATTGAGAAAACCTACCATAATTTTTATGAGTAAAAAGTCTACACCTCCATTTAGTTTTCTTTGATTTTTTAAATGAAACCTTAAAACTGCACAAAACCGCATGGTGGTCAGAAAGACCAGAAGACACAACAGCTTTCAAATGCATCTGCTCGGTTAGAACAAAAATAGTCAATCAATGATGACGAATATTCAGTAACACGAGTAGGGTCCTCCACATGCATCACTAAGTTCAATGAATGAAGTAAGTTAGATATCATTTTAAAATTCAGGTGCAATTTTTTTGTATAATCTATATTTAGGTCGCCCGCCAAAATAACCAATGCATGTAAAGGGAACCCCATAATAAGTGAATCCAGCCTAGTCACAAAAAGAAAAGAATTACTTTTTGTGTTGTATCTCCTATATTTCCTATCTTAGTTTTTTCAGTTATATATCTCCTAATAACTTCTAATTTGAGGTAAGATGCCAAATTTTGACACTTTCTGTCAAACCAGAATTGGGTGTAAGAAAATAAATAATTTAAAACTAAGATAGTGAAGTAAAGGAAAGTGGTGTAAGAAAATAAATAATTCAAAACTAAGATAGTAAAGTAAAGGAATTTAAAGTGTCAAAAATTTCAATTTTTAAACATCAAAAAAGTATTTAGAAAATTCAGGAAAATAGAAAAATGCAATAATATGCATACATTCCACTTAAAAAACAGATGAGTATATTTTCTATACTTTAAAAAGAAATGTTGTTTACCTGTGCCTTAAGCCAAATTTAAAAACTAATCTATTCATTTTCTCCCCAGATACTTCTAATAGGACACTGAGTTTGGCATACCGTATTCAAAACTTGCCTGAAATCACCAGTACCTCCACTTTAAATAAAAATACTTGTTTCACCCTCTATATCCATTTGAAAATATTAAAATAAGACAATGCAGGTTAACTAATACATAAAGAAAAATGAAAAACAAAGTGATAATGCTATCTTAAAAGAAAATACTAACCATACTCTGTATAAGTGGTATTCCCTGCCTTCCTCTTCGTGAAACATCACAAGGTTTCCAATGCTCATGGATTTTCGTAGACTTGCCCGAGTTTTAGTTGGTTCTGCCAAGGGATCCTCTCTATGACCATGAGAATCTTAAGGAAAAAATCAAATTAGTCTCATATTGCTGCTAATAAATTAACTGGGTTTGTTACCTTTATTTTTAAAGTTACCAAAAAAATTTGAGGAAAACTGCCATAAAAAAGATGTATTCCCATTAACTCCACTATGTAATGGAACATTCTTCGTTTCTTTTACACGCTGCTTTTTATTGTAGGGTTTATGCCCATTTTATTGTTTGTTTATAAAGAAAAAGGTATCAAACTTGAGCAAGAAAAGACTCATATATTGTTTAATTTTAATTTAAAAATTTTAAACCAGATGTCTCATTTAAAATAAGGAAGTTGATGCTTTTTTGGTTTTCTGTAAATTCTAACAATTTCAATAAAACCCAAAAACTTCCGTATTTAAATTTTTTCCATAAATCATATAATATTTTAGAATTTTTAGATTCTCATTTTCTATACTTAAATTAATTATTTATTATTTTTTGACTGTATGTCTATTATGAATTAATAAACATAAACAAAAATATTAAACCAAAACTAAAAATCATAAAATTATATTTAAGTAATAAACTTACCCCATTCTGTCAAGGGGGAAAAATATGTATCTCCTGAGCTAACCCTTTGTTTAGGAGTAGGCTTTGTTGCTGCTTTGGAGTCACCCTCATGATCGGCATCTAGAATAAAGATTAAAAATAACATTTTACTAATTTCCATACATATACATAAACAGACAAATATTGTAAGATAGCCAATAAATAAATAAAATAATGGTAACCAAGAACAAGCATAATTCTAAAGTAAAGCGAACTATTTCAGCCGAGATTTCATCCCTTAGTTCATACACATTGTTCAACTCTAAAATTCAGTAACTTTGTCGCCTGATTTGACACTATTTCTAATGCTTTACAAAAGTAAATTCCTAGTTTAATAAACGTTCCAGGTCCATGTACTTTAATTGGGGTATCTCCCTGTATATATTATCTGATCTGTAAATCAAGCATTTTATCAGTTCTATCCTTAAATTCTGCTTGTAAATTCAGGAAGTCCAATACAAATAGAATATGAGTTTCTTCCTGCCTGGATACGTGTTCATCTGAATGAACATCTAAAAATCTTACCAAATTATTTGGAAATAAAAATAAAAACTTACCGAAAAAGGCATCTACACTTTCCTCTAGAAACTCATCTTTCTTAGAAAAATCTACAAATTGCGGAGCATTGAAGGTATTAAAAGCATCGTCATCCATTGTAACTATCACTGCATAAAAAAATCACAGTTTGAGTTAGGACAATACACAAAAATAATAAATAAAAAAATTCAAGAGAGAACTTCAAACTTCGATGCTTAACGGCCAACGACAAAATTCAAATTTATGAGTATGACATCATTGACATCAGACATAAATACCTGACGTAGATTCCGTAAACAGCCCGCCACATACCGACGTTGCTAAATCTATTTAGAGACAATTGGAGTCAAGGTTTTGATGAAAGTGCATCATTAAAACAACCAAAGAAATTACAAGAATGGTAAATTAAGGTAAGTAAATTACCTATATTGATGCTCTAGGACAGGTTTCTATTGTGGAGCTACTTCAGATGGTTTTCTTAAATATATTTTTATTCACTATGTATTCAACGAAGTATGCAGTAAATGGGACACTTTCTTATTGTTAATTTCCCGGAAAATTTTATTGTTGATAAAAGAGGAAAATATAGTTTTGACGGTATTAAACTTTTATTTGAATTTCAAAAACTAAATTTTTTGCGACGGCAGTTTTAAAGGCTACAAAAAATTGTAAAGTAAATACTTTCTTGAATTTTTTTTACGGATACGCGTGGAAAATAGCGGGAAAACATTTTTAAATAATCAAGAGCCAATCATAGCAAAGAATTACAATCCGCGCGCAGAAAATCGCGTTGGTGGACAGCCGCCTTTATACAAGAGTTTAGAAAAATCCTAACCAGCAAATCAAGAATCAAAAGGCATAGCCATAACCATGGCGCTAAAACCATGTTATCTATCTATAAACAAGGCCAATAGGAAAGAAGAATATTGAACAATCTGTGTCCTTGTCTATACATAAACAAGGCTATTGGTAACACGTTTATTTGAGCGGAGTTTAAACAAATTTTGTTGAATGTTCAGTGTAGATTTAACGTTATAGGACAGTTGTTTAAAATACCGTTACGATCCTTGGCTTTGGAAGCAGTGAATAAGTGTCCGAATCCCCATTCAGGTGGATAACCTTTTTTTAGTTTAGTTCTTGAGTCTATATTAAAACAAGGATTTCTAATTATTTTTAATAAAACCAATACTATTAGATTAGATTAGGTGTAGATCTGTTCCGTTAGCGTTAGCCCAGGTAAACAAAAAAAACTAAAAGCTATAAACATAAAAAAGTTATAACTTAATTTTTTTATAGATAAAACTGGTGTGGGAGGGTTGTTAACTCCGAACTCCCCCCCTTATATAAGCCACTGAATAGGACTCGTGTCAAATCTTTTATTTGTATCAAAACTTATAATTCTTCTTCTTCATTCCTGTTTATCCTGTTACATAACAGGACTTATTGGCTTTGCTACAAGGCAGCCGCCAGATTGCTCTCCGTCCGGTGTTCAGAGTCCTTAAATCGGCGACCCTCGAAGTCGACCGTGCACCTTATTCCAGTTTGGTGACGTTATCGGTAGGATATCCGGATGGCGAGCTCTAAGCTCCCGAATACCCCGAATCTTTCAAATACTTTATAATATTTCCTCTTTAAATATTTGAAATGCATCTAGGCTTCCACTAGGTGCCCCTTGAGAGTACTACTGATATCACGAGATGACCCTTTCTTTCAAGCTATCCCCTTACCCCTCCCACTCACGCCACGTAGCGGCCATTACGCTAATATTCTTTGTAGAACTGCGGCAGACGAACGGGATAGAATGCAGGAACAACTAGGCCTCACACGTTCACAGCGTCTGCACCCTTTCTAGCGGGGTCGTTAGTTTCCACACTGAGCGGTTGAGTCTCCCGTTTCCCCCCGAAATAAAGCAGCAAAACCGAACACGTGGCACCACTTATGTTAACAACACAGAGGTCTGCATTCGACGACACGAACCGGAAGACTGAAACTTATAATTAATAAGAATGCGAATTAGATTGTTTGGTTAAGTTCGCTGTAAAAAAAGTGCGTAACGGGGATCGATTTGTTTTTTAACAAAACTTATAACTGATAAAAAAGCGTAGATTAGGTTAGGATTCGTTGGGTTTGCTGTAAAGTGGGCGCTATCACGCTTAGAAAAAGATTTTTTAATAGGAATTATGATGGAATTAATCACCATTTAGCCGCTAGTTATAATTTGGCACCCTGCTGTCAGGTGTCAGAAAAAAATTCTATCTTTCCTATTTTGGTTAGTTTGTCACATCTGTCGTCTCATTTTTATATAAAAATAAAATTTTAAAAATGTCCAAAGTTGATTTGGAGTTAAAAAAGGTAAATATATAGTTATAAAATAAAAAATACAAATTTTCAAAAAAATTTGTTTTAGGCATTTGCAGAGCTCCAAGAGAAAAGAATAGAAACCCAACAAAAACTTAATATTTCATGCATACAAATAGAAGCCCTAAAAAGAGCGAAGCAACATGCTACCATAACAGAAAGGTAACTATAATTTAATTTTTATTGATTTATTCAAGAATGTTAATAATTATCTCACTGAATTTTATGTAGTTGAAGAAAAAGTGGTATCATATTACCATGTGTGCCAAAACTATTTAAAGGATGGTTTCTTTTAAAATGGTTATTAGATCCAGAGATTCTTTTAAAACAAGAAAAATGAAGAAAGAATAATATGGGTTATGTAAAACATCAAAGTTTACCATTGATCTGTATTATACAAATTTTGTATAATTAATATTTTTTCTCAAGGATCTTTGCAGATAATCTAAAAGGCTCATGTGACTTTAAACGGACATGACTAACAAATTGAAAATTAGAGGGCAATTACAAAGTTGCTTACATTTTTAATACCATTTGGGAGAATATTTGATATTTATCCTAAACAGAATTTTGAAAGTGGCACAAATATAATAGCATTTTGAACTTTTACTTTCTATATATAAAGCATTTAACTCCCAATAAATTTATTATTGGCTCTCTGTTTGATTTCACGTGAGGTGTCATTTGCATATTATATATAATTGAAAAAATTGCTATGGAATTCATTTCTAAGAAATATGAAAATTAAAGGTAAAACCGAACCAGTTTTGTTTCAATATTAGGAATGAAAATTTATGGTAGACCAAGAAACAATTTTTTTTCTGTTGATTTTAAAACTATGTTAGATCAGGCAATTTCTATTTTGAATGGAATTGGTAGGCTTTACAATCTGTCTTGCAGTAACTTTTAAATTTTTTTTTATATAGGTTTTTTGAAAAAAATTACAAATTATATTTTATTGTTAAAAATTTTAATGCTGTTAAATGTTGTGGTTATCATATGTTTTTATTGAATCATGCTGTTTGAATCTAAAGGCAGTGATGTTGCTGTATTTTATTAGGTGTTTTTAATCTCTAGATTTGGATTGTTCATATATTTTAATAAGAAAAAAACTATTAATTTTGTTAAAAATGATATAGTTGTTTTGCTTAGTAAAATAAAAGTATTAACACTGTTCTTAAAAATTAATAAAATACAACTTTAAGGTCTTTTTTCTCAAAACTGTTAAGGAACAAACCTAACATTATATAAGACTTAATCAAAATGGGCCAGACTATCATGTGTTAAAATATTTGTAATAAGACCCCTAACACCCTGTATATAAAGATATGTAATGCCAATATCAATACTATTAGAAATACTGTTTCAGTAACAACCAACTCCCCTCATCCTGAGGGGTCTACATATTCATTGTTTAAAGATATCAGTCATGAACTTTTCTGCTCCAGATGAGGTACTCAAGTAGAACTTATTTAAAATATTGGCATTTACCATATATTGGTAATGACGCCAAATTTTCTTAAAGTAAATCTTACTAAATTTGGGAAAGTATTGCATCAAAAATTGTTGCCACTTCCCTAAAGTCTATAAATTTTGTCCTGTCAATCTCAAAACTTCCCAAGGAATCAGTTTTGAATGCCCTAAATCAAATTTATTTAAATGTATACTCATTTATGTGGCAATTGGATGCTTTGGAATTCCTCAAAGACAAAGAATTTATTCATCTTATCTACACTTTACAGTGTTTACATATGTCAGCTTAAGCTAGGGACATTGGAATCATTTAAATACATTAAATTTAGGTAAAAAATGTTTCAGTGTCTTCATTTATTTGGCGAAGGCATTCGCTACTGTTCCTCACGATAAGCTCCTTACGGTGTTTAGCCTTTATGGAGTTAGGGGAACGGCATTGAAACTGATCAGGAGTTATCTGATGGGGAGACATAAGATGGTTAAGGTAGAGAATGTGTTGAGTGAAAAAAATAATAAGACCTGGCATACCACAGGACACTGTGTTGGGCCCTATTTTATTATTTATCATCGTAGGACTGTGTTTCATTTGCTGATGATACTGTTCTTGTATTTGAAGGTGAAACTTGGGATGAAACTAAAAAAGTAGCAATAAAAGGATTGAAAATCATGAAAGACTGGTTAAGGACTTTTAAATTGACACTGAATTTGACAAAAATTACCTATATAGCATTCTACACTAAGTACCTTGGCATAATAATTAATAAATGTCTTAAATGGGGACCACATATTTATTACTTAGCCACCAAAATATGAAAACTAATAAACAAACTTTATCTATTAAGGGAGATTTTAAATAAAAAACTCTTCGAAAAGTTTTTGTAGAATCTTTTGGGATATGATATTTTGGTATGGGGTGGGATGTACAATAGATGTTTATATAAAATAATTAAAAAATTTATTCTGAAAATTATTTATAAATTATATTAATTATTATTATTATTAAATTATAAAAGATAAACAGCAAGGGGTTATTGGAAAATATATATATATATATATATATATATATATATATATATATTGTTATTCATTTTTCGACATATTTGATCCAAGGTTTAAATGATATTTAGGGTTTAAACTCAAAAGAATAGGTTTCAGACTCATTACCAATTAATGCCATGTACTTTTTTATTTAAATAAGATTGTTGTACAAAGGACCATATGAAACTTGAACTTGTCTTTTAAAATTATTTTATTTTTATTTTTCTAGAGAAATATCAGCTTTAGATCCTTCAATAAACACATATGAATCTGTAGGCAGAATGTTTGTATTAACACCCAAATCAAAGGTTGAAGAAAATATTAGGAAAAAGCAGACTATAGCAGAAGAGAAAATTAAAACATTGGAAGGACAAATGACTTATTTGGAAAACTCAGTAAAAGAGGCTACTAATAGTTTAAGAGAATTAGTTCAGCAAAAAAAGGATTCCTAGAATTGAAATGATCTCTTTAGTTTTTTATTTATATATTTTTTTATTATTTAATTTGAGTCTTTAATATTAATAATTTAAATACAAATTTCAACAAAATATGACATCTTTTATTTAAAAATTAATTTAAAAATACATTTCTTTTTACAAAAACAATAAAAGGAAAGTGTCTAGTGAATAATACTAAACATATAAGACAGACAATCTTGTGTGGATGGTGACACACAGTTTATTAGTAAACCAAACACTTTCTAATAGATAACTTCATTAAACTGTAAGGTTATGAAATGGCAGTTTCAAAAAGTAGTGTTTCTGTCTCTGGATTTTGATCAACGTTTTGGGGTTTGTGCATCAATTTGAAGATTCCAGTTCCAATGGGTGCGGGCATACCCATAATAATATTTTCAGATACCCCATTGATTTTGTCCGTCTGACCATAATATGCTGCATCGAACAAGTGGTCTGCTGTTTTCTCAAACTAAAATACAATTTGCATTAAGATATTTTAAAATGTGGTCAGTTCATAAATCTACTTACAGAAGCTAAATTGAGGACAGACTGTCTCATTTTTGACAGGCCTTGCCTGGTAATTCCTAATACCTCCCCGGTGTGGGTCATTTGTGCTGCTAGTAACATAATGTGTCTGTAATCTACACTCATACCATGATTTTCCATAACCATTTTGATTTCTGACATGATTGTTTCTCTAAAAATGTATGTTATATGATTTATTTGTAATCAATTGATGACAATAAAAAACTGATCTCAAGCCAAACAAAACAAAAACATCAAAGAAGGCCTAGGAGACCTTGCGTTATTAATCCACCCCAGTGTACAGCTTTCATTATATCTCATTATCTCCAACAACACATTTTTAAGCTGCAAGTAATTTATAATTTCTGTACACGTTTCCTTTTAGGTGACTCTATCCAAGGAAAATAAGGGATATAGACATCTCGCCCCTAGAGGGCAGGATGGAATTAACAGTCGGTAGAATTTGAATTTTAACTAGATTAGTTAAGGCCCTAAAATGTCTAAAAAGACATCTGTCGATACTTTTTTTTTATTAAAAACATTAAAGATTTTATCACCCAAAATAACAAATTGATGTTTTAAAAATTATACAGAAATGATTTTGAGAGTTATCATATTTTTTCTTTTAAATTTTCAAAGATCCTATCTCCAAAAACCCCAAATCAACAATAACTGTTTAAAAAGTACATTAGGACCAATTTAGACAGCTTTTATTAATTATAATTTGTATTATTAGTATTTTAAATTGTTAATAAGTTACACTAGAACTTCTGATAGCTGTTTAATTATTATTTCGAAAAAAAAAAAAAAAGATTCTGTAACCAAAAACATAAAATTTAAATTTAAAACTATTTAAATATTTCAGTAGAAGTTTAAAGTTTCAGTAGAACATTTTGACAGCTACAAAACTATTATTTTTTTCTTTCTTCTAATTCTAAATTGCTATTTTAAACCCTGTAAATTTCCATAAGGTAAATATCTAACAGCTCTCAATCAATCCAAGATTATTAAAGAATTATAAACCATTTTCTACACTCTCCGTTTACAACATGTACACTTTTGTGACCTTGATTAAAATATTCTTGCCCATTCAGTATTCACAAAATCTCTATTTAATACTGTCACACCTGAAAAACATGAAATTCTTAATATTTCCGATGACTATTTTTCCCAAATGTATAAAAGCCCGCAAGAATTTTAGAAGTGCTAACATTACCAACACTATTTCATAATACTAACTAAATGAATACTGTAATCCAACTTAAACTTAATTTATCCTAACCCAGTTAATTATATACACTAAATCCTGTTGCTAATAAGGAAATTGTGATGTTTAATAACACTCTAAAGAATAACTGTTCTTCTGGACTTGATAGCATATAGACCAAACTAGATAAAAAAGTACATAAATGTTTATTATTGATCTACTGCTTCACATTATCAATCTTATATTCTCATCTAACAAGGTTCAATTTCATTTTAAATGTTCAATTGTAACGCCCTTAGAGTAAGAATTAAAGTAGAAATCACAATTCATTCATAATTAACGTTAGGGGTATGCGCCATGGTTCCCCTATTTTTCACATTCCATCGACCATTATTTACGATAAAATAAGAAGTGGGGATGGCCCATGCTCAAGCAGTGTTGTTGACGACTGCCAGTGGCGGCGCGTGTTTTTACTTCCCGCATAAGGAAATATCACTAATCGTGAAAAAGTCATCGTTCCGGGTTTTTACAGATCTTCATGTTTTTCCATTACTGTCGGCCTGTTCTGCTATAGCTAAAACATCTGCTTATTCGATTAACTTTAATTTTCGACAAAATTAAAATATTGTATGTACGAAAATGAAGAAATTGGCCATGCTTTATTATCGTTGCCAAAAGGAAGGATTCTTACATATTCCTTAATAATGAGGCAAAAATAGGTATTTTTACAAATTTCAAAGAAATAATCGTTCCCTACTATCTACTATCTAAAATCACACCATTAAGTTAGGTAAGTTTAAGAGAAAATTAGTTATTTATATATTATTAAACTTTTAAGTTTTAAACTAATATCAATGCTCTTAACGCGCTTTTATTGGCTTGCTACTCGTCTGATTGTATGTTTGTATGTCTGTTTCAAATACTGTAATGGATTTTTCACAACTTCCACATTACCGATTATTTTCAAATTTGACATGCATACACTTTCGGATATAAAAAATCCGAATTTTTTTAGTCAACGTTTAGAAATCCAAAATGGCGGCGCCAATACGGCCGATGAATTTTGTTACTTGTGTAGATTGAACTGAAAATCGGTGTCTAGGAAAATTTAAGAGTGTCAGCATCTAAAAATTCAAAATAGCGGTGTCAAAATGACAATGTGAACATGTCGGACGGATGATTTTAACATTTGTGAGGATTATTTAAGAATGTACAACAAAAATCAAAATGGTGGCGCCAATATAGAGTATTTAAGATTGAAAGTTATGAAATTTTAGTCAATATTTGAGAATTGAAAATGGCGACACCAACAAAGCAGACTAATTTTAAAATTAAAATTTTTGCAGACTTGATTAATATTCGGCATTTAGGGGTATTTAAGACTGCACTCATGAATTTTTGTCAACATTTTAAAAATTCAAGATTGTAATGCCAACACGGCGCACACTGGTCGATTTGCCTGGAATCACGGCAAAAATGCATAAAATTTATTTATCTCAACATGACCAAAAATGTCCTAAATTTAAAGTCAATATTGCAAACAACAAGTTGGCTGTGAAAAAATTCTTTCCAGCATTTGTCGTTCACTGACAGCAGACGTCAAAACAGAAATATGTCAGCAGGTAATGCTTTGTAAGACTATAATCTGAAAAAAGTGTAAAATTTTAATAGTTGCTACAAAAAAGTTATTACCTGGATCGATACTTATTTTCGGTGGATGTTAAATCTTAAGGTATGTAGTTACAAAATATGTATAAGTTTTAGATATAAGTAGGATAGTAGTGGAAACTTAAGTCCAAAATCTCAATGTCTGCAAATTGCAACTTTTTTTTAAGGAACCTATATTATAGAAAGCTTTTTGTTTATGTTCCGCCTCAGATCCCGGTTTCTAATATAATTTTTTAACTTCTATGATTACTTATCGTAAGTATCCAAAAACAAAATTTTGCAGATATTTGCAGTTTTTTCTATAAAATTTAAAATTAAATTGCGTCCTGGGTCTAAAAATCGAACTTTGCATTAATATGTAGTGTGTTTAAATGATGTCATGTAAGATTTATCATTAGTTATAGAATGTCGCACTGTATTTGTTTGTTAAATAGAATAAATCAATGTTGAAAACGAAATTAAGCCAAATACCTCTATACAGGGTGTCCAACTAATTTGTCAAAAAGTCCAAAAACGTAGAGAAAAAAAATTTGTAATGAATATAATATCTTTAGTGCCTATTAAACTGGTATGCAACGAGCCCAGAAACTTTGAGTCCATCATCTGGCAAAATCCAAGATCTTCATCTCCTCAATTTTTTAGGCCACTTAACTTACAATTCGCCCACGAAACAATAGAAATGACTATGCAGGAAAAGAAAAATATGGATGATCAAATGAACAAAGTTGTTCCTTTTAAGTATATTCTTAATAATAAAAGAATAACGGTACATTTTGAACTATATCTCACAATGATTGACGACAAAGTTTGCAATGCTCTGACATCAAATAGTTCAACTCATATATTTGTGGGGTCACATCCAGGGACATCAATAATATTGATGCTGTTATTCAAAGATCGACTGCTGACAATAATTTGAAATATGGACTCTCAACATTACACGCCTGGACACGTTTCTTTGAATGTCTTTTACATTTAGCTTATAAAACGAGCATTTCGAAGTGGCAAGCTAGAGGTGCGGAAGATAAGTTAAAAGTTTTAGAATCAAAGAAACATATTCAGGAACAACTTCGTTCTCAGATGGGGCTAATTGTAGACCAACCGAAGCCAGGTTTCGGTAGTTCCAATAATGGAAACAGCGTGGAGATTTTTTGAGGATGTAGAAATAACTAAAATTTATTTTAATATAATTACAATATTTCATGTGTTATTGCAAACTCTGTCGTCAGGATTTGATATTAATATAGATGAATTCAAAAAATATTCACTAGAAACAGCAAAACTTTTTGTATCTTTGTATCCCTGGTATGTTATGCCTGTTACCGTGCATAAGGTTTTGATTCACGGATCAGGCATAATTAACTCGCTTATTCCAATAGGGCAATTATCCAAGGAGGCACAAGAAGCCCGGAATAAAGACATAAAAAAATATAGGAAGGATTTTTCCCGGAAGACTTCGAGAACTGATAGTTTAAAAGATGTAATAAATCGACTTTTTTTCTCCTCGGATCCTTTTATACCGAGTTTAAGAGCACTAGCACAAAAAAAGATTAAGACATTCTTTCCTGAGGCACTGGAATTACTTAGGCCTCTAATAGTGAATGATAGTTCAAACAATCCAAAATAAAGAACCCAATAAATATTATATATTCAATTCTACGATACAATATTTTGTATAATATTTACTTTAAATATACATACACAATGCTGAAAAATCTAATGTTTAGGAGTTAAAGTTTTATTTTAGAAATACAACAACAAGAAGTACAACGAGACATAACTAAGTAGGTATTTTTATTGTATATTTTTAATACTTATTCTGTGACTATACCCTGTAAATTTGGATATTTAAAATTTTACAGAATTTTCACATGTATAATGATGACATAATTTATCGTTTAAGAATTTATGTTTTATTTTGGGAATTGGCATAACTAGACATAAGTAATTTTAAATTTTTGTTTTATACTAATAATTCTTATTTTGTGACGACACTCTGTAGATTTGGATCTTATCAATTTTGCACAATGGAGACTAATGTGTAGAAATTAGAGTTTTACTTTAGGGATACACATAACTAGACAGTAAGTATATTTGATTTATGTTTTTAGTAATGATCTTGTGAGTACACCCTGTATATAAATGTGGATTTTAACAATTTTTTATAATCCCAAATAATATACATAAGCGTAAATGACTATAAACAAAGAGGTAATGATTTACTAGAACAGCTACTTAAAACTAAGGGTGGAAATACATTTCAAAATTTGCTCTTTATTTTTTACGTTCCCTAAATGGTCTTTGTAGTCCCAGGGGTCCAAGATACTCCTCCAAACATTATCATATCCACTAAAAACTATTTTAAATAAGTGTAACTATCATTATTAAATAAGTTCTCTCTGTTCTCAGTAACATTTTTAATGTTTCTATTTTTTACCATGTTTCCGTAAAAATCGACCAGTGTGCGGCGTAGGAATTTTAACATTTGTATAGATTTTGGCTGAAAGAAAGTAGGCATCTGGGGGTATTTGAGAACACATATTATACATTTTTAGTAAATATTAAAAAAATGAGTAGGAATGCCTAGATTGCAAGCGAATTTTGACATTTATACAGATTTGATAAAAAATCGATATTAAGTGTGCAATTCATACATTTTTAATAATAAATATTCAAAATGGGGATGTCATCAATCAATCAATCCGATAAGTACTTTTTTCAGATATTTTGAATTTGTCTCAACATATTTACCAGTTCATCCCTATATAATATTTGACTTTTGAGCAAAATTTGAACATAATCGATGTAGTAGTTTTCTGCATTGACACAATATTTTATTAGGCCGCCATTTTGGATTTGTAGTAAAACTTACCAGTTGTTGGCCATGTGACTAATTTTTCTGCAAAATTTGGATAAAACGGATAAGCAGTCTTTTAGTAATAATTTTTTAACATTTCAATAGGCCGCCATTTTCTTCGGCCATATGGGATTTTTACCAAAATATTACCACGTCATCACCATATGACTTTTAATTTTTAACAGAAACTTGTACTCTGAAGTAAATAGGATAAGCAGTTCTTGAGCTTTGTCGCGGACATATAGACTAACCAACGGAACTGAGAAAACATGTTTTCTTGCAACTAGAATACTTTCCTCTTGCGAGGAAAGTAAAAAACGCGAGCGCTATAAGATAAAAATAGAATAAAAGATTTTTTTTAATTTTCAATATCCTAAATCTTAAATTCTAACCAGTTTAGAACATGTTTACGAACACATTTTTACTTTTAATTATCCAAAGAATCACCATTTAAATTCTTTTACCACATAACACTTATATACAAAAATTGGCCCAACTCAAGTAAAAATTATAAAACGGCGCGAAATCATCCAAAACCTTATCATTTCCCCAGATTTCATCCAAAATCTAGTGATTTCCGAAATCGCAGTACGTTTTTCTGAGCGTGAGATGCCCTTTGACTATTTTAATATAGTATAGATACATTATACAATTATTTTAATTCTGATAGGAAAAACTATTACAATCGTCAAAAAAATCACCTCAGAGACTTTCTTGTATCATTTTGCTTCTGAGGATTCTCACATGACCCCAGACGAAATAAACGTTGTATTATACTGAACCGGATTAGTCAATACGTCATGTGACCCAAAATAAGTGAATAAGGTATCTTCCATTAGACATAACAAGTCCCCTGGAAAAGAAAATCTAGCTGTTTACTTAGTGATTAAAAGACAATTCCAAACTTAAACGACCATTTTTTTACAAATTTATATTGCCGCGCCATAGTTAGGCCAACTAAAGCTCCTAGTTTCGCAATGTCCAAGATAAAGTAAATAAAACTTATTTATTAAATATTTAAAAAATCAATGTTCTTCTTATGCCGCCGCACCTTTAGAACGCTACTTCTTGAAGTAAGGCAACATATAATTAGAGGATTTGAACCATATCAACAATTACATAATAACACATTAAAACACATACAGTAGTGAAGCTAAGAAAAGCTTGGTAGCTAATGACAATTTTAATTGAACTAATTTCTGGGTTAAAATATTTTTTAGCAAATTAATTTCTTTAATGTTAAAGTTTATTGTAATTCCACGATCCGCTATTGGTTTTTAAGCCACGCCGGTCACGTGACCCCGTAACAATCTTTACTGTAGACTATTATACTCAGTGGCGGCTCGTCAGGCCTCTGAGGCCGCGCCTCACCCCCAAAATAAAGGAAAAGAGAATTTTTTTATATAACTTTTTATCTATTACCAATTAGAAATATACTTTTTAACAGTTTTACAACATAATAACATTAGAAAAAAAACAAAATATAATCCCATAATAAATATTTCAGAAAATAAATTCTGACCACATCAAAAAACCGACCGTGCAATCCGTGCAAACCCATTCCTAAAGAAAGTGCTCTCGAATGAGGCGAAATAATTTTAGCTTGGAAAGTTTCGACTTCTGACCTATTTATCAACGTGCCGATGCCGGCGAGTCACCTGATTACGACAGAGCGGGATGGCGATTGCCGATGCACGCGTTTTCTATTGCATTCTTGAGGCGATAGATCTGTAGCTTGGATATGCTTTTATTGGTTATTTAAATCACATGACTAGCGAAATATTCCAACGGCTTCTTTTTACGTGGTGCGTGCGGCTGTGAAAGAAATAGGAAATAGATTGCGATAATCGCTGATTGAGGGCGTTCTGTCTTTTAAGGTGAATAAATACGCGTGAGTAAGTTTTTGTTTTGTTTTGATTTGGTAAGTTGGACCGTTCCATTTTTTGTATTTGCTTTTTGCTTTTGAAATGAATCCTATTCACGACATTATTGCTTCATTAATTGAAACGCCTTTTTTAAGAAGAAGCGAAACTGAAAAGAAACAGATATTAGGTAGCAGTCCGACGCCGAAAATTTCAGCAATATTTAACGATAAGAGGTAAGGTAAAAAATATTCAAGAACTTTTCAAATATCTTGGTACGAAACTTATAGGTGGCTATGCGGAAGTATTTATAAAGAAAGCTTATATTGTTGGCCTTGTATTTTATTAGGTTGCGTCAAAAATAATTGGAGTTCAGGGGGCGGATATTCGGATTTAAAAAATTTTTCACGAGCAGTAAATTCGCATGAAAGTTCAAGAGAGCATATTAAAAATTCGGTAGCACTTACAAGACCGGAGCAAAATAGGGCGACTATTGCGGATGCACTACAAGAAAATGCAAGTCTTAATAAAATTGTTTATAATGAAAATGTTCGAAAAAACCGTTTATTATTAAATTATTTAATTGATGTTACTATTACTTTGGGTAAACAGGACTTGGCATTTCGAGGTCATAATGAAACAACAGATTCTTTTAACCGTGGCAATTTTAAGGAAATATTTGCATGCTTAATAAAAAGAAATGCCGAACTTACTGAACATTGTGCTAAATTTAGTAATATTTTTACGGGACAATCTAAGACTATACAAAATGAACTAATTGGTTGCATACATGACTATATTCAAGAATATATAAAAAAAGAAATCAATGACACCGATTGTTGTTTTTTTGGCGTAACTGCGGATGATAGTACTGATATAACAGAAAAATCACAGTGTTCGATAACAGTTAGATATGTGACCAACGGATCTTTAAAAGAAAGGTTTTTAGGATTTTTTGACGTTAGCGATAATAGAACAGCAGAGAGCCTTTTTCATTTAATACAAAACAGCTTACAGCCTTATGACTTTAAAAATAAATTGGTCGCGCAGCGTTACGATGGGGCTAGTGTTATGGCAGGTGAAATAAATGGGCTTCAAACAAAAGTTAGATCTATTGCTCCTTTAGCTATGTTTATTCATTGTTGCGCCCACAGATTAAATCTAGTTTTACAACAGGGAACAAAACTGATTACCCAAAGTCGTATATTTTTTGCCACTTTATTAGGAATACCAAATTATTTCCACCAATCACCAAAACGGTCTTTTGTGCTTAATCAGATAGTAGGTAAAAGAATTCCGCGAGCTGTAGAAACGCGATGATATACACGGTCTAAAATTTTAAACTTAGTGGCTAATGAATGAGACAATTTAATTATAGTATTTGAAACTATTATTAATGACTTAAGTTCTGGAACAGAATCTATTAATGGTGCAAAAGGATTTCTAAAGCATTTTAATGATTTCGAATTTTGCCTTTTAAAAAAAAATAAAGCATTTAGATATAAATTACTGCATTTCGCAAATAAACCTTGCCAAGCAACGAATTATTGAATTTAGAAACGAGGACCATTTCAAAGAACTTTTCAATATTGCTAAAAAAGCCACTATTCTGCTAACTAACACACGTCGAGGGCAATGTTCTAGCGACTTTGATATTTTTACTAAATATAAAATATTATATTTCGAAATAATAGATTGTATAATTCTTCAATTAGGGACGCGGTTTGAAAATTTAAATAATTTAAATTTCTTTGCTTTAGTCGATTGCACAAAATATTCGGAATATGTATTGTATAGGGATGAACAATTTTCAAATTTAGATGTCGAAAAAAGTCTAGCTTTGTTATTTAAAGATTTTAAAGCAATTTTTGCGGAAGCATATAAGCTTTTTAATTTAGTTTTAACTATTCCCGCAACAAGTGTATCGGCCGAACGAAATTTTTCATGTCTTAAACGGATCAAAACCTACCTAAGAAACACAATGACACAAGAACGGCTTTCGGGTTTAGCAATGATGTCAATAGAGCAGGAATTACTGTCAGAACTTAGTGAAGACCAAAACTTTTACGACCAAATTATAGATAAATTTGCAACCTTAAAAGACAGACGTATAGATTTAATGTACAAAAAGTAGTTTTTTTATCTTATTTCATACAACTATTTATTTTAAGTTTTAATAAACTAAATTATGTTTTTATTATCGCAATCACCGCTATATTTTAGTGATGGTGTACATATTTTACTTGTTTTGTTTACTTTTTATTTACTTTTTTTAGAGTTTATTTTTTTAGTTTTTAATGGTTTAGTAGGGCTATTGGCGATGACCTCCATTAAAAAAAAAAGGTCAACGCGTCGCAGAATAATACCTCATGAGTGACGTGGAAATTTATTCACATTTAAACAAAATTAACCTCAAGTAGCCTCACCCTTCAATATACTCACGAGCCGCCACTGATTATACTATTTTTCTATAAGGATCCCTTGTCAATGAAAGTGGGAGGATCTAATACGTGGAGTTGTCGATCGGAGTTGCCATATCTAACCAAAACTCTTTTTACTGGTGTAATCTGATCTTAGGCTTTGGGTATTTTAACTTGTATTTTACTATTTTCCAATAAAAGTAATTTCTTTATACTGCTTAGAAACTAATACTGAAAAAACATGACTATTTTTTGTATGAAAATTTTATTGCATCGTGTTTAAACATATTCACTGTAATATAAATTGGTATAAACATTGGAGTTCTTGGCTAGGCTTGGCATCGACCTTATACTGTGAGGTAATCTTGGCAGTGGCTAAATATGTAAATAACGAACTCTATTTTTATTCTTACTCTAAGGTAACGTCAATCTAAAAGAATGGTTCCAAAGATGATAGATATCTCTCGAACTACCGACCAATTAGTGTAGTTTTTACTTTAACAAAATTTTGAGATATCTGAAAAAAGACTATATGAACACCTTGTGTCGATGGGCATTTTACATAGAAATCGATTTTGTTTTATGTAGATTTTGGCACTGATGATGCTAGGTATGAGATTATTGGTCATTATTCACTCTGGTAAAAAAGTTTCGCGATTTTCTTAGATTTGGCATGTGGCGTGCCTCACATACAACTTAAAACACTTCAGCGAGCTATTTGTACGAGTAGAAATAGATGGTCAAAATTAGAAATACCACTAGTGACACCTGATGATAGAAAGAGGAGTGCCACAAGGTACTGTACTTGCCACTTTGCTCTTCATGGCACAACGAATTAAAATATGTCTGAAATATGTTTAACATAAGTTCAAAATATTTAACTGAAATTGACATGGCGTTCCTCTAAAAATTCTTCGAAAGTATAGAAGGCATGAAGTTTTTGTTTTAAATACTTTAAAATTGAGCGCTCTTATTTCCCGATGT
The DNA here is from genome assembly GCA_030620095.1 of Kuschelorhynchus macadamiae. Classification (NCBI taxonomy): domain Eukaryota; kingdom Metazoa; phylum Arthropoda; class Insecta; order Coleoptera; family Curculionidae; genus Kuschelorhynchus; species Kuschelorhynchus macadamiae. The sequence continues at coordinate 257,228 of JAUTXW010002504.1, forward strand.
ATTTTATTGAAAAGTTTTACTGCATAGAAGTCTGGTCCATTTTGACACCTATTAATCCTACAATGTGGCACCAAAAGGTCGTCCCTGACCCGTATTATAACACCGTAAATATCATTATTAGTCTGATATTTATTACTATTGTGGTGTATGTAAAGTAGATTTTGAAATACGTATATGGAGGGAAAAGTTAGAATTCTTAAGTTCACAAAAACATTTTTGCAGTCCTCGCTGTAACCAAGAAATGCCCCCCAGTGTCCCCAGATAATTGTTGCATAAGAGAGAGTCGAGTGACAAAGAGCAAAATATGCAGTTTTTAAAACTTCAAAAGAGACTTTAGAAGAAAGGCTGCGTAACGGGAGATATTGCTGTTGAGTTTTTTCGCTACAGCCTGAGTGTGAGGTCCCCATTTTACTCTGCATCCACTTAAACACCGAGAAACTTTATAGAGTTAACTGTCTGAAAAGGCACATCAACGACCTTGCGCAAAGAGAAAACAACCTAAATTTATATACCGTGATAATATAAATTCTTATGAGTACGGTATTCAAAATAATTTACACTATATAGGTGCCCCGTATAAAGGGATTAAACAAAATTGAATCCTCCATATACCAAATACATCTATTCCGTATATTTAATATGACTTATTATTTATGTATTATTCTAATAACGTTCATACCGTATACAAAATTAGGCATCAAATGCTTGCTAAAACGTTACAAAATAAGATTAGGAAATGTAAAATGTATTCTAATTTTCGATCGACTTACATTTTTTTCAGATTCTCAAAGTATTTCAGTAGATATTTGTACATTTCTGGGCCAGAGTGGAGTTAAAAAGTCCCACTTTTCAAAATGCCTCTTCTAGTGTCGCGTCGCCAAGGCTTGCCTTGTAGCCGTTCTATTTAAAAACGAAAAAATTGTAAATTTTTTTTTGAGACCCAATATTACCCAATTTCCGAACCTTATACAAAATAATGTAATACCATGTCTTGTCGTAAAAAAATGGGGCTTTTGATCTGCCTAGTAGTTTTTGTCCCAAGAGGTACCTCTTCACTATATTTCTAAAATATAATGAATGTTACATTTTTAAAATTTAGCAATGAATGCTTATGCACGCTACATTTCTAAAATATACCACTGCCACCGATCGGACTGAAGTTTATTCCTGTCTCTAGGGGAAACGTATATATTTCTTCGTTACTTGGTTCTACTAGGATGAACGGTTCAAATGCTTTAGGGCCGAACGTAAAACACATCAAAAACATGTCAAAAAAATATGAATTTTATGTTTTATGTAATTCTGGAGACGTCATTTTTTAACCGCTTGGGGGTACTTTAGAACATGTAAACTATTTGCCTCTGGAATTACTGTTTTCGAAGAAAAAAAAATAGTGAGATATGTGAAAATTGTAAGGACAAAAACAGTTTTTCTTTTGGAATTTCGACCGCTCTCCCGGCATTTGAGGTATAGGCATATACTGATTATGAACCTCCGTTTCAGCTTGCCAAAAATGCTCGGGTTTTAGCTCTGATATTGCCCGTTAAGGAACCTGTCAGATATTTTTGGACGGGAAATCCGAAAAAAATGTCTCTAAAAATTAACCATAGTGACCTGTATTTGGAATCATCGGGATTTCAAAAAAAGTGTGTTTATCCGACGCCACTGACCAGTTAGGCTCCACCGAAATTTATGTTTTTACCAAAATTTATTCTATACGAATTCTAGTGTATTTCTACCCAGACGTACCGTTACCGAGCTGGAGCCCACTAAAAAACACAAATTTCAAAAATGTGCAGTCCAGAAAGAAAAATGCGCACAAAGTAACAAGAGTCGTGGCGACTATCGTTAACAAGACTAGGTCCAAGATATTCCCTTCAACGATCCCAAAATCATGTTTTATATAACTCATAAAATAAGTTTATTTTTTTTCTCTTTGCGTTTTGTTGTTTGTGTGTGTTAAATAATGTCTAAATAAATCCAAAGCCTTTCGTCTAATACCATGTTGATTTCCACCTAACAATAATACAAGGGAAGTAAGGTTCATGAGTATTACCTTGCTGCTTCTATACCGAGTGTATTATATACTTCCATGATGTTGTTTGAAACGGTTTTTTTACCTTCAACGCCATACGTAGCCATAACTTCTCTTAAATTATTTCCTTCTACGCACAAGTGATATGTTGTTTTTCCTCCTCTATCTTCTCTAGCAATAACAGCTCTATTTACGGTTGGTAAACCCTAAAAATAACAGTATATAAACGTCTTGACGTATATCCAATACTAATAAAGTCAGGAAGAGATCTTCGGTCACAAAAACTAGAGTAGAACGACTCGAAATTACTTTCTAATAATTATTACACTTTTTGTTCATTATAAATTTCTTTCAAAGGTTTTTTTTTTAATATCACATCCTCTTAAAATAGATTATTACTTTCCTAAAGAACCAGTTTTATTAGTGTGTACAGATTTTGCACGTTATTACTACTGGTTATAAACGTTTCTTACTTCACTTTCACACGTTCTAAGTAGTGTAATCGCGCAAAACACCCTCCGAGATTTTTCTGATATCGTAAAATGAAAAGGGAGACTCCACCGCTCAGAGTGGAAACCAACGACCCCTCAAGAAAGGGAGCAGACCCTGTGAACGTGTGAGGCCTACTAGTCCTATTCCAGGGGTGCTCAAACGGTCGATCGCGAGTGCTTTTTGAGTAGATCTCGAGAAGAAAAAATGTTTTAATAAGTAGGTACTTAACTAAACTACAAAAATTTATTACGTAATAAAATAACACTCTGCTAGCGGCAAAAGGCGGCTTTATCAAAGGAACGTGCGGTACTTGTCAAAGAAAAGCCGCGTTTTTTATTCTTGCCGCTTTTCTAGAAATTTCGGGAGGCGCGTTTGACGGGAACATTCGAGACTTTCGTTCACGCCGATATAAATGTTGCGCCTGCAGGAATTGGAATCATTCTGAATTGCAACTTGAAGGCAATACTACGTCGATACAAAGTTTATTATTAAATAGTACAAAATGAGTGCAGCGAATAAATCTAAAACGTATCATTTTAATAACGATTGGGCGGAAGAATTTTTGTTTTGTATGGTGAAGGATAAGTGCGTTTGTCTTATTTGTCGTGCGTCAGTTGCAATACCTAAGCGTGGTAACTTAGAGAGGCATCATAAAACGGTTCATAAAAACTACGAAAACGATTTTCCGCCACAGAGTGAATTAAGAAAACGAAAAGTACATGATCTGATATCTTGCTTGAAAAAAGAACAAACCATGTTCACAAGACCAGCCAAACAATCAAAAGCTGCTACGATCGCGTCATTTATCAATCAAATATCTTATATATTGGCGAAACACAAGAAACCATTCGAAGATGGATCGGTTGTGAAGGAAGCATTTATTGAAGCGGGTGAGACTTTATTTGGAGATTTTAAAAATAAAACAGAAATCATGTCTGCTATTAGAGAACTTTAGTTATCTCGTCCGACTGTCACAAGACGTATTGAAGTCATGAGTCAGGACATGGCAGATAAACTAAAAAATGATAGCATGGAATGTACATACTTTTCTTTACAATTCGACGAATCTACCGATATGACAGACACTGCCCAGCTGTGTATTTTTATTCGGATGGCATTCAATGACATGTGGGCTAAGGAAGAATTTTTGACAATCATTACTCTGAAGGGGAAGACCCGTGGCGAAGATATATATGACGTTTTCTTCTATTTTGTAAAAAACTACAAGCTACCAATATTTAAATTAGTGTGCATTACAACCGATGGAGCACCAGCAATGACTGGAAACAAAAACTCTTTTGTGGCATTGTGTCGAGCTAATGAAGATTTCCCTTCATTTTTTTCAATCCATTACATTATACATCAACAAGTTTTCGGTTCAAAAGTTTTAAACACGGAAGAAATTATGGGCATTGCAACAAAAATTGTGAATTCCATCCGTGCACGTAGCTTGCAACGGCGGCTCTTGAAGTTGCAGTTGGAAAATAGGGAGTCAGCTGAACACACTGATTTAGTTCTTCACACGGACGTCAGGTGGTTGAGTCGCGGAAAATTCCTAGAAAGGTTTCAAGAATTATTGCCCGAAATAACAGCTTTTCTAGGCGAAAGAGGTGATGACACTCAGATATTAAAAAACGAAAAATGGCTGACTGATTTGGCATTTTTGACTGACATCACAATGTACTTAAACACCATTCACTTGGAGCTTCAAGGTAAAGGAAAAACTGTTATTGAGATGATTAGCGCAGTAAACGCATTCAAAAGTAAATTGTAACTTATGATAGATCAACTGAAAAGAAAGGATCTGAAACATGTTCCGTCTTTGAAAGCAAGGATTCCTCAGTTGAATTATGATACGTATGAGGCTGAATTATCAAATATTTTGGGACAATTTGAAATGCGTTTTTATGATTCTAGTAAACTGGCAAATGTAGCATCATTTATGAGTTATCCTTTTTCATGTAAAAACATTGAGGAATTAGCTACTGAAATAGCAAATCAGTTTAATATGAACTCATGTTCTGTTGAAAATGAGTTGGTTCAGATTATATCAGATATACATCTCAATACAACTTACTTGTGCGAGTCTGCATTTTCTGAAATGAAGATAATTAAATGAAAATATCGCAATCGACTAACTGACGATCATATGTCATCATGCTTGCGATTAGTACTCAGTGGTTACGTACCATCTTATGAAAAGTATGCTGAGGACATGCAGTGCCACGCTTCAACATCCAAAGTCACTCCTTAGTTAAGTTTAACACCATATGTAACTCTTTTGTTTTGTAACAACCAATAAACTCGCAATTTTGAATAACCATGAGTTTTTCATTGATATTGTAGAGAAGAACCTAACTAAACCTAACCCAAACCTCGACTAAAATAATGTATATTGTGTGGAAAGCTAATATCTATATATGCTACGGTACACCCTACCTAGGCAGGTAGGTGGGTAGGTAGGGTGTATGTACGACAACCCTGCATACTTGCAGCCTCTCAGAGTCGATCGTAAGTAGTCTAAAAATATTGAGGTAGATCATCAGCAGTTCAAATTTGAGCACCCCTGCTCTATTCTATCCTGTTCGTCTGCCTAATTCTACATAGAATATTAGTGTAATGGCCGCTATTTGGCGGGAGTAGGAGGGGTAAGGGGGTAGCTTGAAAGAAAGTCTCGTGATACCAGTAGTACTCTGAAGGGATATCTAGTAAAAGCCAAGATGCATTACAAAGATTTAAAAAGAAGATAATTTATAAAGTTATTTGGAAGAATCGGAATATATCATGAGCTTAGAGCTCGCCATCCGGACATCCCATCGAAAACGTCTCCAAACTGGAATAAGGTGTAAATCATCTGGGAGGGTCACCCCAGCTCTGACTAAGCCCCGGGCGGAGAGCAATCTTGCGAATTGCGAGCTACAGGGCCTAAAACATGTTGGAATTGGGAAAGTCGAGAAGGTCTTCAGGACACGGGATATGGAATCCATTGTCCAGAAAGAAAATATAACTACTCATCCAGGCTTCCTAACGAGATAAATATATTGTACTGTTGAAATAATAGCTATTAACGAAGCCTACAGTGTATGCCTTAAAATATAACATTCAAAAGCCCATAGTTTTAACAGACACCAAAAGTGCCATAGATAAATTCAATAAACAGTATATAAACCCAGAAAATGACGCAATTAAACTGAAAACTAAAATATTAATGCTTGAAGCCAATTATAACATTGATATTAAATTAGCATGGATCCTGGGCCACGCAAATATCAGGGGAAATGGAAATGCAGATAGACTGGCTAATATTGGAAGAAATTTAAATATACCAAAAAAATACCCCTTGAAAAAGCCTGCATTCTCCCAATAATTACTAAAAAAATTAAAATCAAATTTAATCAAGGAAAAAACACGAAGGTTCAAAGTGAATTTCCAACTTCTATGCTACTTACTATTAAACGGATTAGAACAAACCACTGCTTCACTAATGAATGAACACCTTCACAAAATCAACATAAAAAAACCCCTAATTGTGAATGTAGGCAAATCGAATCCCTTAACCATTTATTTTTTGAATCTCCAATAAATGCTATCCCCAATTTCCACCTTTAACACATATTTGGAAACAACTTTGGAATGACACTCCTCATTGACATCTTTACAGTTCTTTCAAAACTAAACAAAAAAATCATGCAAATATTTAACAAAATTTTTTAACTATTATAAAATAAAATTGTAGGGAATACCACAAACATCTAATCCATAAAAACCAAATTATTACTAGAATAAAGTGAACGTGCATTCATAGCAGAACACAAAATCATATAAATAATGTACAATATATAAATGAAATTGATTATCACTTCAATTGTTTTAGCACATAAAGAACTTAACCAGGCAAAAAAGCCTATTAGAATCCAAGTCAACATCTCAGTAGATAGCACTCCTTTGTTGTTTATGTCTCTACCGATATTTATGTCTTGACTGATTGTTCTCACCTGAAGATAAAACTAAAAAGCAAGAGTACTCACAGCACTATAAAACAGTGGCTGGGGGATGATTAAGAATAAGACAACCCCCTAAGCGTTGCCGGGAAGAGCTGACAAATCAGAAGCCAATAACCATAAAAGGAAGACAGCAAATCGAGAACGACGAACTGACAATTTGAAATTTAGAATTAGTGTCTGCCTGGAACACAATGTAAGTTTTATAAAAGGTTAATGTATAAACGCTACAGTAATCTACAAGAATAGGAATGGGCGATAGCAGATTGTACCTATCGATAAATGATAGCATATCAACAACGAAACAAAAAAAAAAGTAGGTACACATTTGTGATAAAAAACTTTTCAAAAAGTATCCAAAAAAACAAGCAAAGAAAAATAAAGTTTGAAGTAAAAATTTGGCGTACAGGGCTCTTAGCAATTTTGAGTTATCAAATTCCCTGGCTTTTCCAGGTTTTCCCTGACAATTTCATGGAAATTCCAGGTTATATTTTGAGAATTTATATTTCTTATAAAAAAGCCAACAAAACTAATGAAACTAAACTTAAATGTATTTGTATAACAAATATAAAAGATTGAAGAAAATGCTATAGTAATAGAGCAAGCAGGGTTACTTTAAATGGAAGAGGTATACATTTTTAAAAGGATATTCTGTTCTATTTAAAATTAAGTTAAAAAAAATACAGTTACACAAAGCATTTACAAACAAAAAAGTAATATATACTTGCAACATGTCATTATTACAAAATGAAATTTAAAAAGATTATAGAAAACATAAATCAAATATTTTAAATTTTTCGTCTCAGTTCCGATATTTCCAGGTCCATGGATGCTGCTTCCTTTTCTAGTTTTTTCTTTTTTTTTTAAATGATAAAGTTCACTTTCGGCTCTTTTTTCGAGATCAATTTCTTTTTCTTTTCCTTTTCGGGGATTTTGGTTGTAAAGGGCATCTTGGATAAGTTTTGTAATCATTTTTAACACATACCCTCATTTTGTCGGAAATATTAACATTTAATGCACAATTTGATGAATTGCGTCATATACTATTTGTTTTTGGCAAATCATGGACTCCTCCAACAGATTTTCAACTAAAATATTTTTATTTGTAACGGTGTACTGTCGTGCGTTACGGTCAGACAAATTATCATGTTAGTAAATCTATATTTTTTTTAAGTAAACATATTTAGTATTTAATAATTTAAATATTTTATTGCTTACAGACCAATATATTTTTTTTTTGGGGGAGAGGTAGAGAGGTTGTAATTATTGTGATCAACGACATACATGCAATTATTCGTCAACGAAGAAAGCAATATTGAGTGTACGACAAGAACGCATTTTTAAATCTGCCTTGAGAGGAACAAGGAAAGCCAAAAACTAGTCTACACCACGCGGTGAACAACGTGTCGCCTATTGGCTGCCAAATTTATACAAATACGAGGGAGATTCGTAGGTATCCAAAAAAAAAAAACTAAATAAATGATATCACTGAAATGTCAGAATTCATGCATCCTTAGCGTCAAATAAATACTGAAATATAGTGACATAACAACTTAAATATACACAATAATTATAATTAGCCTATTATCCCCACCTTTCTTTTGCACCAAAAGAACAGGAGAATTGTAAGGACTTCTACTAGGTTCCACCACACCCAAAGCCAACATTTCAAATGGAAAATTAACCTTTTTCTCGGCACCCATTAAACCATAACGATATATAATTATTAACTTAATAACATGTCACAATTTCTACAAGAGTCTGGGGAACAGATTGGTGAGAGCTCCGAAAAAGGTCGATCATACTTTTGTAGTCAGGGTGCCAGTGGTAGATTTTGCTGATATGTTGTGTGCATGGCCATGCACTACGCCAGGGAAATAGACGTTTTAGCTACTTTTTGCAAAGAAAGAGTTAAATAAGTGTATCTATTTATACTTTTAACAAGTAGTATAATAAAAAAAATAATAAAAACCCGAAATGAATGGACATAATTAAATTTAAAAGTAGTAGATTAATGTATGTTTATTAATAATTTTAACAAGTAACATAATAAAAAAATAATAAAAATACGAAATGAAAGGACACAAATTTAAAAATAATAGAATAATATGTATTTATAAATAATTTTAAAAATAATAACGGGTAAGAACTTTAAAGTGTTACAAGGCGATATCGGAAAAATGGTTTGGAATTTTTGTATAAAAATTTGATAAGTTAAGAGTGAGGCAGAGACACAGATTTTAACTTCGTTCATTAATAACTAGATACAGCATCATCCCCAAATTAGGGCAAAATGTGTGTCTGCAAAGTAAGAATTTGCTGCGATATTCTTACTTACTGATCAAAAGAGCGTTTTGGATAATCCATTTATTCGTATTACTCCAAAATACTACACACGAATAGTCACTGTGTCAAATAGGGTCTCTAAAAACTTCACAAACAAGTGAAACAATAGGAAACACATGTAAATGTAAATATAAATACAAAAAAATAACGGCGATCGACGGAGGAAAGGAACCGGTAAATACTACACTTTTACACTCATTGATGGTGTTGCAAAACCTCTTCAAGCAGCCATAATTAACGAATATTATCAACATAATGGAATAAACCCGATTGGTAGGCGGTTTAAGCACGATCTCCGGGTAAAAATATGATTTAAAACGTTAGGAGTAGGCTAAAATGCACATTTAAAACAATTAAAAATCAACCACAAATCGTCCTAGATCTAATACGTGCAGAGAAAATGAAAAAGTATTCCACATAAATTTGTTATCTCTAGTATGTCCGGCCGCTACCAAAAATTGGTGATAGTTCGGGGTCAACATATTAGCTTTTATTTTTCCTAACTTGTACATTTGTAACCATCGTTTTATAAATTATTTTGAATTTTTTACTGTTTCAATTTTCGCATGATAATGTTTTTCTTTTTGATATTTCCTGTATACATCCTGTAAATATTTGCCCCATGACCCCTTCTAGAAATAGATTATATTTTATAAATAAATAATTATAACTTTTTCTTCCAGAGTCAGTTTTTATTGTAACGAATATTTTTTACACACCCTGTATAAACACTCTAAAAATTTTAAGCTACAAAAATATGGCTTCTTTCCTTTCTTTGATTAAAAAAAATATATTTTATTGAATTTAACTGTCTATCTCAAAGTATGAACCAACTGAAAACTAAAAAAAATCGTACCCTTTGTATTAAGTTAACGGCAATTAAACGTCATTAACGTCTATAGTAACTTATAAAACACGACCTTATTTCTCAAAATAGAGTATATTTGTCGTACATATAGTAATAGTTAGAATACAGAGTTTATGGACCTAAAAAAGAGAACTTTACTCTTCAAATGAATACATATCTTGTCATCGTAGCTAGACTATAATTTCCTCAACAAGCTCCGCAGTTGTTTTTTTTTGTTTAACTTCCCTAAATTTTACAAATTATAAAATAGGTTATTAGAAAATTAAATTATAATTTGAGCCACCTCATTAATATGTAACAAAAGCTTTCCTTCTATATTTTGTTTTTTAAATTAAATCATGATCGTACTTAGTTTAGGATTTTTAACTCACCTCTATGGAATAAACTATGCCTTCAATTATTGTACAATGAAAAAATTATTGTGCGATCAAACCTTTCCACCAGTTGATCTTGTTTCTCCTAGAAATAATGTTAATTGTACCTAAGTGTTTGTAACGGAAAAATGAAAGCGTTTTAGGTATAATAATAATAATACGCACCTCTGAATGGTTAATCATTTCCGCCAAAACTAGTTTATAAAAGCAAATCTAATTTAATTTAGTACTTAACAGTGTTCTGTGATCTAAGATCTAATTGACAACAGATTTAAAACTAAAACACTAAAATATAAGTATTCTCTGTACTCTACACGGTCGAACAACACAAGAGCGTTACATGCGTTGTCGATGCCAATCGTGTAAACTCGGAGCTCTTACAAATCTGTTCTAAAGTAGTCATTTTGTCCCAAGAAATTGTAGAAAAATGTTTCCAGTCGAGTAGTTTGATATGTTTTGCAAAATCTTATAAATTCGGTATCTATTAGATGCGGGCTATAGCGTTGACCACTCTTTTCTGCAGAAATTATTTCTTTTTCGTACAAATACTTTAACATATTATGGGCACTTATATGTGAAACTCCTCGATCAAGCTTGATATTTGGTTTTAAGCATGTTACATATTTAATAAACTTATATTTAAGACAACAATGTTCTATTAACTTCTTTATTTGATTAGCAAAAATGTCTGACATTCCGACGACAAAAAAATAAGTTTGTTCGTTTCAGGAACATTTAGGCCTTTTTAGTGGCAAAACCAACATCAGTCTTATTAGTTGGTAAAAGAATATCTTTATTATCAAAATTTACTTTTAAAATTTGTTGGAGACCTTTATCCATAACTTGTGTTATTAAGATATTTTTGATTAGTTCTTTAGTATTTGTAATATATCATAATACAAAAAAGGATGGAAAGAAAGGTTTATCGCTCTAATTTTTTTAAATGGTTTTAAACTGGCGGCAATGTGTGAAAAAAATGTGAGTCTTGGTCTTAAAAACATATCTTTTAAAGCCTTTTTTTGTCTTAGTAACTGAACCATTTGATGGAAGCTTAGTGACTTTATCTTCCATCCAAATTTTAAGGGAAGATAAAATGTCCAAAGCCCTTTCACAGACTCGAACATTTTCTACTCACCCAATTTTACAACATTTATAGGAGACTTTGTCACAATTTGTAAGAGCTGTAAAACTAGCTTTCCTGGCAGGTAAATATTTTAAGACATAATATGCTCTCACTAGAAAGTCACACCGATTTTCTAGTCGTCCGAGTTATTGTTATATAAATTCAGGGGCGTGCGGTGAAATTTTAAGGAAGGGGAGCAATTTTTAGAAACTTACCTATTTGTAATGTAATTCGATTCTTCGATCATTTTTTGCAAATTCGTCAATGACGTCATTATAAAAACGTCGATGCTCCGACATATTTTGGAGAAGTTTATTTTCAATGGACAACAGCGATGTATGCGAAAGTCTCTCCTGAATCTCGTTGAATTTCTCACGAAATTTTTTATACATTTAAGTGTTGAAAAATTGCATTCTACTGATGAAATTGTGGCAGGTATTGTCAATACTAACTCACATAATTTCGACACTTCGGTGTAGGTATCTTCCAGCTCCTTGTCTTGTCCTAATGTCATCAGTTTCACAAATCACTTTTAGTTTAGGTCGCAGTAACACTCGGTCGAAGAACTGGCCATAATGAAGAAGAAGAGATTTAGACGCATCTTTTGGAAAAGTTTTTCCTTTAAATGCATCAAAATTGCAGAGCTCGAGGAATTTAAAATCATTTAGGTCATTAAATCTATAGTTTATATGTTGCTGAATTTGATCGATTATTTCATAAAACAGACGTCTGTATGATGTTTGAACATTCCCAACCTTGTCTGTTCGAAGACGCTTGGCTTGTGGCTCTACATTTAACGTCATCGTTTTCCCCCAAAATAGGTCAGTCATCTCTTTTTTGGCTTAACATGGAATTAAAATCATCCTCTATCAGCAATATCATTTGTTTTGGTTTGTAATATATTAAAAACATTGTCCGAGAATGGAAATATTTCTGAAAATATGTTCAACAAATAATTAAAATTAAAATCTCGTTTCAAACAGTCCAAAAAACCCCTCGAACTATGTATTGCTTCTGAGTTCCACGTTTCATTATTTTCTATTATATTCTCAAATAGTTCAATCAGTGACTCACGATTTTCAGATACTGTTAATACAAATCTTCCATTATAGTTCCACCTAGTAGGACCTATTTTGAGCAATCGTTTGTGGACAATGAAGTCCAAAGCTTGTGTACGTTTTGTTGACTTGGAAAAAAAAGCAGCCATGGCACTTAAAGTAACGAAAAATACTTTACACTCTTTAACGTGATTGATTGACTAGGATAAAACTAAATTTAATTTATGAGCAAAACAATGGACAAACACAGCACTTGGAAAAGTTTCTCGAACTTTAGCTTACAGACCCCCTAATTAATTATCCTGCCATCACTGCAGCTCCATCATAGCTTTGAGCAACTAATTTTTTCTCTCCATTAATTTCTTTAGTAACGTTATAAACTATGGTATATAATGCATCTGCTGTACGATTTTCGGACACATTCTTAAAACCTAAAAATCGCTCTTGAATACTTCAGTCTGTTTTAATGTAGTGTATTACTATAGATAATTAGCTAAAATTAGTGATATCAGTTGTTTCATCCAGAACAATAGCAATGAACCGCGCCTCGCCAATCCCCTGCTTAATTTTTTTTAGAATAATGGTTGCAACAGCAGAAATTAAATCATTCTGGATTCGATTTGACGTTCCGCGAAAAACGCAAGACTGCTCTAAATGATTTTTTAAGCAATCATCATATTTAGCCATTAAACTAAGTAAATCTTGAAAATTTCCACTATTTGAAGAAACCCTTGTTTCGTCATGACCTCTAAATCCCAATTCCTGCTGTCCGAGAAAACAAACAACATCGATAAGTCTTCTTAATATTTGCCTATTTTTATCGACTTGTTCATTGTGTTGGCGATGACTAATTTCCAACTGTTTATTAAGGGTGTGTTCAATTCTGGTTTTGCCGAAGACTTTTTCTTTTATGACGGCCTGCAAATTCGCTTTGGACATAATGTGTCTTTTTACAGCTTTATGGAAATCGTTTAAATCGGAAAAACCAGTTTTATTCCAGAGACTTTTCATTTTCAAAAAGTAAACATGGCCAACAAAATAATTTACTTATATTTTCACACCCTGTTAGCCATTTAAATTGTTCGTATTGTTTTTCTGGATAAAAATGTCTAATACAGTTTTTCATTCAGGCTGCATTTATTATGGGCTTGATAAATAAGATAATATTTTAGCATTAGTTTCCTATCTCAAAATTACATTTTAGAAATATACGGGGGATGTTAAATAAATTTCTTATGTAAAAGCCGCAAAGTAATTTTAAGTAATAAAAGGGATGTTAAATAAATTATAGTTATATAATATATATGTTAAATATAATTATAGTTATATATAAAATTTTGGGTAAATACAATCAAGCAACGCAGGTAGATATATTAATTTTATTATTTTTCAGGTTAAGTATAACTGACTTTCTATTATTTTTTGTAAATTCCCTGACTTTTGCAGGTTTTCCAGGTCGCTAAGAACCCCGGTAATGTGCATTGTAGTACAACTGCGGTTTTTGATGTCATACACTTCAAATTTGATGTGAAATTTTAAATTACAATACAAAGTTTATATTCAATCTGTGATGAAAAAAACAACATTATCATGCAGACGTGGATTTTTGCTAAATATGATGGTTATTCGATAGTACAAGCTATTACTATTACTAAAAAGCAGCTATTAAACCATTATCATCAAAACTTCATAAAAATTATTTAAATTATATAAAACAACATGTACACTTATCGGCTGATTAAAATCCCCACTCTACTAATATTTCACGGCGTCAATATCAATTTTACTCTTTAAAACATGCTGTTCAATTCAAAATAGGATATCACCTCGTCTTAATATTGCTATGACCATGAACTCCAAAATCTCCAGACTTAAAGCCATGGATTTATAATTCTTTGGACACCTAAATAACAGAATAGTTGGACAGGGCGTATGAAATAGTGAGTTTAACTAAATACATACTACTTAACAAAGAGTTTCACAAACAACTTTTCAGTTTTTTATCATTAAAATGGACACTGACTTACCTTTACCACAATATTTGGTATCTGATCTTTGAGCTCACTCAGAGCAAAATTTAATCTCCTCGAATGTTGACTTCTATTGGGATGCACTGTTATAAAGGTGTCACTTTCTACTCTCACATCAGCCGGTTTCAGTTTCAGCTTTGAGTTCGTACATATGCTAAAAAAGTTATTTATATAGTATTAATATTAATTTGGTAATAATTTATTGCACCTACCTATAGCGAATAGATTCTGCATTGACTTCAAGCTTGAGCAATTTGATTCTTTCATAATCGAGTTTAATTAATAAATATGCGTCCGTTTTCGTATATACGTCGTCTATAAAGGTAGAAATCTGCAAAATATCTGATTTAAAATACACAACACGTTATTTAGGCTTCTACAAAAACAAAAACAAATGGGTAAGAATAGGAGCCAGTTCAGGAGCCCATTTTTCTTAGGACTATGGCTGGGATATCGCCAAGACAAGAGAACTCTTGTGTATTAAGTGTTTGGAGAATACGTGGAAACTTTTTAAATCTAAAGGTAATTTCATGCATACTGCATATATTTCGACTTTTGCTCTGGAACACACGGAATTGTTCCAAGCGCCATTTACATAAATTAGTACAAATGGCGCCATCTAGGAAAACTGTGATGTCTCAAAAGAAGACACATTGTTTGTAGGGTCTGATATAGTCAAAAGCAGTGTTATCGTGCGAGTCATACGATTTATCAACGACAAACTTTTTAAATTTGTTTTTCTTTTATTACGTGTAATCATATCCTCCGCGTAAAATCCGGAAGATGAATTAGATAGACCTATGATATTTTCATATGAAAAAAGAGGATAAACATATAACTACCAGCAGCTGGAAAAATCTTTGAGCGATGTCACTTCAAAGTCAGATCGACAAGTCAGTGATAAAATGAGTAATCGAAAACAATTTTCGGGTTTTTTGCATCCACAAGCGAAAAAAATGGTATAAAATCTAATAAAATATTATGAAAATGAAAATTCACCGGCCAATATCTAGGAGACAGTAGCAAAAGCTCTGGGAATCGGTATAAGGACTGTGCACAAAATTGTGCATGAAAAAAAGCATAATTTACTACCGAAGAAGATTAAAAAACGTACAGAAAAAAAGCCAAAGACAGAAGACTTAAGTGACAATGTAAAAACGGATGTTCGTAATGCAATTTACGATTTATACACGTCAAAAACTAATATAACCCTTCAAGTTTTAAAAGAAGCTTTAAAAAATCGAGGCATATTAGAAATTGGACTAAAATTGTTGTCAAAATTAATAAAAATATTGGGTTTTCGATATAAAAGGGACTGCGAAGATTTTTATGCGAGTTGCCACATATAGCAAGTAAGCGTATCCAGTTTTTGAAGAAATACACGGAAAATGTTAATTCAAAATTTAGAAAAGTGGTATTTTTAGACGAGACTTGGATATTTTCTAATGGAAGTGGTTCCAAATCTTGTGAGGACAAGTCTGTAAAAAGTGTCAAGAGAAAAAAGGGATGTGTGACGGGAAAACAGTTCATCACTTTGCATGCAGGTTCTTCAACAGGATTTCTTCCAGGTGCAAGTTAACTGTTTTCTTCAACATCCAAAAGTATGAACTACCATGATAATATGAACTGTGAACTGTTTGAAAAGTGGTTAAAAAAACAACTGATACCAAATTTAGATGCTCCATCTTTAATCATTCTGGACAATGTATCTTATTCATTCCTGGAAGAAAAGTGATATTTATGACTAGCTAATAAAACAAAAACAAAATCCTTTACCCAATATGCTGAAACTAGGACTTCTTTTAATGGCAAAATCTACTAAAAAAAAACAATATATGCCGTAGATGAAATATTACGGGAAAATGGACATGAGGTTTTACGACTGCCGTCATACCATTGCCAGTTGAACGCAATAGAATTAATATGAGCTTGGGCAAAATCATATTACGAAAAACACGTGAACGATGGTCTTACATTAGATGAATTGCAAATTGTTTGGCAAGATTCATTAAAATTATATTACGCCGGAGTACTGGAAGAAATCTGTGGAACATACGGAGGAATTAATATGGGATTGGTAGAATCGAGAACGAGTTCTAGATGTCGAAATTGTCGATCATTGCGTCATTTGACGACGACTCAGAAGATGAGGACTTTTTAAGTGATGATATTTTTTAGTCTATAGTATTAAAAAGTTTCTGAAGGATTATATTAGTCTTTGACGTGTATAAATCATAAATTGCATTATGAATATCCATTATTGCATTGTAACTTAAGTCTTTTGCGTTTGGATTTTTTCGTGTACATTTCTTAATCTTCTTCAGAAGTAAGTTATGTTATTTTTTCATGCACAAGTTTCTGTACGTTCCTTATACCGATTCTCAGAGCTTTTGCCACTGGCTCCTGGATATTAGCCAGAGAATTTTAATTTAAAATTTTTTTTATTAGTTTTGTCACCATTTTTTTGTTTACTTTTTTTGTACATTTGTAATTTTGTAGGCAATAAATAAATTATTATAGAATACTTGTTCCAATTTTAAAGCGTGTTTAAAATAAGTAAATTTTTTTATTAATTATAACACAAAATTTGATATATAAAAATCGGTAAAATCGCTTTACCAGAAACTCGGGGCTATATATAAAAAATACAGGCTATATATATATATATATATATATATATATATATATATATATATATATATATATATATATATATATATATATATATATATAAATATATATATATATATATATATATATATATATATATATATATATATATATATATATATATATATATATATATATATATATATATATATATATATATATATATATATATATATATATATATATATATATATATATATATATATATATATATATATATATATATATATATATATATATATATATATATATATATATATATATATATATATATATATATATATATATATATATATATATATATATATATATATATATATATATATATATATATATATATATATATATATATATATATATATATATATATATATATATATATATATATATATATATATATATATATATATATATATATATATATATATATATATATATATATATATATATATATATATATATATATATATATATATATATATATATATATATATATATATATATATATATATATATATATATATATATATATATATATATATATATATATATATATATATATATATATATATATATATATATATATATATATATATATATATATATATATATATATATATATATATATATATATATATATATATATATATATATATATATATATATATATATATATATATATATATATATATATATATATATATATATATATATATATATATATATATATATATATATATATATATATATATATATATATATATATATATATATATATATATATAGTATATATATATATATATATATATATATATATACATGCCGCGAACAGACAGACTGACCTACACTACACAGACGGAATTGAGAAAACATGTTTTCCGGCATCTAGGGACCCTTAAACGTAAAGATCTGAAAAAATCTCACGAGGGAAGTAATAACTAATTATCTTGTGCTTTTAACAAAAGTGTATAATATTTTCGCAAAATAAAATTTTATCACAATACAGAAAAAAACAAGTTTTCTTTGCACAGGGGTGGCCCGCATTTAAATAAAAGACACTGTATAAGTGGTCAGATTTTTAGGTCAAGCGGGGCTCATAGTTTTTGGTGATTGATAAAAAAATCTCACTTTCATTAAGTGGCTGTATAAACAGAATATATCCTGATTGTTCCACTGATTCCAACCGCTTTACGACTTTATTAAGGCGCTTGCCATTTTGTGTATTTTGGTTTTTGCCAACCAAAAAATTTTAACCAAATACATATTTAGCGAATTTTCTTATTTAGTCCCTCGGCATTTAATATTTAAAATAATATTAAGTGGCTATCTTAATAATATTGCGTAATATAATAAAAAAAGGACTATTTTCTTTCTCCCTGTACATTTGTAAATAGCCCATCGAGATTTAATAGCTCCATAAAAGAATCACACAACATTTTGGTATTCACTGTGTTTTCTGATTTGATTCATAATGTTGGTGACCTTTGGACCCGCACGATAAGACCGCATTCGACTATAACAGTTTTTATGCCTGGTCACTAGGAGGACATACCTTGTCTCCCTTCTTCCTAACAACGAAATGAAGGGAATGAATAGATACGAAGAATGAAATTAGCTCTGTTGCTTCTTCTTGACCTCACCTCCACCCAGTGAAATAGCAATAAAATTTAAACAATAACAATCAAGACAGAGGTCGGCCAAATTTGAATTGAATAGCCGAACAAACAAGGTAAACAACACAATAAGTGAGCAGTCAATATTGTAGACAAAATATGTGATATTTTGAGGAATTGTTTTAGAATGAAGCACAGGTTTTAATTGAATTAAATGCACTCTGCTCCGAAGTAGTGGTTTTTGTTCGAGTTGTCTTTATTCATTACCAATAAGAAATAACAATTGGAAAAGGTGACGAAGAACATCAACTGAGAAGTGAATCAAAAGTTATTGCCTAGCTTAAGTTAGCATCAGGGAATAGAACTGAATACTGAATATATGAAACATAAATATCTCTGGCTATTAAATAACTTAACTTAGAATTGCAAAAGTTTAAAGAACTGAATATCGAGAATTAACTGAAAAACATGTTGAAGTTTATTTTAAATGCATTGCACTTGTCTAGTACACGTTAATATTTATTTATGAATAAATGAAATTATTATATTGAATAAGCATGTTACAGCTTTAGATATGGAGAAGATTCAATAACAAAAAAATAAAGATGGAAAAAAGCTTTTGGTTACCTCTTATGTTTATGTTGAAGGCATTATTGGTTTCTGAAATTATGCGCGTGCAAAGATTTCGCGCATCATATTCACCCTGTACATTTTCTGAAGTGGGATTTTTTTTTTAAATTATTCCGAGTATTGATTTTCTCTAATGTGGCAGAATTTGAAGAGAAGAAACAGCCCATTCCAGTCAGCGAAATTATAGTACCAAATTTTGCAATTTCAGATTGTATGTGATACGAGACAGTATTTAAATCATGATCAGAGGAACTCAAGGGAGGAGGAGTGGAAGAATGATAAAGCTCTTTATAGACAGATAAAAAGGAAAGGATTTTGCCTGAGTGTGACAATGACTGGGAAGTAGTTAGGCTCTTTGATGAGGTCAATAAGAGATTGATTTTGGTAAGTAAAAAAAAAATCATGTTTCTCTGGCGGATTATGCACTGTCAAAATGGGGCTCGTTTATGTCTCTAAAAAGGTAATGGGCGTAATTTTCTATATTTACTGTATTAATAAACCAATAGATTAGGACTAATCATTACTTACCTCACCTAATGTAGTTCTTTCTAATCTACCTTTCACCTCTCTGGCGAAACGCTGATCTGTGTTGTTTACCAAACTGGCAGTTATTATGGGGGTACTTATAGTTTTAGCAGCATTAATAATTTCTTTTATCCTACAAACCAGAAAATATTATACTCATTAATAGGTCTATGAAATAAACAAACCTTAATGGGAAAATGGATATTTGTATAATTTTTTTCATACTAAAAATGTATACGAAATGGAAGAGCCTTACATTCAGAATAACTTTGCACCATTTGGAATTGGAAAAATATAATTTGTGTTGCCATAATTTAATTTTTAAAACACATCACTGATGTTATCAATTTGTAAAAAATTATCTTTGAATTCATTTTAGCAATAATGGTGGTTAATTGTTTTGTGTTTATGGTTTACGTAGCAGTTGTATTTGGAGACTGTGAATTTAAAAGAAAATTACTTGCCAAAGGGTACAACAGCACAATATAATAACAGGAGCTTATTCTTATGTGAAAAAGCGTGGGTGTTTACCTCTGTAACAGTGCTGGTACTGTTTGACTTTACACTTTTTTATAGGTTATAATCAGGATTATAGATATAACATAACATGTATCATGTTTCCAGACGAACTCTCTTAGAAAACCGTGCTGTCAAAGTTGTTTTGACCGAGTTAATAATAAAAGTCCAAAATCTTTTAAAATAAGGCAAAAAACAAAATTCAAAGCATTTTTCATTCATCACCTAGCTATCGACTTAACTACATTTACTGATTATGTAGCCTATTGTAGCAGTGATAGTGAGCTTGAAAGTGCCTTGTATCGAGTGAAAGAAAACGAAACACATTTAACGGGATATATTTCCAGGTGCTTTGGAGGCCATTTTCCGCTTAAGGCCGGTTGCAGAAAGCTCAATTAAAGTTTAAAATATTTAACTAAATGTCAAATTTGACAGTTGAGTTCCTACATTTCTATAACAGCTTGTCAAATCTGAAAACTCGGTTAAATATTCTAAACAGCAATTAAGTTTTGTGCAACCGGCTGTTAGACTAAAATCTGAACATGAGCGGTTTTTTCTTTAAGTATAATTTACACTTACAATATATTTTTATCGTTTGCAGCTATTTTTTATTGATATAACTGAAAGAACAATGTTTACAGCAAATACATTCAGGCACAAAAATCAATAATATAAAAATTCAGTTAAGATCCTCAAAAGAAATGCATATTGTTCCGAATTTAGCCTTAGTTATAAATTTGTTAAGTTTTAGGTGAATTTATTTATTATTTGTTATTATAATGAAGTAGACATACTTTAATTTTTAAGCCTGGGTTATAGATTGAAAAAGTTTGCGTCTTGCCTCGTCCGTTTAAGCTAAGTGTTTACACTGGTTCTTAGCCCGAGTTATAGATTGAAAAGGTTTGCGCTTTGCGTCACCTGTGGAGCTAACCTGACTTTAATGTTTATATTTATCGCCTTTTTGTGTAATGCAATTTTGTCTTGCTTGTTTTTCACTTTATGTGCGTTTTTATAATTTGCTGAACATGGATAATCAAAAGCATAGTAATGATGCCTAGAAAAGACTAGGCATTGTGGATATATTAATGTGTGCCGCAGCTGCAAAGTTGTTGAAGAGAAGGCGGCAAAGAAGATCGCGAATTCGGCCTGTTAAATAGGGTAGAAATTATCATAATTCCTACTAGTATTTTTTTAAACTGGGTGAAGATGTTATGTGTATATATTAATGTCAAATTTATTATGAAGGACGAACGTTTTAAAAGGCCGTCTAAAATCCAGCAATTTCATTGGTTGCAGCTTAAGGCAAACGTCGATTTTTGCCAGCCGCTTCCGTCAAAGTTAAAGATCGCCATCTTTTCGACGGATAGCGGAAGCTTAAACCATATATAACCATATCCATTGCTTTGCGTTAAGTTAACTTCAAAAACAGCGCAAACGGCGACGAAAGACGCAAACGTTTTCAATCTATACCCCAGGCTTTATCCATGTAACGACTCAGTGAAAAAAATCGTTGTCGAATGTTCTGTTAGGCTTAATTCTTGTCACCCTGTAGTATTTAAATTATTCTAGAATTTTCTAAATCATTCCATCCTTTTCTACCTCTATATATCAAAGATGATCCAAAAGGCCTAATAGCTTAAGCTGACGCAAAACAAAAGATGATCCGTAACACATATTTTGATTCAGTTATAATTGAGATTTCAAAGTGTAAACAAGCTGACAGTGATAAGTTTTAGGTTACCTTAATTAAGATTGTTAGGTATATCCAGTGTTTACCTTTGCTACCTGTAAGCTGTCTTCTGAATAAAAGGAGTGCATTCAGAAACCGTGTGTGTGTACCGGCTAATCCGGAACAATATATTGCTGGGTCCTCTTCTTTTTGTTATCTATTTGTCAGACCTATTGGACATCATAACATGCACTTTAAGCCATTTCGCAGATAACACTAAAATATTTGCAGACTATCATGATGGAAGGCTAATGGAAGACCTAGAAGCACTCAAGGAATAGACAAGCCAGTGCTTTTTAAAACTAAATACTCAAAAGACAAGTGTACAGGGTGTCCAATTTTGGTTGTAAATGCAAGGTATCTCCGTTATTTGCAAATATTTAGGGTTGAGGTTTTCGCGACACCGTGCCACTTTTTTGTCAAACTCAAGCTGCCGTAATCAGATTTTCCATAGCCCGCCTCGTTTCGGAGATACAGAGCCAAATTGAAAAAGTTGCGTTTTGGGACACCCCTCGTATCTCGGTTATCTTTTAACGTATCGAAAAGGTAAAAACTGGCTCTTATAGAGTTTTTTACGTAGAATCCAGTGCCGTAGACAGATTTTTACTCGGGGCCGTCGTTTTTGACCCAAAATCACGTTTTTTTAAATAGGACACCCTGTATATTTTTACGGAGTCCTATTCGTATTATTATGAGCTTTTCAAATATATATGGTTATCTATACTTATTTTAAAAAATAAGGCTGCAATTTAGGTTTGTAATAATATCTATCTATATTTTTCAAAGTAAGTCATGGACTGATTGTCAAAAATGGCTTTGTCACTGCTTTGTCATAAAATAAATGAAGTTTTGATGTTAATACTAATAGACGTGTTAAATTAGTCGCTCTGATTATTACTTTTTAACAGATGGCTGCAAATCAATTATTTGAAAACTTTGAGCAATATGATATGCTGACCTGTTTCATAGAGAGTCATGAAAATATAAACGCTGCTTCTGAGCTTTATTTCATTAGGAAATGTTTTATTTTCATAATTATTATTGCAATCTTTTTTAAAACTTAAACTTTCATTATATAGATATCAGGAAAGGAGGCAGCCAAATAAATTCTCTGGCTAATGGCTCTTTCAAAAAGCCCAGATCAAAGAGAATCGTGAGGCTGATGAAATTAACGTCTTAGCAAGTGTAAATGTAACGCCTGTAACGTCCTATCGAAAAATAGAGAATGAAGTGGGTGTAATCAAGTCTCGGGTTCAAACGATTTTAAAGAAACATAAGTATAAACCTTATAAAGTCAGAGTGGTGCAAAATCTACGTCCTAGAGATGCAGAACGACGAATTGATTTTTGCCAGTAGTATTTACAAAAAATTAATACTAACCAAAATTTTGGAAGGGCGGTTATATGGTCCGACGAATCGTATATAAGTAGTGCTGGAATATTTAATAGGCACAATACGAGACAATGGTCACCTGAAAATCAATATTTGACATTTCCACGCGAGCAATAAGGAGGATTTGGCTTTAATGTCGCTTGTTTCGTACTAAGAACCAAAATAAAATTTCATATTTTTGAAGGAGGTCTCACTGCTAATCGCTAGCTTGAAATATTGCAAAATATATTGCCAGAAATCACAGAAGATGTCCCTTTAGCACATGTGAATCAAATATATTTCCAACAAGACGGAGCTCCAGCACATAACTCCCAAATTGTGAGGCGGTATTTAGAAGAGAACTTCCCCGAACGCTGGATTGGAACGCACGGACCTGTCCGATGGCCTCCTAGGTCGCCAGACCTGTCCATATTGGACTTCTTTTTATGGGGTCACCTAAAAAATTTAATTTTTCGTACCCGATATAACACAGTTCAAGACCTGCGTAACACCACTGAGCAGGCATTTTTGCAAATACAAGCACGCAATGTAGTCATTTCAAATGCACTGGGTAAAATTGCAAGAGTGTGTGAGAGATGTCTAAGAGAAAATGGAAATCAGTTTGAGCAGTTTTTTTTAACATGGCTATTTATGAAAAATAGATATACTTAATATATTCTTAAAAACTTAAACTGTAGCCTTATTTTTAAAATAAGTATAGATAACTATATATTTTTGAATAGCTCATAATAAGACGAATAGGACTACGTAAAAATATACAGGTTTTCCCATTTAAAAAAAAAACGTAAGTTTGGGTCATGTATCAAAAACGACGGTCGCGAGTAAAAATCTGTCCACGCCACTGGATTCTACGTAAAAAACTCTATAAGAGCCAGTTTTTACCCTTTCGATACGTTAAAAGATAACCGAGATACGAGGGGTGTCCCAAAATACAATTTTTTCAATTTGGCCCTGTATCTCCGAAACGAGGCGGGCTATGGAAAATCTGATTACGACAGCTTGAGTTTGACAAAAAAATGGCACGGTGTCGCGAAAACCTCAACCCTAAATATTTGCAAATAACTGAGATACCTTGCATTTACAACCAAAATTGGACACCCTGTACTGTACTTGGGGTCCAACAACCCAGACTGGAATACTACATCGGAAATAACAAACTTACCTCTGCGGAAAAATAACAACACCAGAACTAAAATGGGTAAAATAGGTACAGCAAGTTGCTAAAATGGCAAATTCTTTGTTGTACCTCTTAAGACGAGATGAGATTTCAAGAACATCTAACAAAACTATGTTAGACCCATTATGGAACATAGCATGGAACCTATATCTTAGAAAGGACATAGATTTATGAGAAGGGGTGCATAGAGCAACAAAGATTCCCAGCAACTTATGTAACTTGCCATAAGAAGAGCGTTGAATGATACCACCTTGGAGGATTAAAGAAAAAGGAGGATCTGATTGAAAGTCTTAAGACAATCAAGGGACAATACTCCTGCGAGATGGATACATTTGTGCATAGACAAAACATAAATCTACGAGTTCAATAAAATTACAGAGTGAAGGATGTAATCGACTGCAGTGTAAAAACTTCCTGACTAATCGTGTTATTAATATGTGAAATTCCTTAGAACAAACTGTGCCCGACTCTGAAAACAAAAAAATTTTCAAAACCAAAATAAATTGTGATATCTATTTTCTATTTACTGTGTGAACTAATAATAATAATAATATTCGCACATATTTTGCTAACGAAACTGAAAAAAATATGTAGTATACATATACGTAAATATAACATTTTAAAACATGTCTCTTATATTTGCATATGGCTCTTAATATTTTTTTCCGTGCTCAGGTTGACTTTCACGGACCTTGTATTTACTCCACATAATTTTGTAGTCAAAGTACGCTGATTCGAGAGGCTACACACTGTCATATTCTACAATACTTTCCAAAAATTTCGACTGAACTATGAAACATGATGTAAAATTGCGTGGATTTTGGAGTAATGCTTATACTTTACCTCAACAATTTATGCGAAATGCCCACGGCTTCGCGGAAATCAGTAAAACATCTAACATGTAGCAAATATCCTAGATCACAGTTTTTCCACAAAATGTCAATATTGTTCAACAAAATTTTACATGAGTTGCCTGCAAATGCTGATGCACCATGTGTAGTTTCTCTCGTTGCGCTGCATTTTGCAGTCCAATGCTGAACTTTTTCAAATTTTGATTGTTCATCCTTCATATTTGGAGGTGTTAAAGCATTGTTGGAACACCTATCATTAAAATTCGAAAAAGTTGGTGACATAACCAGAGAAATGAAACAATCCATAGGGACTAACATCTGCAAGCAATTCATATAGAGTCTTGTTGAACAATATTGACAATTTTAAAAAGAATGCATCTAGGATATGATATGTTTTGTTGACTTTCGCAAAGTAGTGGAGTCATATTTTTCTAACCTTCTGTGCCCAACTATTGAGGATTAAATTCAAAATATGAAATTATGTAAAATGTAAAAACAAAACTCTTTTTACTAACACTTCCACTATATTTGTTAACAACACGTAACATGTTTCGCTACACAGTAGCTTCTTCGGACGTTCGAGATGTAACCTAACTTCTTCAAATCATCCCAACATATGTTCTTAAAACAGCCTCCTTCAAATTTTATGTTCGTCAGTCAATTCTTGTAAGGCCAAAATTCTATAGGGATGATAACCACATTTTTTAAGGATTGACAGATTTTTTTTATTTAATATTACAAAATACTTCCTGGCACTTTCAATGAAAGTTCCTATTTAGAGATATTCTTCCTCTGAAATTGTTTTCTATATATCTGAATGTGCTTCTTGATGGTTCAGGTTCGCCAATATATTTTCTTCTTGCTTGAGATATGCTATTTTTCTTATCAAATTCTGACAATTTCAACAAAACTATTAAACTATTATATTAAAAGTTTTTTTTTATCTCTTTAAATAAAAAGATAAGAGAGAATGACCCAGCACAATTGCATTTAATTCTCAGAAAGAAAAAACATGTCTTTTGCAAGTTAAGTATTTCTTAGAGTGCTATTTATTGAATTATGCGCCTTTTTGGCGAATTGGTATCGTTTGCAATTCCATATTACATATTTTTGTGCAAGAATATTTTATCTTTGCTGTACAAATATTACACGTTTAATTATATCAAAAATAAATAGTATAAATGATAATAAAATGTAAGCGTAAAGTTGAATAAAAAAAAACCGGCTCGATTTCAGATTTCACTCTAAGTTGGAAAACTGTCTTTTTCAAGTTACTAGGAAACATGTTCCACAAGAATTTTCCTGACGCTCTTTCGTTCACCTAAAATGGTCTAAGCATATTGACACCTTAGCTAAAAAACTTTCTACCGCCAGCTTTGCCATTCGATCAGTTTCAAAAGAACTGGACGTGTCTTCTGCCAGACTTACTTATTTCTCTCTATTCCAATCCCATCTTCGCTATAGCCTTCCCTGTTGGGGTTGCTGTACCACCGAGCAATTTCTTAGTATTTTTAGGCTTCAAAAGAAAGCATGTAACAAGCATTTTGACATGCTCGTTACAATTAGTTAAACTTAATCAAATTCTCTATTATATTTCATAAAAGTCTAGATTCAAAAAGGTTTCTTTAAATAATATAAAATTTTAATTTTGTTCATAATTAAAACATTACATTGCATTCAACATGGAAACAAATTTAGCCCTACGCCAGCGAGAGCAGTCTGATTTCTAGATGCGACGAATTTCGGCAACCCGGAATGCGTGTGTATTTGGTTGGTCGAGTCGTATAATTGAGATTTTAGCCTGTTTGTGAGGTCACAGTTTTTTATGAAAGTATGTCAATAAAAAAAATGCAGGGAGAAAGGCGTCCTCTTTTCTTAACTTGAAACTGTAGCGGTCAGATCTTGTGTTCCTGAAATGAGCTGTGTCGTAAGACAAACGTTTGAAGGTAATGTGATTTTTTTGCATACAGCATGTGCTGGATTTAAATTTCAAAGTTTGTATACCTTAAATGGGATTTAAGGAGCAAGTGACCGACCGATAAGAAAGGCCGACCATCAGGCTTTCATTCTTTCTTACTTTCTTTAATTCTTTCTCTACTTTTCACCCCTTCTTGGATTTTTATGATGACCATCTTTTGAACATATATAAAATGTATAATTTGGATTCAGAGAAAAGCAGCACTAAGGTAGCTTAGCAGTTTTTTTGGTGGAAACTCCTGTCCATTCCTGGAATCTGTGATCCATTTTGCGGTGGAGGATTCTGCCTGCTGATATGTGTCGGATTGGGCATTTTAGTTGGGAACACTCCGTGGTAATTGACCACTTTCCTGTGAAGCGTTTTGGAGGCTCTGACTGCGGAAAAAATAAGTACATTTCCAGATTTTGTAAAGCTACTATTCTTTAGTGTTTATTTATTTATTATATCTTTATTACCTCTACTAAGTTTTAAGTACTCTGTATAATATTTTTCTAAAGCACATTACTTCTTAAGAGTTAATATAGGTCTCTTTTGAAATTTAATTAAGTACATAATTATTAATTATAAGGTCCTTTGAAAATTGAAATATTTATCTTCCAAATTAAATTTAAATTTGTCATTTTGGTAAAAATAGTTTAACATTAAGTATAAAAAATACACTCTTGATTGAGTGATAATTTTTAGGCCTATCAAGCATAATTTTGAGAATTTGTTTAAAATCAGTAAAAAGTCAATATTGATTTTATACTTCTTAGTTATAATTTTCTCTTTAGCTAGCTAAACATTTGGAATTTATGCTTAAACTTTAATACAAGATCGTAGATATCTTATTTTTATCTTACCATCGAAAAACGAGCTTGATTATTGTACTGATTGCCAAAAAGGTGAATGTCTTATAATTCAGTTTTTGTTATTTAGTAGTCCATAGTAAGATATTTTTGTGTGATTCATTATCTTCATTTCTCGAATACCTTTATTAAATTTACCTACCTATTTACTTAAAAATCCAGTACTTACCTTTATACATTTATTTTTTTTATATACAAGTTAAAATTAAATATAAATATAAATCACATTTGGCATTTTCGAAGCTTTCTTTCTCGCGTCCGAATAGAGACTGAAGTGTTGGTGACTGCGACGCTTCCTTTTATACCCCCACTCGGGGCCGAAGGTTATATCTGCGCAGGCGTTGGTCGTTATTTATGTTTTCCGGATGGTGCTGTTGTTGTTGCGCTAATTGCGCTTGAGTTTTTGCGATTTTAGATTTGTCTATTATTGTCTTCCATACTGTTGGTAGTTTTAATGATTCGTCCCTTTTATTTAATTCACCTTGCTTTTCAATTTCTATGGCTTCTCGGATTATTCTGGTCTTATAATGTTCTATATTGGCAATCTCCCTACACCCATCGAAATTTATTTTATGGCCGGTTTCCTGATGATGTAGGAATAAAGCTGAGGTTGTTTGTTTATTTCTGATGCTGAGTTTATGCTCTTCCACTCTTGCTGATATTCGCCTGTTAGTTTGCCCTACGTACAACTTTTCACAGTCCTGGCACGGAATACTGTACACTCCGTGGTTTTCCAGTTTGATTTTATCTTTTGGGTTTCCGAGTAGTTTACCTATAGTTGTTTGTGGCTTGTGTATTGTTTGTATGTTGTGTTTCCTCAGAATTCTTCCGATTCTGTCTGTTGTGCCTTTTACATATGGTAAGACTACTCGTTGCTTTCCCGGTTCATATTTTTTGTTGTTCGTTGTTCGGGAAACTTGTGCATTAATAGCTTTCTCTATGGTGCGATTTGTGTAGCCATTTTTCTTTAAAGCACTAGATATTACCTTAAGTTCATTTTGTCTCGTCTGTGTTTCAGTTAGTCGCACGGATCTAGATATTAGAGTATTTGCCACAGCTTGAATTTGTGCTGGGTGATGATGTGATTTTGCATTTAAATATCTGTCTGTATGTGTTGGTTTTCTATACACGGTGTATTCGAAATGTCCGTTATGTAGTTTTGTGACCAAAACATCTAAAAATGGTAGTTTGTTGTTTTCCTCTAACTCTAGAGTAAATTTTTTTCTGGGGTGGATTGAATTTACGTGGGTCAGAAATTTTTCGAGCTCTGCATGACCATGTTGCCATATAATAAATATGTCATCCACATAACGAATCCATAATTTGGGTTTTAAACTTGCTTTCTCAAGAGCTTCTTTCTCGAAGTATATCATAAATAAATTCGCGACTACTGGTGATAGCGAGGACCCCATTGGAGCACCATCCATTTGTTTATACATCTGCCCGGTGAAAGAAAAATAAGTATTTTTGAGGCAATGCTCCGAGAGTTCTATTATATGTGCCTGGAAATCCCCGTTCATAGCAATCTTGTCCAATGCTTCGTCGATGGGAATACTGGGATATAACGATTTGACATCTAGGCTTGCTATGATGTCGTTTTTTTCAAGGACGATTTCTCGTATAATTCGAGTGAAATGCTCCGAGTTTTTTACAAATGAATCAGCTTTTTCTACAGTTGGTTGCATAATTTCAGAAAGGTATTTCTCCAGTTTTAGTAGCGACGAATTAACAGCACTAACAATAGGTCTGATAGGCGCGCCTGGTTTGTGTATTTTTGGTAAACCATAGAGTTTAGGACATCTGCTCGACTTTTCCCGTGGTATGATTTTTTATTGAATTTCGGGGTTTATTGGTGAACTTTTTATTTTATTTTTAGTTGTTTTTTCTAGGTACGTTGTCGGGTCCCTTGGAACAGGCCTATAACAATTGTCTTGTAGGATATCCTGCATTTTTTGTACGTAATCTTGAGTATTCATAACCACAGTTGCGTTTCCTTTATCTGCTGGAAGGATTGTGATGTTTTTATTTTTTCGGAAGTTTATTAGGGCCCTTTGTTCAGTGGCATTTAGGTTTTGTTTTGGTGTTTTGCTTGATCTTAAAATTCTTGCCACCTCTTGTCGAATCTCCTCTGCTTTTGTTTCTTCAGAGGAGAAGAAATAATAGCTGGAGTGGAAGCTGTCCTTGACTCCTCTGAAGAAACAAAAGCAGAGGAGATTCGACAAGAGGTGGCAAGAATTTTAAGATCAAGCAAAACACCAAAACAAAACCTAAATGCCACTACCTCCGAAAAAATAAAAACATCACAATCCTTCCAGCAGATAAAGGAAACGCAACTGTGGTTATGAATACTCAAGATTAGGTACAAAAAATGCAGGATATCCTACAAGACAATTGTTATAGGCCTGTTCCAAGGGACCCGACAACGTACCTAGAAAAAACAACTAAAAATAAAATAAAAAGTTCACCAATAAACCCCGAAATTCAACAAAAAATCATACCACGGGAAAAGTCGAGCAGATGTCCTAAACTCTATGGTTTACCAAAAATACACAAACCAGGCGCGCCTATGAGACCTATTGTTAGACCTATTGCTATTGCTGTTAATTCGCCGCTACAAAAACTGGAGAAATACCTTTCTGAAATTATGCAACCAACTGTAGAAAAAGCTGATTCATTTGTAAAAAACTCGGAGCATTTCACTCGAATTATAGGAGATATCGTCCTTGAAAAAAACGACATCATAGCAAGCCTAGATGTCAAATCGTTATATTCCAGTATTCCCATCGACGAAGCATTGGACAAGATTGCTATGAACGAGGATTTCCAGGCACATATAATAGAACTCTCGGAGCATTGCCTCAAAAATACTTATTTTTCTTTCAACGGGCAAATGTATAAACAAATGGATGGTGCTCCAATGGGGTCCTCGCTATCACCAGTAGGCGCGAATTTATTTATGATATACTTCGGGAAAGAAGCTCTTGAGAAAGCAAGTTTAAAACCCAAATTATGGATTCGTTATGTGGATGACATATTTATTATATGGCAACATGGTCATGCAGAGCTCGAAAATTTTCTGACTCACGTAAATTCAATCCACCCCAGAATACAATTTACTCTAGATTAGAGGAAAACAACAAACTACCATTTTTAGATGTTTTGGTCACAAAACTACATAACGGACATTTCGAAACACCGTGTATAGAAAACCAACACATACAGACAGATATTTAAATGCAAAATCACATCATCACCCAGCACAAATTCAAGCTGTGGCAAATACTCTAATATCTAGATCCGTGCGACTAACTGAAACACAGACAAGACAAAACGAACTTAAGGTAATATCTAGTGCTTTAAAGAAAAATGGCTACACAAATCGCACCATAGAGAAAGCTATTAATGCACAAGTTTCCCGAACAACGAACAACAAAAAATATGAACCGGGAAAGCAACGAGTAGTCTTACCATACGTAAAAGGCACAACAGACAGAATCAGAAGAATTCTGAGGAAACACAACATACAAATAATACACAAGCCACAAACAACTATAGGTAAACTACTCGGAAACCCAAAAGATAAAATCAAACTGGAAAACCACGGAGTGTACAGTATTCCGTGCCAGGACTGTGAAAGGTTGTACGTAGGGCAAACTAACAGGCGAATATCAGCAAGAGTGGAAGAGCATAAACTCAGCATCAGAAATAAACAAACAACCTCAGCTTTATTCCTACATCATCATGAAACCGGCCATAAAATAAATTTCAATGGGTGTAGGGAGATTGCCAATATAGAACATTATAAGACCAGAATAATCCGAGAAGCCATAGAAATTGAAAAGCAAGGTGATTTAAATAAAAGGGACGAATCATTAAAACTACCAACAGTATGGAAGACAATAATAGACAAATCTAAAATCGCAAAAACTCAAGCGCAATTAGCGCAACAACAACAGCACCATCCGGAAAACATAAATAACGACCAACGCCTGCGCAGATATAACCTTCGGCCCCGAGTGGGGGTATAAAAGGAAGCGTCGCAGTCACCAACACTTCAGTCTCTATTCGGACGCGAGAAAGAAAGCTTCGAAAATGCCAAATGTGATTTTGGCGAAACGTCAGCAAAACTGTTCTTTTCAGAACGACAGCAGTGAACGGATGTACACCCGGAATGAAAACACATTGTATTTTTCCATCCGTGAAGGAATAAAAATCAACATATATATATATATATATATATATATATATATATATGTATGTTTATATATATATATATATATATATATCTTTTTTCATACCTCTTATCTTCTATCTTTTGGTCATCTAGACCTGACGCCCATTTAAAAATATTTATCTAAAATATCGAACTCACACCCCTTGTGCCTCCGCATTAGCATTATACTGAGCAGCTAGGCAAACTAAAGAAATAAAATATTGTTTATAAAACTTAAGAACTTTTAATTAATAATAACAAAGTAAAATACAAATAAAAAACAATTAAACTTTTATTTCAAGCAATCCGCTATTTTTTTGGTCTAAATACTGAGCGCACTGCCAATACTATTTCAAAAAACATGAAATATTAACACTTCCTGCATTATTTATTTTCAAAACCGTCTGTTTGATAAGAAAACATATAAGCACATTCCCAGAAAGGCCGCAACACATATATCCAACCAGAAACTCTAGGCATGACATATACCTTACCATTCCTTCCACAGAATTAATAAAAAATCAATTATTTGCAACGCCATAAAACTTTACAATCATCTTCCAGAACATTAAAAACCATCCCTATGTTTGCACTCTTCCGAAAAAAAAGTGTACCTCATTGAAAGACCTTTTTACTGTCTTAATGATTATTATAATGAATAAGGCTCATTAAAATGTTTTTTATTTGCTTGTTTACTTAAATCTTTTTGGGTGTCATGTTGCTGCATAACATTTGAAAATATTTTATAAGGAATGAACTGTCTGATAGTAAGTTAATATTAATTATTTTTGTTACATATTAGATTAAAGTTATATAATTTCTTTTTCTTTTCTAATATATTTTAATTATTATATTAGTTCAGTACACTTTTTGTTTGACTTCACTTATTTTGCTTGTATAACGATAAGTTTAAGGTGGCGTAATTTTAATTTCAATGTCATCGAAATTATTCACCTCACATATGTATTTTTTATTTCCTTTTGTTGGGTCACCTGGATTTATTAACCGCTTTACGGCAATGTTACAACTATAACATGTTATATATACAATTTATGTGTTTGCATTGACCTATCGAAAAATATGATTTTTTTTTCGATTAATATTTCGTTTTTTCATTGTTTTGTTTTTTGTTTTAAGGTAAATTTCACTTTGTCCATAAAATTGTAACAATTTTTTTGTTTGTTCAATGTAAGGCACTTTCAAGACCATGAACGTTATTATCCTTTCGCTCTTACCTGGGAACCCCTTGGGTAATATTCATGCTGGCCACACCGGCAAAATGGAATGTCTTCAAAGTCATCTGCGTTCCTGGTTCACCTATACTCTGAGCCGCCAAAGCGCCCACGGCGGTGCCCGGCTCTATGATCGATCTCGTGTATTTCAGACCGCACGTCTCTAGGAACGTGACGAGTTGACTGCAAGTCAAGCGTTCTATTTCTTTCACCACTGTGGTGTAGCCTAAACGTTTGAGAACGTGGTCGACTTTATCTGCCACTTGATCCATGAATTTCCTGAAATATAAGACGCCCATGAGGTTCATAAGATAACTGTAATTCGAAGTGGAGAAGGGCAGACTTGGCTTGGGAGGGGTAATTCTGAATGATGATGGGTGTTAAATGAGCAATCTAAGAATTTTTGTTCAGTGAATTAGCTATGTCATAAATCTAACCGAATTTAACCGATTTTTCTTTTTCTTTTTGCTGCAACTTATTCTAGAGTTAAAAACAGGGTACCTAATGTTTCAAAAGACTTTCTTGTATAGTGTAAGACATACATAAAGTGTAAGAACACTGAATTCAGCGTTCCGATCTCGTAAAGTAAATAACCCTGAAAATGTCTCGTGCAATCGAAGGCAAAACGTGGGAAAGTAATTCCATTTTGACATGATCTAATCCCAAGAACCATATTGCTTATCATTAATTGACATTTTGTACGTATATTTGAATAAGACATAGGACAATAATATCTCAATTAAGAAAATAAAAAGCTTCAAAAATATATGATTCTTTATGACATGTTAAGATAAAATGCAAATTTTATGATTTTTTTTAAGAATAACTGAAGTGATAGAGAGACCTACGGGCTAGGGCTATCAAAGGTTTTGGTTAACCAGTTAAGATGTGTCATGGTTAACGAAAGTTCGACCAACCAATCTACGAGTTCCCCCGGAACAACAAAACCTTTGTATACAGAGTATCCGCTAATCAATGGTACATAGCAAAACTGCAGGGGGTAAAAATATTGCGATTTAACCAAACTTACCTCAGCCCAAAAGTTGATAATAACCGAGATACACGGTGTCAAAGTTGTAACTTTCATTTCGTTTTTTCTTAATAATTTACCAACAGGGTGACAGAACAGCACGAAAATAGGAATTCGGTGGTTCTTTGAAGCGAGAAAATCAAATATGTTCTTACTTCGGATTCCACTTGTAGAGGGCGCCAGTTACGGTACATTAAATTTATTTAAAATGACGCGTATCACGTGTCACGGTGTATTAGCCGAAATGTTAAACATTATGTATTTTCTACTTTTTTTACGCAAAAAGGTATATTCAAAATTCAAATTCAAAGATACTTTTTTAATCAAAAAAATAAAATTCTTGTTGACAAAGCATATAGTAAGTACATATATATTCTAATAGGCAACACCCTTACCAATATAATATTTCAATTAAAAGACAAAAAACAACTGGTAGCAAGAGCTGCAAAATTAAAACAAACAAACAACGATACAAAAACAGATATATAAAACAAATAAAGGATATAAAACAACGTACATTGAGAGCACGACGCGTCTCATGTTGGGAAGTGGGATCCTGGAGCCCAACACGGTTTTTAAATAGCAGGGATGATGTCTCCAAGATAAAGAGAGGCGTGAAAGTTGAAATTCTCTGCGCTACAAAGTGCGGTCTACAAGATTCTCTCTGACTAATACCGACAATAAATCGAACTGCCTTTTTCTGAAGGATGAAAAGCACATTCAGGAGACCTTGACTGGTCACACCCCAGAATGGTATACCATATCCCAGCCCTTCTTTAATTGCTTTCACAGCAAAACATCCTGATAACAGTTTCCTGCTCAAAGTTAAGATGTGATTTCCAAAATGCAACTCACCATCAATAAGAATGCCAAGAAATACACAGTCACATCACACCTGAACCCAACAATATGAATTTTACTCAAGTTCAGACAAAGGCGGTTGGAGTTAAACCACTCTTTAATGATTTTTAGGTCACTTACAATGGGCTGCATAATCTCCCTGTCTTGCCACAATACAGACGCATCATCAGCGAAAAGGCTGAAATCGCCAGAGATGTTTAGGGTAACAAGGTCATTAATATAGAGTAGAAACAAAAGAGGTCCTAAAACGGAGCCTTGTGTACTTTGTAAATGTTGCTCTGAGTGGCCGTTATCTACGTATTAATTATTCAGTACACCTTTTCAAATTCCTAAACCTAAATTTTTTACCAAAGTAGACTATTATTAAATCAGACATCAGCTGCAGTCAGTGTTGCCAACTATACCATAATTTAAGTCCTATGTACAGGGTGTTCCAGCGAGGACTGAACAGGGACCTATTTTCGACCTTCCTTGTATTTTGGAAAAATTCAAAATAGACAATCGATGTATTTTTTCTTGTAGAATCCAAAAATGTCATCGAAAAAATATTTGCACCAGAAACAAAAGAGTTACGCTATGCATCAGGTGTTTTTTAAATGGAATGTATCGTTTTTTATACGATTTTTGGAAAGAGTGATTTTTTTTATGTCCGTTCTGATTAAAAGATTTGATTTTGCGATAGCTGTTTATATTACATTTTAATGTTTTACAAACTAAAATTTTAGCTTCACCTGTTTAAAATATACGATAGGTTGGTATAGGTGATCAAGGTAAAATGACGTTTGAATGCTTTGTCAATAAAAATTGACATTATTTTAATTATTGTCGAAGTCTTCACCTAAAAAATATATATTTGACTCTGATCGAAATGAAATACTCTTTGGACGAGAGACTACAGATTGTTATGCTATTTTACAAGTGCCAAGAAAATGCAAGAGAAGCAAGAAGAAGATTTATTGCAAATTTTCATAGAAAATCAATACAATTCTAAGGATAAAAAACCTATTTGAGGAAAATAAAACTTTACATGATAGAAAAAGAAATATACAAAGAAGAAGAAATCGAGACCAGGCCATTATAAATTATTTTCAAGTTAATCCAACCAAATCTATTTCGGATGCAGTTCAGGAAGTTCAGTACGGTGGCGGTGTAAGGCGCAGAAGAGTTACCCGAGGGACTGTTCACAGGACTCTGAAAATTCATAAATTTAGGCCTTTTCGTATCCTTCCACTTCAGCACCTAACACCGGCACAAAAAGAACTTCGCTTCCAATTTGTTTCTCAAATGGTAATTCGGCAAGAACAGGCATCCTTACCTGCTATGGTACGCATATCGTACCATAAAGAGAATTTAGAGATCAAATTTGTTCAGAAGTGAATGAGAATTATAAAAATAATTTTCATAACGAGAAAAAACAGTGGCGTATCAGTTTTTTCTTTAGAAATATTTAGTTTAAAGCCTTTACCAACGCCATTGAAAGACATTTATTTCTTTCCGTTTGTACATCAGAAAATGGCTCTTAATGCATACTAGCTATGTATCAAATGTCATTAAAATATCTAGAGTGGTATCATAATTATAAAAAAAAGATAATTTTTTGAAAACTTTTCCCAGTATCTCAAAATTTAACATATTTAGGACATACGTTCGTATGAAATTTTTTTCATAAAATGAACCCATGAATTGTTCCCTTAAATATTTTGCTTTACTTTCGAAACACCCTGTATATTAAGTTGGCGTAAACGTATCGATATTATTCGAAATTATGTATTACCTTTAATAGGTTTCTTTTTAAAAAGTATATTAGACATTAGTAAATTCAAAAATACAATATTTAATTTCACTTTGAGTATCAGCTAAAAACACAGTATTAAATCAATTGAAAAGATTGCAAAATAAAATTATAAAATGGTATTTATAGACTACCATACTTGGAACCAACAAAAAAAAATTATATAAACCAATAAACTCGTTTGACGCTGAAAATTTATATAAATTAATAGTATGCTTTTCCATTCCCTCTGGTATTAAAAAAGAAAAAAAGTCTAACTTAACTTTTAGAAACTATTGAGATAAACAGTAATGTTGGGAAAGGGTCATTTCTATACAAAACCATTAATATATATAAAAATCTACCAATAGTTTTACAAAACATTAAAAATATAAAATTATTTAAAGTATATTTAAAAATGCACCTTCTTGAATATTTTTATTTACTGTTTTAGTAATTCTACTATGTTGTATGCATTTTTATATTCCCTATAATAAACTTGGTAAGTTGGTTAGGAATAAAGAATTTGAAGAAAGTAGTCACAGAATATGTAGAAACACAACAGAGTTTCTGTTTGATTTAAATTTTATATTGCCATGATTGTACGTTGTTTTGTATGTTGTCAAAATATTTCTTATTTGTAATAATCCATTATTTAAAAACACAAATTACCTCAACTCGGTTATGAAAGTCTCGTTACATTCGTCTAAGGCGCCAGTCTTTAAAAACGCAGCAGTAGCTCGCCTAATCTGCCTACCGTTCAAAGATACTTCATTTCTATAAGGACATTTCGCTTTGATGTGATCCAGCACTCGGGCAAAGTCCACAGGACAGTCCTTGCCTGAAAATAAAAGAAAAACATTATAGAATCAAAATTAGATTTGATAATTCCAGGAAAATGTTAAAAAACTCAAAGTTACCTTCCATGTAAGTAGGATCCAATCCGTCACAGCCATATGTCAGCTGTACAATATCGCCTTCAGCGTTTCTTACTGTCTTGTCGTAGTGTACAACCAAATCTTCTAAACACTGCATAAAAGAATAAACATTTTATTTATTTGTTAAATTTACAGGTAACCCCTTTTTAACAAAATATTTTTATTTTGCATATCCCAACCAACTATTAACAAGCTCATTTAAAGGAATGTTCTAAACCTAAGTGACAAAGTTAGCTCGTAATGGTGTTGTTATGTGTTCGTTTTTTCTGGTGTGGTAACTGTGTCATGCATTGTGACGAGAAATCAATATACATACTTTTAATTTATAAATACTATAAGACATAAGATCTAAATAATTGTTTGGTTTGTAAAGGTCAAGTGGGTCCCCGAAAACGCAATTTGTGTATATATTTTATAATTTTATTTTGTAAATTTTTGCAATGGCTTGGTAAAATTGGTAAAATTAGCAGATCCCCAAATTGAAATTAAGTACTGAGATTTTGAATATACTAATGAATAATAGACACTAGTTCTATATAATATACAAATTAATTATGAAGTATTATTTCTAAAATGATCAATGTGTTTTTTTTCTCAGTTTAAATGTTCATCTAGCCTAAAAAATTTATTGTGTTAGTATATATTGTATATAAATATAAATATCATTATTACGATATATTTGATTTTACTGATGATTATAAAAGAAGTTTTATTAAAATTAAAAGAAAGTTTATAAGATTCTAATCATTCCAAAATAATGCTTTATGTAGTTCTGTGTTTGAAAGATTATCTACAAAACAAACTATTGTGGTACCATCTGCAAATAGTTTTATATTACCTTTTAAATTTAAAGAAGAAATTGAATTAATATACATACAAAATAAATAAAACTGGACCTAGTGATAAACCCTGTACTGCTCCACAGGTTATATATATCATCTAGAACTTTGGTTATTATCAATTTGAACAAATTTCTTTCGATTGCATAAATAATTCTGGAACCAAGAATAAGTTAATCCCCTAACCCCAATATTATACAAACATTTTAATAAAATTGTATGGTTTACTGTGTGGAAGGCTTTACACAGATCCAGAGATAGTATAGAACACATTCT
Source organism: Kuschelorhynchus macadamiae (assembly GCA_030620095.1). Lineage (NCBI taxonomy): Eukaryota > Metazoa > Arthropoda > Insecta > Coleoptera > Curculionidae > Kuschelorhynchus > Kuschelorhynchus macadamiae. Next base: position 296,644 of record JAUTXW010002504.1, read on the forward strand.
ATTATTATCAAAATTAAGTTGAATATTATTAATAACATTAATTGCTGCAATTTGTCTCTAAAGCTGCGGAATCCATACTGGCTTGAAAATAATAATTTTTCTGTATCCAAAAAACACAATAATTTAAAATTTATTATTTTTTCTAAAATTCTTGAAAATACTGGGAGAGCAGAAATAGGTCGATAGTTACTACAATCAAATTTTTCTACATTTTTAAAAACTGGGAAAACCTTTGCTATTTTCATTTTTTCTGTAAATTTAGCGCTTTTAAATGATAGTTTTACAAAATGCAAAAATACAATAAAACCTAACACAAAATAAATACTTACAATATAAATCACAGAAATAATTTTATTTTAACATCCTGAGAGATAACGGTTAAAAATGTCAATATTTGATCCAAAAGCATTGATAATACGCAGAGTTCCATCAATAGGGGAGTGGGAGCCATAGTTTGGTAGAATAAAAGTGAAGATTAAGTCGTTATGGCGCGGGGCTCTACTAGGAAGATTAAGTTGCATCTTAAATCTCACATAGTTCTTGTACTGCTGAGAGTAGCTAAATTTAATGCATTCAGTATAGCAACCTTATGGTACTTATCCATATATTAACATTACGCTTAAAAGAAGCGAATCTTAAACACCTGTTCTGGAGGACTCTATCAATTGCATCTATATGCGTCTGGTAGAAAGGTGACCATATAACAGTTCCATATTCAACCTTAGATCTTACAAGTGAGCAATATCATATTTGAATAATATCAATAGAAAATTGAGTACAAGTATAAACTCCAACATTCTTATGCCCTTAAGACTCACGCCAGAAATATGATCAACAAAAGTCAACCTTTCATCAAGCCATCTAGATCTTAGATATGGGACAAATCAACATTATTTATGATATATACAGTTGTAATTTTTCAATTTTTAAGACGTCCGCAAACATCAAAGCATTCGGCATAAAATATAATCTATATCATTAACGAATAAAATGTACAGGAGGAAGCATAGCGAGACCCCGGAGGAGCACCAGACATATCAAGGGCAGTTGACACGTTGCCACTGATTCTCACAGCCTGCGTCCTCCCAATGAAGAAGCTCTCCAACCACTCAAAAAGGCCCTGAGAGAATTCCAAAGCCCCAAGCTTAGACAGAAGAATTTTGAAGTTCTCTCTGTCAAAAGCCTTGGAGAAGTCCGCGTAATATGCATCCACCTGATCTCCTTTCTCCAAGGCTTCTAACAAGGCAATCTGATAAGTTGCCAAGTTTTCAATGGTAGACCTACCCTTACCAAATCGAAAATGAGCATAATTAACAATTAAAAATTGCATGTTTGAAAATTCAATAGTTTCCTGTGATCTGTTTCAATTTTGTATTGAAGGTGTTTTTGAATGGTGTTGATTGTATGTGATTTCAACCAATTTTTAGAACTATTTAATACAGTTTTAATTTTCCTTAATAAGCTAAACTATAATTTTATTGTAGGAGACTTTTTAACCTAGTTTTTAAAAACCTTTTTAAAACCTAGCTTTAATTTGTCGCTTTTGAGTGATCTATTTGGTGGTTTTGGTATGTCTTTTAGAATTAGTTCGCTTACTAGAGTTAGTACAGTCTCTGCAACGTGCATTGACAATTTTATGATGAGTGTTTTAAGTAAGTGTAGCTATGAAGTTGTAAATCTTGATTGTTTCTGATCATTACGCTATATTTCTCTGCCTACCCTACTGAATCTACCTTACAAAAAAATAGTTTCACGAGTAAAAGTTTTAATGATGGTAACGTTAATAACGTTTTGGATCTTTTGAATCATGAGACTTTTGCTGAGGTTTATAGAACTGACTGTCTAAATGAAGCATTCAATGTTTCTCTTTTGTATTACTTTAATTTATCCTTTCCGTTAAGAAAACACCATACTAGTAAAAACTCTAAAAAAATCAAGCTTTAATTAGACTTAAAGAAAGAGTTACAATGTTCACTGATTAACAGTGAAGAATTTTAAATTCTTTAAGAAAGAATTTAAGAATCTTAAATTCGGGCAATAAGTCAAAAGCCATGTGGCAATGTATTAAAAATATCCAACAAAACCAAAAAAATAGTCAGATCAAAATATTTGATAATGGCGTACAACTCTCAAATGTGGAGATGGCTGGATGGATAACTTTTCTTGATGACAATGTACCTCTTTTAAACAAAAATTTTTTCATAGCACCTATATGTAGTAATGACATCATAATTATAATTAATGATCTAATGATCTAGCCGAGGTAACATCTTATTTGATAAACTTATCTATAGAAAAGGATTTGTTCCCAGACAGTTTAAAACTAGCAACTGCCTTGCCTCTGTATAAAAGTGGAGATCTTAATGATTTTGAAAATTATCGCCGGATAAGCCTTTTATGTAGTATTTCCCAGGGTGGTTTGACACTAAACACAAGCACTGAAACGGCACTCAGTCAGTTTCAACGAACAATTGTTGAGTGCCTCGATAAAAGAATGTTAGTACTGGGTATGTTTATAGATTTTTCTCGCGCATTTGATGTGGTGCATCATAAAATGCTGCTTTTAAAGCTTTTTAGATATGGAATGAGAGGGAAGCCTTTAGATCTTTTACAGTCCTATCTAACAAATCGAAGAATCAGTGAAAGTCAATTCGACTCAAAGCAGTCTTAGAACAATGGAGACAGGGGTGCCTCAGGGCTCTATAAAGTGCGGGATACGAAAGAAAACCGGGTAGTCAATCGGTTTAGGAAGGTCGGCCAAGAAATCTCTTTAAACCAGTGGTGTCCCGTCGTTCTTCAAATAATATGGCACTCCTTTTTGACTATACGCACTTCAGATAATTAAAAAATGTAACTATGCTTAATGAACCTTTATCTATGTTTGTCTGTTTTCTTTCGTGTACCGCACTTCTTCTCTTTTCGAATTTTTAAATGATTTAATTTTGATTTTTCTTGATCGATTTACCTTGTATATATATTTTTTCTTGCGTTCTGTCATTAACGGTTCCCGGGCTACTGCCTACGTCCACTATTATTGGACCACCCAGTATAGTGATACATGATTTACAAGTCCAGATTTTACAAGGGCAGCCAGCATCAGATCCAGTGAACGAGATTTATCAAAATTTTAATTTATGCAATTCGACTTTGGGCTACTCGGGTATACCAAAAGTGGCCGTCTGTCTCCGTTTGTCATATTACTTTATACAGGGCCGTCATTGTGAAGTACTATACAGGGCGTTTCCTAATTGCGTGCTGATGTTAAAGCGGGTGTTTTTATGTCCTAAACGTTTTAACTTTTGAGATACAGGATGGTAAAGTTTAAAAAGAAAACATTTTTTTCATCCCAATTCTATGCATTAAAGAGCATTCGGATTTACCCAGGTTAATTACATATGCACGCCACTGGTAGAAAAGTCAAAAATTGATTGTTAATAATTTTGCCCTTTTATGCATAAAAGACGTGTATCAAATTTCACACAATTATTTATCTATAATAGCATCAAAATTAGGATTTAACAAAAATGTTTTTTTAAAACCCTGTATCTTCAAAGTTAAGACTTTTAGGTTCATATTAAACTTTTTTCTTAAAAAGGTCCAAGAATCACCCCCTTTAACATTAGCACGCAATTAGGAAACGCCCTGTATAGTACTTCACAATGACGCCCCCTGTACAAAGTAATATGACAGATGTAGACAACGGTCACTTTTGGCATACCCGAATAGCCCAAAGTCGAACTGCATAAGTTAAAATTTTGATAAATCTTGTTCACTGGAATCAGTGTTGGCTCCCCTACTATAACTACATTGATGTCTTAATTTTGGAAAAATATGAGTTCTGTAGTTTTTCAAATATTAATTGCAATATTAGATATTTTTTGACACCCGGTATTGAACAGAAAATTAATTTTTTTCAAGCAGTTTATTGACAGCTACTTTATGAACAATTTTACAAAATATATGAAAAAAAAACTAAGCCATTTTTGAGGTTGACGGATGTGATTCTAATGGTTCGTTTCCCTCTAAATCGTCGTCTTCCTCTGAAAATGATGAGGTTTCGTCGTCACTACTTGAAGATCCTAGTGTGATAACTAAATCATCAATAACCGTTTCAATTTTGCCATCTACTTCCCAGTATTTATCTTCAATAGAACGAACATGTTTAACATACGATTTCCAATTTTCAGCCGATATTGAGTCACTCGCTTCGAATATTATTTTATTTAAATCTTTAATTGAAAGTTCACCGGTGTTGCGTTCTTGAATATATTTTTTTACTGCTGCCCATGCAAGTTCAATAGGGTTGAGGTCGTACATGTATGGAGGCAGCCTTAAAGACCGTCAATTTTATACTTTTTTCTCTAGGCTTGTTGGCTGATATTACTTCATATAATTGATATTTTCTCCATGTTGTATCACATACAAGATTGTTCGATTTAAGCCACGATATCATATGAGGTTTTGTAGAGTATTTAGTTGGCACTTTATCTTCTACGTGGGAATGATAAGACGCATTATCCATTACCACGAAGAAGAAGCTTCTCGAGCAACCACTTTTCAAAATTATCTGTATTTATTTGTCCATGATAGTATCCAGTTGTTAGTCCCGAGCGAAAAACTAAAGCAGCACCTGGAACAAATCCGGCTTCTGAACCAGCATGAACTATAATAAAGCGACTACTAGAGCGGATTCCCTGAACAGCACCTGTAACACTTTCACTTTGCCAGCATTTGTTCACTGGCATATCACTATCCACCCAGGTTTCGTCTAGATACACAATATTGCGTCCTTCTTGCCTATATTGCCTTACAGTTGATAGATATTTCACCCCCCAGTGAAAATCACCATCGTCAATTTTATCTTTGTATGGTAATCGGGGTCTTTTTTTACCAGGAGATTTTAAAGGTGAAGTAGGACATGAGCGATCATTATATTCTCTTTGAATTTTTCTTACACTACTTTCCGAAACACCAGTGTAAAATGCAGCGCGTTCTGTTCGATTGGAATAGTCAAACTATTATTTTCAGCTTCTCTAGTATAGGCCTTTATAACGCTTACAATAACTTCACGTGCACCGCTTCGAATTGTTTTTCCTCTTGCTCGCCATCGTTACTTCGAAATAATAATTCAAATTCAACGCAACGCATTTATATAGAAATGAAAACAAATGCTCGAAATGTATAGGCGCCACTGGAAATAGCTAGAACCTTCTAGCGGCAAGTGCATCTAGGCACATCCCAATTAGAAGTGGACCAGTGCCAAATTTACAAAATCCTCGTTTAATTTTCCGTACCGCTTAGCTGGCGCACTTTATAGGTGAAGCGGCAAACTATTACAGCAAATAAAATAAAATAAAGTTTATTTGCGTACACAAATTTTACTTTTCCGCTTGCTTAAGACTATGAACCTTTATTTTAAGGACCCCCCGGTTTTCTTTCGTGTCCCGCACATTACTAGGACAGTTTCTTTTTTTGGTTTCTGCCAATGACTTGATCAAGTACATTGAGAGTACCGCAGATGGCATCTCGGTGGCCTCCTATGTTGATGACACCAATGTCTTGGTTGTCAGTCTACAAGAGTAGACCATGAAATATTATCCCTTGTTCCAGTTAATAATTAATTATAATGTTGTCAATGCTACAGTTGCTATGTAACAGTAATATAACTGTGAACAGTCTGTAGATCTCAATATCTGAAATTTATGAAAATATTATTAGTCTTGCCCATAGTACGGGAGCTGGACCTCATGGCATACCTCCAAATTTCTTAAAATCTTGTAGTTTCATTTTGTCGAGACCTCTCCATATTTTACTCAATATTTCGTGTAAAGTGACGCTTTTCCTGACTTCTGAAAGAACAGCTATATTCCTATTCCGTTTTTAGGGAGCTTTTTCAGCCTCTTAGAATAACACTATATAAAGGAAAAAATTGCTTAGCATGCAAATTTTGCTGTGTTTTACTGTGTTTTTTTTTTAAGCTAAGCATTATGGAAATATTTGAATCTTTAAGGAAAGGTTTGTATTCCCTAGAACTACCCTGTAGAGCGGAAGAAATGTTTTATATTCAAAAAGATAAAAGAAATTTGACAGGGGCCAAATCCTTTAAAAGAAAACATATTTTCGTTTTTTGGGGATTGCTTCATATCTCTTGTCTACCCTGTATAATAGAAAAAAAAATGTATTTATATTTAACACAATTGTAAAATAAAAACATTGTTATTTTTTCAAGTCAAAACATATTAAAATTTTAGTATTGGTTAATATATGTAAATTTCGTTTTTTTTTTGTTCTGTAGGTTATGTTTTCATTTGTACTTAATTCTGATGGTTAATAAAAAAAATATGAAAATCAGCTTAAAATAGCACATGTTAATGTTCGGTCTCTGGTAGCTCATTTTGATGATTTTAGGAATGTAGTTTTATGTAACAACTATGATATTATTGGAGTGAGCGAAACTTGGCTTAATAGTTCTATATCAAATGAAATAGTTCAGATACTAGGTTATGTCTTTGTCCGTTGCGATAGAGCTAGCAGGGGAGGAGGAGTCGGTTTCTTCATCAGAGAAAACATTAAGTTTACAAAAATTAATTCACCCAAAAATATAGAGCAACTTTGGTTGAAGTTACAAATGTATCATAGGGAAATCACAATTGGTGCTGTTTACAAACCCCCAAACTTATCATATACCGATTTTTTAAATAATTTTGAAAGCTTTGTATCATCTGTTTTACCAATGAATTTCGAGAACGCTGACGCTAAATGTGCTACAGAACTTTTCGAGGGCTTAGGGCTAAAACAAATTTTAAATGAACCAACTCGTATCTCACATACTACATCGACCTTAATTGATTACATCTTAACAACGGACGAGGAGACAATTATAGCAGCAGGAACATCCCACGTAGAAGAGGTAAGCGACCATGAATTAGTGTACTTTATAAGTAACATTGAAACCTCCAGCGTGCCAGCTTTTAGAACCGCTCGTGATTTTAAAAATCTCAATTTTGAACAGTTTGACTATGGCCTTAGGTCTATTCCTTGGGATAATATTTAGCATTTACAGAATGCGGACCGAAAGGTTGAATTTCTTAATACAAATTTACAGACTTTATTAGATATTTACGCTCCGTTCAAAAGTTATCGCATCTCGAAACCGTATTCGCCTTGGCTCACCGACACTATTCGCGAAATGATAAAGGATAGGGATAAAATATTAGCTAAATATAAAAAATATCATAATGCAGCTGATTGGAATCTATATAAACAGATGAGAAATATGATGACTAATGCCGTTCGCAGGAAAAAAAAGTATATTTTGATCAGCAGGCAATGAAAACCCAAAAAGATATCTGATCTTCTTTAAAGTTATTGAATTTTACTAAAAAACAAAATAACCAAATACCTGATGAACTAATTGATGTCAATCGAATAAATGATTACTTTCTTAATTGTATTCAAAAACTTCCTGTTGACCAGGAATTACTTTTATATTATAAAAATAACAAAAAAGAATCAGTAAAAGGCATCTTCAGCTTTTCTGAGGTCTCTGAAATTGAAGTTTTAAAGATTATATCTAATATTAAAACTACAGCTACGGGAGTAGATGGTATAAACATATTAACAATAAATTTATGTCTACCATATTTGTTGCCACATATAACGCATATTATCAACTTTTGTTTAAGACACTCGGTTTTCCCATCGGAGTAGAAAAAAGCCTGCGTCATTCCTCTACCCAAGACTCCTAATCCCTCAACATATAAAAATCTCAGGCCAATCAGCATTTTACTGACGTTTTCGAAATTACTGGAAAAAGTAATGGAAATGCAATGGCAAAAGCATTTGAATATTAACAATATTCTTCCAACTACTCAGTCTGGTTTTAGGTCGGGGCATGGCTGTGTTACAGCATTGTCAGAAATCACAGATAATATTTTTAGCGCTGACAGTTTTGATATTGCTGGACTACACCAAAGCCTTTGACACTCTGAGCCATGAAATTCCTAACTCCATTCTAAATTTCATTGGATTGTCACCGACAGCCCGCTGTCTGGTTGCTAACTACCTCCAAAATAGAGTACAGGCTGTGAAATGCGCTGGGCTTACATCTAATTTTTTAGAAATTTCTACAGGAGTTCCACAAGGCTCTATCCTGGGCCCTCTTCTCTTTTCTGTGTATGTTTCCAGTTTGCCTTCAGTGTTTCTCTCTTGTGCCCAGCATTATTATGCCGACGACACTCAAATATATATGTCATTTCATTTTCAAGAAAGTCAGCAGGCGGTGTCTGCAATAAACTATGATTTGGAAAACTTATATGCGTTCTCCAACAAACATTGTTTGCAGTTAAATTCGGCAAAATCGGCCGTGTTGGTGTTCGGTAGGGAGATGGATAGAGAAATTTTGTGGCATCCTTTAAAGAGAAAATTGTAATTACAGACAAATCTATCACATTTTATGAACATTATAAAAATCTTGGCTTCATTATAGACCAAGACCTGCGATTTTCTCAGCACATTAGTAAATGCTTACAAAAAAGTTACATTAATTTAAAATTAATATATCAACACAGAACTGTATTAAATAGAAAAACTAAATCTATGCTTTGTGAATTGTTGGTCCTATCCCATCTTAATTTTTGTGACACCGTATATGATTCCTGTCTAAAAAGCACAGATATAAGAAGAATACAAAGACTTCAAAATAGTTGTTTGCGCCTGATTTACGGCATAAGAAAGTACGACCATATTAGCCACACTTTAACTTCAACAATTGGCTTAATATGAAAAAAAGGAGGCAACTTCATTCTGCAACGCTTTTCTATTCCATTTTAACAAGTAAAATACCTTCTTACTTATATAATAAAATTCGATATCGAACGGATATTCATAACTTGAATATTCGATTTAAAGGTACACTAACCCCTCCTCTCCACTCAACAGAAATGTATAAGAGATCATTTTTATATCAAATTGCAATTGTAATGAATAAGCTCACTAATAATTTTAAAAATATAGTATAAGGCCAAATCTGCATTTAAACAATATGTGTTTAAAAAGCTATTTTCTGAAAAATAATACTTATATAATTACGAATCGATGTTAACCTCTATATTTCACAATTTGTACAATGTTTATGACTGACATATTCTGTGTGAATAACCAATGCTTTAGTGTAACTTGAATTGCATTTAATTTTCTCTTTTGTGTTACTATGTAATGTTTGTTGCCGCTTTCTCTTGTTTATTATACATTTTTTGGGATGCGTTTATCTACTAGAATAGGGTTAGGTGTAAGAACAGGCATTTATTCCTTCCAGAATAAATGAACTGAATCTCGCCCTTTCTGTACTTTATTTGTATTATTTATGTGTATTTTAAAATAAAAGTCCTTTATTATTATTATTATTATTATTATTATTATTATTATATATAAAACAACAGAAACAATATCACGAATTTGACTGTTTGATATGTTTTTTATTTTTATTTTGAGGTCGCTTAGTTAATTTAACATGTCTCACTCTTTTCGGGCAAGCTAAATGCTTCTGAAACACAATTTTATTCATTTCCAGGCCGCTGTTTCACCCTCCTAGAGCTACCCTATATAGTCGAATAAGTTTGACATGTTTCACCGTTTTTTGAATAATTTTTTTTCTATTTCATTCTTTTTGAGCTACCCTGTATAGTGGTATATATATTTTGTATAAAAAAAACATTTGAGGTGTTTCACCGTTTATTCAAATATTATGTACATTTTATTTAAAATAAAAATCGAAAACAATAGTATCTACACCAATCACTCTACCCCCTTTAATTTCTGAGTCTATTTCTGAGCAAATTTTGAAACGCATCGGTCTGACCGTTCTCAGGTTATCGTTCGCGCATATTTAGTTTATACACACACATCCGTACAGACATTATAATGTAGGTTTTAAAACATAGAAAAAACCCAGACAAATACAAGACTATAATAACCTACATAATGTATTAATAATACAATATATTGGCTGTTGTATGGGGATATATATTATCCTGAGATTTGAGCTAAAAAATAGTTCTGCTTATATGAGTAAGATATTTTGATTTTATTCTCCTGCCTTACCTTGACTAGCCGCCTCTGCATATATCCTGTTTCTGCAGTTTTTATAGCTGTAACTACCAGTCCTTCTCGCCCGCCCATAGTATGGAAAAAAAAATTCGGTAGGTGTGAGGCCAGTGTAAAAACTATTTTCGACAAACCCTTTGGCTTCGGGGGTTTTAGCTAGAAACGAAAGTATATATAAAGTAATACTAAAATATGTCTTGTTCTTACGACCACATATGAAACTAACAACACTAGTGAGTTTTTTGGAGTGCATGAACATCTTGACATGTAGACAACTTGGATTTAGGATTGGCCATTCAACCACAGATGCCATCCTCTCCTTTTAGTTAAAAATATTAAACAACTTCAATAACCGGCTAAAATCAGTGGGCATTTATCATTAACCACAAAAAACTACTTAACAAACTATTCTATTATAGTATACGGACCTGCATTCAGTTGGATAGAAACGTCATGCTTTCTGGTGTGAATGTATCTGATTGGGCGAATGTTAGAATTGGAGTGTCTCAGGGCAGTATTTTGGGACTCATTCCCTTCCTTCTATTTATAAACTACTGTGACTGTCAATAAGAGCGATGGTACAAATGTTTTCAACACTAGCGTTGAAATATACAAAATATAAAATATAATAGTTCTACTGAAAATTTAGAGTGTCGTTGGAAAAATAGTGTATACAGGGTGTCCGGATTTGGTTGCAAAAGCAGGGTATCTCGCTTATTTTTAAAGATAGAACCTTGCGGTTTTCACGAACCTAAGCTAATTTTTTGTGAAACTCATTAAGCCGTAAACAAAATTTTCATAGCCTTCTTCGTTTATGAGATACAGGTCGAAATAGAAAATTTTGCATTTTGGGACCCCCCTCATATCTCGGTTATCCTTTAACTTAACGCAAAGGCAAAAATTGCTGCTTATGCAGTTTTTTACGCTGGATCCTGTGGCGTAGTCATATTTTTTATTTGAGTTGTTATTTTTTAGATATGACCCAAAGTTGTGCTTTTTTAAATGGGACACCCTGTATATTTGTCCAGAAATTGATTTGTCCTTCTCAAAAATATATAATAGTATGGGTCTATTTTAATAAACAACAACAAAAGTCCTAATTTTTATAATTATCATCCCAAATTTTGCAGTAGGCTATGCAAAACAATGCTGCTTTTTATTTAAAGTCGTTAACAACATCTACATCCTAACAATAAATCAAAATAAATATGAAATTAAATCTATTTATCAAAATATGTATTGATAATTTCGCACCAAAAAAGTACCACCTACCTAGATTTATGTAACACAAGAACAAAACAGTAATAAATTATTATGTAACAAGCCTTTCAGCAAAAATCAACTGTAGTATAACAGCTACAGTAACCAAAGAAATCAAAAGAACTGTTCAAACTGATTTCCATTTTGTTCTATGCATGCTTCGCACAATTTTCGTATTCGTTTTAGGGAATTAAGCAAAATAACGGAATGATTTTGTAAATAGCGAAAATTTTCTCTTATTGCATTTCCTAAATCTTGGACATTATCGTAGTGGTCTTTGTAAATTCTATTTTCCAGATATCCTCATAGAAAGAAATCTAAAATCGACAAATCTGAGGACCTAGGGGGCCATCTTATAGGTCCATTTGTTCCGATCCATTGATTGGTAAAATTATTGTCCAGAAATAATCTCGTCATTCCAGAATTGTGTGCAGGAGCACCGTCCTATTGAAAATAAATTTCGTTAATTTGCGCTAGAGGAACATCGTCAAGTAATTCAGGTATAGCTGCCTCTAAAATTTCTATACAGCGTTTGGCTGTTAGATTCAATATATAAAATTTTATGTGTTCCTAATATGAAGCAGGACACATTTAGACCAAACCTGCACTGCTGTCTTCTGGGAAATATTTGGTGTTGATTTTCCTGGGACCAGAATCTACTATTGTGCCTATTGAGTATACCAGAATTACTGAAATGTGCTTCGTCTGACCATATAACCGTCCTTTCAAAATCTCTAACCATATCGCATCTTTCTCGAAACCAATTGCAGAAGACTACCCGACGCTCTGCATCCCCTGGCTGTAAGTGCTGCACAAGCCTAAATTTGTATGGGTGGTATTTGTGCTTTTTTAGAATTTCTTGAACTCTAGTTTTTGGAATCCCTATGCTCTTTTCACTGGCCCTACAAGAGTTTGTAGGGTAAGCTTCTGCATTAGCCCAAAACCGTAATTTCCTCAGCCTCCCGATTTTCTTTATTATATGTTTTCGTACGAGGTTTGATAAATGATCCGTGATTAAGTAAATTCTTTTTTATCCGATAAAAAGTGGATATTATAGGTTGCCTCCTTTCTGGATATCTAAATAAAAATTAAGCAATAGTATTTCAACATACCTAAAAATTAACTATTTACCTGTTAAAATACATCTCAGAAGCCGCTTCAACATTTTCATTACTTAATATAAAACAAGCTAACATATCGTACTTTTCATAATGTTTGAAAGTTTGGTTTTCTTCCATAATAATACAAATATATTTTTACACAATAAATAAATACAAAAAACTAGCGCTATATTTTATATACGCGTACAAAATTGGGAAATGTCCATTTGCTTCCAAGAAAACAAAAGAAAACGGCATCGTTTTGCATGGCCTACTGCAAAATTTGGGATGATAATTATAAAAATTAGGATTTTTGTTGTTGTTTATTAAAATAGACCCATACTATTATATATTTTGAGAAGCTTTTAAAAGGACAAATCAATTACTGGACAAATATACATTAAAAAAAAAACAACTTTAGGTCATATCTAAAAAATAACAACTCAAATGAAAAATATGACTACGCCACTGGATCCAGCGTAAAAAACTGCATAAGCAGCAATTTTTCCCTTTGCGTTAAGTTAAAGGATAACCGAGATACGAGGGGGGTCCCAAAATGCAAAATTTTCTATTTCGCCCTGTATCTCATAAACGAAGAAGGCTATGAAAATTTTCAGGTTCGTGAAAACCGCAAGGTTCTATCTTTAAAAATAAGCGAGATACCTTGCTTTTGTAACCAAATCCGGACACCCTGTACATTACTTGTGTCAAAGTTATCGTTTTTAAAGTTGAAGGATTTCCGCCCTTGGTTAACGCCTCATGCTAAATATCATCTAGTTTGAAAACTACTGTTCTAAACACTTGTTATGTAAAAAATAGAGATTATTTGTGGTCGTAGGAAACATAGTGTGCCGTGTGTACAACTAGCAAGGGCGGTCGGCGGTATCTTGAAATCTAGAAGAGTAACGAAAAAAATTGTTTACAAAAATTGAATATCAAGAAAAAGATAATAATTCTAAAATGTTTTGGGATATACAGGGTAGTCCTTTTTTATCATTAATGAAACAAACATTTTTTTAGTGAATACACGCTGTATATTATTTAATTTTCTGATTTTAATGAAAAGTCTAGACATTTTTTGTATAACCCACTATGCGTCAAAATTCATTTCTTTTCGAATTATTGAGGTTTGTCACTTTGGCAACTTTATTATTCTTTCTTAAGGTGGATTCAAAAGACTGGTGTATTTAACAATTACAAACATAATTGCGCATTTGGCAAATATCCAAGATGCTCGATCTCATTACTTGTGTATTTGACAAATATTTGAACCCATTTACACATCACCCTTTTTACACATTACCCTTTGACTCGTAGCATATTTACCGACAAACGATGGAAAATAAATAAGTGCCGAATATTTGTACAAGTAGACAAAGATAATACGAGACAAATGACGATTATTTGTCAAGTACACCAGTCGTTTGAGTCCGCCTTTTACTTTCAACATATCACCCCCCCCCCTTTCTTAGTTGTATACCCGGTACAATATTCGTGTCATTGTAATCATTTTCAACATTTGTTATATAATATACTATTATACTTACAATGCTTTTCAAAATGAGGTAAAGATCTATCGTCAAAACCGTTAGGGACCCTTTTACCATTTAGAGCCTGCTGTCCTACACAGGCTATCATCTGAGATATATTGATGAAGGAACCTAAAATATTATAACATGAATGTGAGTGATTACCTTGTGCATTGATAAACCTATAGTAAATTGGGAATTTTTGATCCAGAATTTAGTATTTTGCCCAATTTTCACTAAAATAATTTTATTTTTACATTTGATTTATACAGTAACACCTTGTTTAGGTTACCAAAATACCATTTAAGGATTGATCAAATTTGATTTTTTTCATTTTCGACTTCCCTTCCACGCACAAACCTTATGGAAAATCGGCTTCGGTCAAATTGGTTGAATTTTTATATGTTCTAGAAAGAAGCGAATTTCAACCGGGATCTCAAAATGTTAAATTTATACCTCTTGTTGATCCCAAAAATGTCCTTTTGCCTCCTCTTCACATTAAACTTGGGCTGATGAAAAACTTTGCGAAGGCTTTGAATAAAGATGGTGATGGACATAAATACCTAAGGCAAGTCTTTCCCCAGTTAAGTGATGCCAAATTAAAAGAAGGCATTTTTATTGGGCCACAGATCAGAAAATTGCTGGACGATGTCAATTTTACGAAAAAGCTTACCAAGCAGGAACTCAGAGCATGGAATTCATTTGTTAATGTAGTAAGAGGATTTTTAGGCAACAATATGGATGAAAATTAAACAAAATAAACAGTTAATGAACTCTTAGATGCCTATAAAGCGCTTGGTGCCAGAATGTCATTAAAAATTCACTTCCTCCATTCCCATCTGTCATTTTTTCCTAAAAATTTGGGAGCTGTTAGTGACGAGCAGGGTGAAAGGTTTCACCAAGATATCAGAACAATGGAAATTCGGTACCAAGGACGATGGGATCCAGCCATGATGGGTGACTACTGTTGGTTTTTAAAGAGAGAAGATAGAACACCTCATAAACGGAAAAAAAAAGTTTAATTAGTGTTTTAAGTTAATATTTTTCTCGTTTGCTTTTATCTTAGATGTATGGTATATTTAATAGGCGAAAACTGTAAACATAGTCAAAAACAGGGTTAAGCATTTTCTGAAATCATTTTTTCTATAGATATTAAGTATCGTAACATTCGATATAGTTCTACAACTCTAACAACAAAACCCTACATGCTACAACTTTCTATTTGTCATTTTCGTATTTGGATAGGTCCATTCTATTAGATTATGCTATTCTGATTTGTGTTACAACAAAAAATATTTTTTTTGGCGGCCAGTGTCATTTTAAGAAACTTATTATAAAAATGTAAAGGGATCGTGCAGCAAGTTGACTATTTAGCTTTGGATAAATAAAGTTTATGTACTCAACATATCAAATAATTTTGGTCATTTGTTCGAAACTAGAAAAGAGATTCCAGCTTTCAAAATGCATCAATTATGAGGCTGAATAAATTACTGGTTCAAATAACATCATTAATGCTTTTGTTGTTCGTTTTCAGTCCTGCTATTCGGATCACCAAAATATCAGTAAGATCAAGCCTACAAGATCTTCAGTAAGACCCCTATTTACACATTGTTTTACACAGGCAGAAATCTGTAATAAAATAAAGACTCTTGATCTTTCCAATTAGCTGGTCCAGATGGAATCCCTACCATTCTTTTGGAAAAATGTTGTCTGGGCCGCTTTGTAAAATTTTTCGTTAATCTTGGTTCCTTTCCAGAAATTTGGAAGTTTTCTACCACATCATGCTAAAATTTAAATCTGGTGATAAATGCGACATGAAAAACTACAGAGGTATTTCTTTGCTTTCGCACATACCAAAATCATTCGAGGCAATTATTAGAGTCACATGGCTTCTACCCCGGTTGCTCGCACAACGACTACAAATCTGGCGAAATTTCAAAATTACCTAATAACATCGGTTGAAGCTGGTTAACAGATTGTAGGCATTTACGCAGACATACCTAAGGCGTTTGACAGTGTTTACAATTAGTTTTAAAATTACAGCAAATTAGATTTTCTGGAAACTACATTGATTGGATCAAAATCAAGTCATATTCATTTAATCGATGTCAACAGGTTCAATTTCAACGAGGCTGCTATCCAACGAATAAAAATTACACATTTTGGACATTCATCCTATAGATATATTATAGTCAAATTAGCTTTATTGCCATAAATTCTGTAATTGTTGACAAAGCCTTGTGAATAAAATAATTGATATGAACTCTACTATAGCTACCCTACCATGGTATTAAACTAGAGTATTTATTTTTAATTTTAAAGTAATACAGAAAATATATTTCATGAGAATAACATTTAATTATTTGGAAAAAGCGTAAAAAAATATAAGAACAGATACAACTAATATCAAAGTAATTACACTGCTAATAATATAAAAAAGGGCTAGTTTAATTTCTCAAAGTAAAATTCGTTTAAGGTATAATATGATTTTTTAATTAAAAGATTTTTAGTTTTATTTCTAAAGGCGGTTTCACTGCCAATTCTGCTTATACTTAAAGGTAAGTGGTTAAACATTTTTTGCCACCGTAAAAAAATTATTTTTTTAGGGTATTCTAATGTATAATAATGCCACAATGTTATAAGAAAAATATATAAATAAAAAAATATTGGTAGTTAACGAATATAAATCATAAATCCTAATAGTGCAGACATAAATAATATTTCTTTTCAAGCTTTAATTTGTAATAGTGGCCCATATTTTTGGATAAAAATTAATTTTGAAAACGTTTGCTGAGATATTGTACTTTACTTATACTATTATTCTTATCCCCACTCATAATTATGTGGCTGTTACCCTTTGATCCTGACAAAGCCATAATAAGCGGACTATTTGTTGAAGGCAGTTCAGCTACACAAGCCTGGCCAGCATGTTCTCGAATCACCGACAGTTCCTTTAAAATAATTGCCTCCAAACTTTCCTCAGCTGTGCACCCAGGCTGGCACTGCAGTTTGCCTTGGGCCATCTGTTTAATAAATTCGTCGCATTTTTGGTAACTACAAAAAATATACATTTTGAAAATAAGCGTAAAGTTTTCAGAAACAAATTTCTTTAATATTACCCATCTCTAAGCAGATCATTTTTTCTTTTTACCAAATCTTCACCCGGTGTTACATCTCCAATTCCTATGGAGAATCCACTGTTCATGAGATAATATGCTGTCATTCTTCCTAAAAAATTAAATTATCCAAATAATTTTAAGGTGTAACATATTTTTTTTTAATTTTTGGTATTAAGTATTTATTAATTAGAGTAAATTAAATCCTATGTTATAAGTACGAACTTCACTTATATATTTTAACTTTAGTTTTAGCATTGTGGTCCCCTTGGAAGACGCAGTAACTGATGGGGGCTCAAGTCTTCCAACATGGCGTAAACCTCATTCTTAAATACCTTTTAAATGCTATTAAATTTGTATTTAATCTTTTTTATATGCTTTATTTTCTTTTCTTTAAATATGCTTAAGTACCCCCCTTGTTTTTTGTAGGAATGTACTGGGTGTATAGGTTAATCGGCCAAGAAAAATTGGTGGAAATTCTTTTCAAAGAATTTTCCTAATTACGGTTTGTCGAAAATATAAGCATTGTATTCTTCAGGCAATTATGCAACTTTTTGTATTTTATCATTTTTTTTCTGTTTTCAATAATAAAGTGATAGGGAATGGTCAAACTTTTTTAATTTCAAACGTTTATATCTCTGTTTTGGATAAACCGATTACATTGAACTTGGTGTAAAAAAAAACTTTTGTTGCTCTTCACGTGGAGCTATTAACCGTACCGTAATGATTCAATTATTGGTCACTAGATGGCGTTTTTTCGTAATTCTTCAAATAACACGGATTTTCTCAAAAAAATCAAATGGTATGATAAAACATTTTTGTCATAATTTAATTGAAGGTTATAAAAGGTATCAAATAATGAAGTAGAAAATCCAGGTCCGTATTCAAATTAAAAAATTGATGATGGTCGCCCGAATCCGATACTTCAGATTGAAAAACTAACCTCACCAATTTGTAGAGGAGCAAAAGTGACGATGATAAAACGAAATTTATTTTTAGTTGTCATTTCAGGTAAGCCTACAATTTTAGAAAAACTAAAGAAAAAACAAAAAATAACTTTAATGGTTTTTCTATGATTTTCCAAAATTCCAGGTAGCATTAATGCCGCTGCCTGAAATTATCTGAAAGTAGCATCTAAAGCAGTGGCGGTTCGCCAGGGGACGCGGGTGAAGCGCCGCTTCACCTACATTTTCCAATCAATTTACTTAAAAATAAAAATATTTTTAAAATATTAAGCATTTTATAATCTACATTTTTATTATAAAAATGTAGTATGTTTTATTCATATATATATTCATCTCGGTCCTGCGAGGTGAAATGGGGTATTCCACAGGGCTCGGTCCTGGGACTGATTCTCTTCCTGTTGTATATTAATGATCTGGCTAGTATCGATGTTGGATGACGGTTCACTCTCTTTGCGGATTTTTTGGCGAGTATCTGGGGTGTGTACTTTCATAGAGAGAATCGCGGTAGACCTGCCTTGAATTAAAAAATTGTTCGACTCAAATTTCCTCTCTTTGAATATTGGCAAAACCAATATTATGAGTTTTGGATGTGCTATTGGGGACCAGAGTCTTGGAGGGTCTCTTTTTGAGGTTAAGACAATAATAAAGTTTTTGGGGGTTGTTATTTATGACCAACTACGGTTTGAAGCACATATTCTCAATTTGAGCAGGAGAGTGGCATCTGGATGTTATGCCGTTCGGATGGTGTCGAGTGACTTTACCATTCACTTGTGGAGCCGCATTTACGCTAAGCAATTGTCTTTTGGGTCAACTCTAGTAACTAGTTACTAAACTCGCTATTTATTCTTCAAAAACGAGCAGTGACATATATTTGCAATGTTAATAGTAGAGAACCATGCAGACCACTATTTAAGCTTAAAAAAAATTACTTTAACATCATTGTTTGTCTTGGAAACGGTTTGTATGGTTTATAAACATAAGAACACCCGCCAGTCTGATGATCTCCGCTTGCCAATCCCATCTTCGACTCGCTTGAAAAATTATCTGATTTATGAAAACCATCTTCCTGCGGTTGTTAAGGGTTGTGCTACTTTGAGGTCCTTCAGAATTTCTATGAAGAGAATGTTGATTGAGAAAGCTTGTTATGAGTTGGGGGAATTCTACCGTGTTACTTTTTAATATTGCACATACCTAATCTTTGTTATTTTATTCTAATTTTATTTTAATGTTCATTATTATATTTTATATATAATTTCATTTCTGTTTTGTTTTGTAAAAATGAACTGTTCCTTTTATATGTGATACTGCAGGCTGCAGCCGGATGTTCGCTTGTTATAGAGTTAATGTAAACTAGTGCGTTCGGATCATCGGAGACAGTTTTGCATCGATCGAATCGAATCGAAATTAGCTTTAATAGGTACATAACTGTTTTTTAAAAACAACAAAATATATTTAAAACCTTATAAATACTTTTGCCCTAAGTATTAAAAAAGGCTCCAAAGCTATGGATAACTAACCACATAAAAATATTTAAAAATAGCCATTTTGTGCGTGGCACCCCGAAAAATTTTGCCCTGCGGCGCTGTGCGCTTCACCCGTTCTTAAATCAACGAGCCGCCACTGATCTAAAGCCCTATCTGCTGGAAAACTACAACTACAAAAATAGTTTAATAGATAATTAAATTTTTCGTTATAAAAACTCAACAAGATGTGCTTGTTTATAATAATTACGATACAAGTAAATTAATAGACTATGCCAATACACTTATATAAACAACGCAAATTACCAGAGAACTATTGCATTTAGATAAGTATAAGAAACCCTAATACAATTTAAAAGTAAATAATATGCTTTATTCTGTCGTAAAAATATACAGGGCATCTCATTTAAGATAACCAAGTTAATAACAATTTGAGTTTGGGAAAAATGTATCACTGATTTTCGTACACCCTGTGAAACACTGAATAGCAGAATATGCTTAGCCATTATAACCTTAAAATATGTTTTTCAGATCACTACGTTAATTAGTCTCGATGTCATTAATTGTTTAAAAAAGTGGTAAACATTTATACTATTATAGAGTAATCTTAATAACGTTCGTTTAATTTCTCAAGATGTATTTAAATATACAATAAAATTTTGGTTATTCCATTTTAAAAAATGTAACTTTGAATAAATAATCTTATTTTACTAAATAATTTTTATTTGTACCCCTTACCGATATACATATGCAGGTTGTTACAAATTCGAAGGGACAACATTGACATCTCTGTATTTGAAGATATACTACAAAATAAATTTTACATCTTTATAGCCACTTTTGCTCCTCTACAAGATAATGAACTAAAATTTAAAATCCGACGTTTCGCGTTCGAGATCTCATCATCAACTTCATGTTTTTAAAATATTGACCTGGATTTTTATTTCATTTTCAACAAGGGCTCGATTTAAAATTTTTCCATAAGAGACAAGAAGTTAGAGAGGAAGGTGGAATATAAATACTCTAAATGTATGAGTGCATTACATCATTGGTTTTAAGACGTCAAGAGCTTGTTAAAAATTAAATAAAAAATCCAGATCCGTATTTGAAAAAATTAAGTTAATGATGAGACCTCGAAGACGTAATTTAAAAATTGGGTGTTCCATCTTGCACAGGGTCATCATCATTTATTTATATTTCGCCACCCATTTTCAGGGATTATTTCTGTAGATAGAAAAAAATAATAAATAAAAAAGTTGTATGGATTTCAGGGAACTTCCTCGAAAAAGTAACTTTGAATACAAAGGGTGAATCAGAAACTAAGTAGCGTACCAAATTTTGGTTTTTTATTTTAATGAAATGCCCTGTATATTTTTGGTTTTTAGATTCTCCTTATTATTCCGTTTTCAAAAATGTGTGATATGTCTGTATTGGATCGGTAGTTTTTGAGATATTCAACTTTAAAATTCCCCCTTATCCTTGTTAGTTTACGTGAAACCGCGTCTTAGATGTCTAGCTGGTTTTTAACTTGTAAGTGTTAGATTTGCTCTACAAAATGAGCTATTCCACTAAAGACAAATTAAACATAATACGCCTATATTATGTCAATAATAGAAACCCTACCTCCACTCAAAATGAGTATGATAGGCAATTTCCAGGTAGATCCGTCCCAACACGAAGCATAATAAGATATATCGTTAGTCCAATGTTACAAAGTTGTAAGCGCCACTTTTTCCAAAAATGGTATTTTGGGATTACTGAGTAGTATGTGCGTGTCTCTAGCTATTCTCGGAATAATAAAGTTGTATGTCGATGTTTTTTAGGTTAGACAACCAAGAATACATAAGGGTATGTTTTGAAACAAACAAGATAATAACACAAAGTTGTATGTGCTCACATACAATTTTGTTATTGCTATTAGAATGTGTGGATTAAGTTGCATAGTTGTATGTGTGTTTACATTTTTTTCTGCTACAGTACCGGCGTTTACGACCTGTTGACGCGTGTTTGAGTTTAGTTATTAGTTTTATTTGCACAAAATAGGTGGTTCAGTGACAAAAAATATAATAGTATTAGTGCTTCAAATCAACATGGATAGTTCTTCTGATAGTGAGGATAATCTAAAAACAATAATGATGCGAGAAAAACGACGCCGACATCAAAAAGACCAGTAAGTTTTTTTTAAGAAAAATTAAGATTTTTATGAAGTAAGACAGTAATGCTATTTTAGAATGGGAGAGGGTACTTCAAAAGGCACACAAAATGATATATTCGACAGCGATAATTATGATTCTGACGTAGATAAAGAATATTTGCCAGAATCGTCTACAGAATCTAGCAGGTTTGTTTGTAAATATAGTATTTAATAAAAATAACTATAATTAATTTTTGATTTGCTTTATATAGCCCAGAAGGAAACGATTTCCAAGAAGGTGAAGGTCATATTACAGCAGAAAATAGTCAGACCGAAGAAAAGAAAAAAACTCGCAAAAGAAGGAGGGACACAAAGTCTTGGAAGTGCAATATAAGAAAAAAAGCTCATGATGAAGGAAAAGAATACATATCAGCACGGAAAGAATTAGTTCCTGCAAAACATGTGACAAACAAAAAGAACTGTTTAAATCGCTGTATTTACGAATGTCAAAAGTTTATTAGTGAAGAAGAAAGATCCAACATTTTTCAACACTATTATACGCTTAATGAATTAGCAAAAAAATTATTTTTGATCTCCACTACCAAAAAGTTTTCTGTTCAACGGCATAGAAAAGGAAAAAATGCAGTAAACAGTCGTCGAAAATACACTTTTCATTACTTTTTCAACGTACGTGACCAGACGATTGAAGTTTGCAAGCTGTTTTATCTGGGGACCTTAAGTATAAGTCAAACTCCGATCTACAACGCACACTTAGGAAAGCAAGTTGAGTCGAATACACCTAGACAAAGTCAGCAAGGAAAACATGTCAAACACAAAATTCCTGATGATGCTAAAAACTTGGTTAAAATGCACATCGAAAGTTTCCCCAAAGTAGAATCTCACTACTGTCGTGCAAATAGTAGTAGAGAGTACCTCGACTCAAACCTAAGTATTGCAAAAATGTATTTGCTCTATGTGGATTTTTGCATGTCAAAAAATAAACAACCTGTTAAAGAATCGTTCTACAGACATGTTTTTTGTAATGAATATAATCTTTTTTTCCATACGCCAAAAAAGGACAGATGTGACTTGTGTGAGGAAGTAAAATTATTGACAAAAGAAAATAGACTAACCGCTGAAAAAAATGAAGAATATTTAATGCATACCACAGAAAAAACTGCTTGCAGAAATGAAAAAAATAATGACAGGGAAAATAAAAACACGGTCTTTTTGTGTTTTGACTTACAAAATGTTTTGTCATGCCCATGAGCAGAAATAAGTAGTTTTTACTACAGAAGCAAGTTTAATGTCTACAACCTGACAGCTATCCTATCAAGCACTAAACAAGTATATTGTGCAATTTGGCATGAAATGTTTATGGGACGAACTGGCAATGATATTGCTAGTGCTGTAGTAACAATTTTGGAAAGGGTATTCAGTGATCATCCAGATATCTCCAATATAGTTTTATGGAGTGATAGTTGTGTTCCACAAAACCGTATTCATTGATGTCATACGCTATAGCATTTTTTTTACAGAAGCACCCTAATATAGCTACTATTACAATGAAATTTTCAACACCTGGACATTCTTGTGTCCAGGAAATAGACAATGTGCATAGTTGTATCGAAAGAGTGCTCAAAAAAACCGAGTATTTCTCTCCAGTATCTTTGATTAGACTTCTATTAAAAGTCAACCTCAGAAAACCTTACTGCGTAATTCAAATGAACGCTAACCATTTTAGAGACTTCAAGACTTGTGCAGGACAACTTGATTATAAGAAAGTACCGTATTCCAAAGTTAAATCCTTAAGATTTTCACAAGCGTTTTTTGCAATGGAATATAAAACTTCTTTTATTGGTGAAAGCTGGATAAAAGTTAATCTGAAGTCCTCCACTCCTCGAACAAGAACAGCAACAGCGTCATCAATAGTGCCGATTCCAAAGCAAGCAGACATAAAGAATACTATATCCGCCGAAAAAATATCTGCTATTAAAGCAATGCTGACCCACATGCCCGAAGTTGATAGGCAGTATTACACCACTATTTTAAAATTGTGAATATCTTTTTTGTTTCGAACGTTTCATGTATTTAGTTAAGTTGGATTTGTAAGGGTAAAACCCGCTGGTTTCGTTAAAAAAAGAAAAGTATTTGATTTTTTCTAATTTAAATGTTTTAGTTAGTTATAAAATGTAATCTGTATAAAACTACTGGTACGTTTCGTTACTTTAAGTATAACTTTAAGTGTTTTAGTTAGGTCAACCAAGTTGTATGTGTAGCAAAAATAAAGTTTTTAAATCTTGTTTAGAGAAACAAAATTGTATGTTATTTTTTAAATTGTCCTATTTTCCTTAAAAATTACTTTTAACTATTTTTTTCTATCGAATTCTTACTCAATTTTCGTAATTTAAGTATAAATTTAGTTTCATCATGATTTTAAAGTCAACTATGTTCCGTAGGAACCACAAAATTTTCAAATCTTTCTCCTGTAAAATTTGCTTTTATGTACTTACAACTGTGTAACTCTAGGCAAGCGATATGGCAAACAAATTTGAAGATACCAAAAGTTTAAATAGAAGAAAAAGAACTGCAAATCCAAAAGAAAACTTTGACTTAAGCGTGTTGCTATTCTTTACAGGTAAATTATTGTTGTTAGTTTTCTATACTTAAGTCAAAGTCAAAGTCAAACATGCTTTATTATCAAAAGATTCTCACTGACAAAGCGAAAAAACTGTATAGACAAATTAAATTAAAACTACTTATTGTCTAATTGAGAATAAAAAACACACATACAAAAAAAAATAATAAAAAAAATGATAATTATATATACACATAAAACAAGATGCTAATTATTATATTATAAAAATTAATATATACATACATACACACCAATTACGGTTATATAACCAAAAGGCAACACATTCAGACCATAGAAGGGAGATACAGATAGAGTCTTAGTCACAAATAAAGACAAACAAATTAAAACCGATCCTCAAAATATTCTTTGACACTATAATATGACCGTTGAGATAGAAATTTTTTTGTTTCAGTTTTGAATTTTGTAAAGCTTTGTATATTTTTGATATTAATAGGCAGATAATTGAACAACTTTTTCCCATTGTATATAAAACTATTTTTTATTTGAGTAGTTGTTGGCATTGGCAAAGGAATATTTTGAGCCTGTCTAGTGCAATATGCTCCCTCAGTAGCTAAATACTTATACTTCTTAAAAACTAGATGAACTCACTCAGCAATATACAAACTTGGAAGGGTCACTATTTTAGCATTTATAAAATAAGGCTTACAAGAGTCTCCTCTTCGTATGCTATACATAAATCGTAAAGCTCTTTTTTGCAACATAAACAAAGAGTTAAACAAGTATGCACTGCAACCACCCCAGAAGCAAATTCCATACCTCAAATGAGATTCAACAAGAGCATAGTATGCCATTCTTATAGCATAAGGTTCTAGTTCATTAGCTATCGTTCTTAGTGCATAACAGCTGGAAGATAGTTTTTTCAAAAGTGCTTCAACATGAATATTAAAACTAAGTGACTTATCTATATTAAGCCCCAAGAACTTTATATTATCTGTGTTGTTGATAGGTATTGAGTCTAAATCTATCTTGTCAATAGCGCATCTAAAGGTTATAACGTTTGTTTTGGCCACTTTGACGTCAATAAATTACTGTCAAACCAGATTTGACCAAGAGGGATATAGGTCTGAAATTAGATGGAGACAGATCTTTGCCACCTTTATGCAAGGGTACAATTATAGCCTTTTTTAGAAGTTCTGGAAATTGACCATTAGCAACAAGAATGGTTAATTTCGTCAGCTAATGACAATAATGCAGAGTGATTCAATTCAGAAAATACCCTGACTGACATATCATCCCACCCTGAAGCATTCTTGTTTTTGATGTTGTGAATCACAGACCTTACCTCGAAGACATCAGTGGGGTACAGAAAGAATGTTAAATATTGTAATGGGTCATTTTTTGTCTTTATCTTAACCGAAAGATTATGACCCACAGAACAGTAGAATTTGTTAAACTCATCAGGTGGCCATGTTGCAAAAGTCTGTTTACTGACACCATTCTGCCTCAAATCATTAATAACAGACCAAGTTTCTTTAGCAATATTTGACGACCTTTTTACTCTGTCACTGTAGTCGATTTTTTTAGCAAACTTCACCACCCTTCTGTAAATTGCTCTATATTTAGAATAATAAGACATGAAGAACAAATTGCCGAAAGAGAATTTTCTGATATAGTTAAGGGCTCGCGTGTTCTTACCAGATACTCTTATTGCTTTGGTAAGCCTATTAGGACTATATTTGGTTCATTTTATTGCAGAAAACCCTGAACGATCAATTACTGATGCAGCGATTTATTTTCAAAAATCATTTGACACAAATTCTTCATCGTTATAATTCTCGCCCCTATAAATGTCTACCCGTTCATGGTCTAACCGAAGAATATAAACGACAAAGATTCATTTTTTGTCAAGAAACTTTAAGATGTTTTTTACTACTAAAGGAATGTTTAATGGTCGCAATAAACATTTCTGGGAAACAAACATTCCTCACAAAATTCAAGACGACAAAGTTTGGTGTGACATTCTAAAAAATAAGGTTATAGGACCAATCTTTTTCCGCGAGTGTCTTACTGATGTCAGATATCTACAAATCTGGAAAATGATATAGAGCAGCAGTTAGAAACCATTCTTTTAAATCAGAGATTTACATTCATTTGGCAACAGGATGGCGCTCCTCCGCACAATGTTTTAAATGCTACTCAATTTTTGAATCCAAACTATGATCTGTGGATTAAACGAAATGGACATATAAGATGGCCAGCAAGCAGTCCAGACCTGACGCAGGTCGACGTATTTCTATTGTGTTATCCAAAAAACAAAATTTACTACAATAGACCCAAAAATATAGCTGTATTTGAACAGAGAATTAGGGAAAAAATTGCAAGATTAAACGAAAATCACTCTGATTTTATTTTTAACCACATCAATCGCAAATTATTACAAAGTATTGAGAGGTGCTTCGCCAACCAAGGAGGACATGTGAATAACTAGAATTTATGGTTTTTAATTTTATTTTATAAATTTTCATTGAGTATTTATTGTTCATAACAAAATATTTCTTTATTTTAAAATCATATTAATCATTTTTTACATTATCATCAAGACACCTTAGACACGATTTCACCTAAATTAACTAGGATATTAAATGTTGAATTTTAGTTAAGAGGGAATTTTGAGGTCGAATATCTCAAAAACTACCGATCCAAGTACAGACATATCACACATAATAAGGAGAATCTAAAAAATCAACAGTATACAGGCCATTTCATTTAAAAAACCAAAATTTGGTATAGTAATAGTGTCTGAGTCACCCTGTATATTCAAAATTATTTTTTTTCTAGGAGCTCATGAAATCCATACAACATTTCTATTTATTGTTTTTTTCTGTCTACAAAAATTGAAAATAGATGGCGAAATATAAATGATGACCTTGTATAGGAAGAAAATTGGCTGTGAGCAGGGGCGTGCAGTCCATAGAAGCCAGGGAAGCAGTGCTTCTCCAAAAAAAATTACAAAACATCTTCTAAAATGTAATTTTTAAAATAGGGAACCATTAATTTAGTTTATATTAAAAATGCTAAAATATTATCTTAATTATCAAGCCCATAATAAATGCGGCCTTGACTCCGACCGAGCGACAATAGAAAATGGAATAGAACCTATGCGGGCCGCTAGCTTCTCTGCAGCCAAGTCCTGTATGCTTGATTTCCTGTGAATCGAGCCAGAGGTTATTGAACTTTCTACCGGCTGTTTGCAATTTTTGCATTTCAGTCGCGTGCTTTAAGTGGGGGCGGCAGCTATCGTTGGAGTAGGTTCTTTGTTTGAACGGCTATCCATGTGTTGTGTGATACGTACAGGGTTGTCCAACGAAGGGTAAACACCTTTATAATTTCTTTATTTTACAAGATATTGAAAAATGGTAAAAACAAAAGTTGTAGGGGTTTTAGAGAGGAATAAGGATAATTTATGATAAAAACAATTGAACATCAAATAAAAAAATTACGCGAAAAAATTATGGTTATTTTGCTTATTTTAAATGGAACACCCTGTATATTATTGCATTTTTGGATTCTCCCGAAAATTCTAAACACTTTTTATATAAGATATTACACCTTTAAACCTAATAGTTTCGGAGCTATGAACAGTTGAAAATCAGTATTTTGGCTAATTTGCATTATTGTAAAACCTATCTAATGAAATAGGTACCATGAGTATACGAAAGTTGGTACTTCAGCTTGTACCATAGTAAGCACCACTATTAATTAAAGTGGCCAAGAGGCCGATTTTTACTTGTTTTTAGCTTAAAAACATATGAATTTAGGAATAACGAAGTGGCAACATATCTGCAATAACTAAACGAGTAGATATTAAATAACAACAACAAAATATATGTTTCAAAAAAAAACTCGTGGCTGATTTTCCTCATTAAAAAAAGGCTTGTTAACAACTCTCTTCTTATAATCCGCATTCCCGGGCTCGCTGCAGAATCTAACTCCTAATTTCTTTAACGTGTTTAAACTTGGTTATCGTCTATCGAGATACCCGTGCAAATACTGTCGTTTGGTTGCCGGGCAACAAGAGGAATGGTTATCAGTTAAGACCGTCCAAACGAGAGTATCTGGACAGATATCCCGATAGACGACAACCAAGTTTAGGAACATTAAAAAAATTAGGAGTTAGATTCCGCGAGACCGGAAACGTGGATTATAAGAAGAGAGTCGTTGTTAACAAGCCTGTTCTCAATGAGGAAAATCAGCTAAGAGTTCTGCTTTCCATTTATGAAAATCCAATTCAAAGTACCAATTCTCGGAGCGAATACTAATACTTGGTATGTCTTACACATCTGTGAAGAGAATTTTACAAAATCACAAAGTCCATCCCTATCGTATTTCATATCACCAAAAGTTACTACCTGGAGATACAGAAAAAAGAGTAGATTTTTGTTTTTGGGCTATAGAGAAAACTTACCTAAACCCTGACTTTTTTAGAAATGTGTTATTCACAGATGAGTCTACGTTTAGGAGTGACGGTACTATGAACCGACATAATATAAGGTACTACAGTCAACAAAATCCTAATTGGAGAGGGGAAATTATGAAACAAGGAAGATGGTCCGTGAACGTGTGGGGTGGCATTGTAAACGATTATGTTATTGGACCATATTTTTTCCAGGGTAATTTAACTGGTAACATATATTTAAACTTTTTAAGGGAGTCACTGCCGATTTTATTAGAAAATGTGAACATTCAAGTTAGAAACAATATGTGGTTTCAACATGATGGGGCCCCACCGCATGGCACACGTGATGTCACATACTTTTTAACTGAACGTCATGGATCGAATTGGATAGGTAATAGGGGGAATCCATGGTACGTAAATAATGAAGCCGAAGGACCGATTCTATGGCCCCCTAGGTCTCCGGACCTCAGTCCTTTGGATTACTTTTTATGGGGATTCGTCGACAACTTTGTAAATGCTACGCCTTGTGAAGGTCCAAACGAAATGAAGGAGAGAATACAAGAGGCCTTTAGAGCCGTTAAGAACGAAATGTTACGTAACACTCAAGAAAACTTTATAGAACGCATGCAAATGTGCTTAGCCGCTGAAGGAGGCATTTTTGAAAACTAGATTTTTTTCTCATAAGTTTTGTTTCCTTGTTCTTTGATACCTATTTGTTTAGTTATTATAGATTTTGTTTATAATACATATTGTTCCGTCGTTATTTAATACATATTCGTTAAGTTATTATAGATTTGGTTTATAATAAATATTGTTCCGTCGTTATTTAATATCTACTCGTTTAGTTATTGCAGATATGTTGCCACTTCGTTATTCCTAAATTCATATGTTTTTAAGCTAAAAACAAGTAAAAATCGGCCTCTTGGCCACTTTAATTAATAGTGGTGCTTACTATGGTACAAGCTGAAGTACCAACTTTCGTATACTCATGGTACCTATTTCATTAGATAGGTTTTACAATAATGCAAATTAGCCAAAATACTGATTTTCAACTGTTCATAGCTCCGAAACTATTAGGTTTAAAGGTGTAATATCTTACATAAAAAGTGTTTAGAATTTTCGGGAGAATCCAAAAATGCAATAATATACAGGGTGTTCCGTTTAAAATAAGCAAAATAACCATAATTTTTTTATTTGATGTTCAATTGTTTTTATCATAAATTATCCTTATTCCTCTCTAAAATCCCTACAACTTTTCTTTTTACCATTTTTCAATATCTTGTAAAATAAAGAAATTATAAAGGTGTTTACCCTTCGTTGGACAACCCTGTACGTCGCGTCGTGCATGGTGCTATATGGAAGACAATAATACGGACGTGGATATGCAAATACCGTCAGCTTCGGCTGTCGGTAATAACGTTGAAAATGTTGGAGAATTTAGTAAGAAGAGTGTGTGTGAATGTGTTGTGTGTCTTAATAATAAGGGGATTTTCAACATCAAACTTCGCTGATAAGCTTCAAATACTTTCCAAAGGAAGGGCAAAACCGCCTATGAAAAATTTAACCACAAAAATGAAAAACTGTATTAGACATTTTTATCCGGACAAATAAGACGAACAATTTAAATGGCTAATTGTTGGCCATGTATACTTTTTGAAAATGAAAAAGGTCTCTGGAATAAAACTGGTTTTTCCGATTTAAACAATTTCCATAACGCTGTAAAAAGTCACATTATGTCCAAAGCACATTTGGACAAAGGCCGTCATAAAAAAAAAGTCTTCGACAAAACCAGAATTGAACACGCCCTTAATAAACAGTTGGAAATTAGTCACCGCCAACACAATGAACTAGTCGATAAAAATAGGCAAATATTAAGAAGACTTATCGATGTTGTTTGTTTTCTCGGACAGCACGAATTAGGATTTAGAAATGATGATGAAACAGAGGAAATTTTCAAGATTTACTTAGTTTATAATGGCTAAATATGATGATTGCTTAAAAAATCATTTAGAGCAGTCTAGCCTTTTTCGCGGAACGTCGAATCGAATCCAGAATGATTTAATTTCCGCTGTTGCAACCATTATTCTAAAAAAAATTAAGCAGGAGATTGGCGAGGCGCGGTTCATTGCTATTGTTCTGGACGAAACAACTGATATCACTAATTTTAGCCAATTATCTATAGTAATACGCTACGTTAAAACAGACGGAAGTATTCAAGAGCGATTTTTAGGTTCTAAGAAAGTGTCCGAAAATCGTACAGCAGATTCATTATATACCGTAGTTTATAACGTTACTAAAGAAACTAATGGAGAGGAAAAATTAGTTACTCAAAGCTATGATGGAGCTGCAGTGATGGAAGGACAATTAGGGCGTCTGCAAGCTAAAGTTCAAGAAACTTTCCCAAGTGCTGTGTTTGTCGATTGTTTTGCTCATAAATTAAATTTAGTTTTATCCCAGTCCATCAATAACATTAAAAAGTGTAAAGTATTTTTCGTTACTTTAAGCGGCATGGCTGCTTTTTTTCCAAGTCAACAAAACGCACACAAGCTTTGGACTCCATTGTCCACAAACGATTGCCCAAAGTAGCTCCTACTAGGTGGAACTATAATGGAAGACTTGTGTTAACAGTATCTGAAAATCGTGAATCACTGATTGAACTATTTGAGAATACAATAGAAAATAATGAAACGTGGGACTCAGAAGCAATAAATAGTTCGAGGGGGTTTTTGGACTATTTAAAATGAGATTTTAATTTTAATTATTCGTTGAACATATTTTCAGAAATATTTCCATTCTAGGACAATGTTTTTAATATATTACAAACTAAAACAAATGATATTGCTTTTTGCCTAAAAAAGTGGATGATTTTAAGTCCATGTTAAGCCAAAAAAGAGATGAACTGACTTATTTTGGGAGAAAACGATGACGTTAAATGTAGAGCCACAAGCCAAGCGTCGTCGAACAGACAAAGTGGGAGATGTTCAAACATCATACAGACGCCTCTTTTATGAAATAATCGATCAAATTCAGCAACAAATAAACTATAGATTTAATGGTTTAAATGATTTAAAATTCCTCGAGCTCTGCAATTTTGATGCATTTAAAGGAAAAACTTTTCCAGAAAATGCGTTTAAATCTCTTCTTCTTCATTATGGCCAATTCTTCGACCGAGTGGTACTGCGATCTACTCTATCATTCTACCATATTTTTATCATTCTTGTTGTGGCATAAGTGGAAAGAAAACAGCCTCTAATAAATAGTTATAGAATAACATCAAATTTTTTTCCTGCAGAAAATTTATTAATTACATTGTTTATATTTACATGAATACTCTATCTATGTATATGCTCGAGACCCAATCCAACAGGTCGCTCTAGTGCTACAGTGTTTCTAGCCAAGTTTTTAATCGTAATTTTCACGTAAAAGTATGGAAATTACACATGATGTTTGACCGGTCTGGGGGATGTGGGGGTAATTACCTCATTACCCCCTCATCGTGAAACCGCCCTTGATTGGCCTCGAGCCTCCGTCGACCTAAATTTTCAAAGTACGAGCCCGAAGTTGTTATTAAAACTTAATTTACTTACCAAGTCTCCACATCGATTTAGTAGCGAAATCCTGTCCAAAGTCCCTCAAGATGACATAAAATATATTGCCGCCTTTGCCCCCACTACCCAGATGGCCCTTATCCAACGTTCCTGCAAGAAGCTGTGAGTTCCTGATCAAGACGTAAGAGTCTTTTACGCACATCTCTTTGTTTTTAGTGTATGCCTTGCCTTTAGCTTCCAAATTGGCCAACACTCCGATTTTTTTATTGGGTTTAAATATAAGAGATATGACTTGTTTGCCGGACCAGAGTCTCTGAGGCTATAAACATATAAATATAAATTGTATTAACTTTGCTTTTAAATACAAATATAGGCCAGTAGATTTAGATATTTACCCGGCGAAAAATCCCGTTGAACTAAAAATTGGTACAGATTCTCTATGAAGTGTGCTGAACAACATATCAAAAGTACCTAACCTCACATTTGCGCGTTACGGTTTTTACTTACTCGAAAAAAGGAAGTACTGTAAGTGTGTAAACTCCGATATTTTTTAAGATTTTTACGTTTCAGGGGCCGAAAACAGGCATAGCTAAAAAGCTATTCACCCGAATGACTTCAAATATTGGTCAAAAATTGATTGTCATATGGGTATGACCTGGCAACATTTTGGTAAAAATCTAATATGGCAAAACAAAATGGCGGCCTAATGAAATGTTAAAAAAAAATATTACTAAAAAACTGCTTATCCAAATTATTTCAAAATTTAAACAAACATCAAGTATTATGTAGGAATCAACTGGAAAAATTTTTATACGAATCCAAGATGGCGGAACAAAAGGGCGGCTTAATAAAATATGTAAACATTCAGATTGAAAAACTGTTTAATGGACTGATCTCAAATTGTGTGCCATAACTAATTGTGGTGTAGAGATGAACTAGTAAAATTGTGGTACTAACTCAAGATGGCGGAACAAAATGGCTGGCAATTAAAATATCGTCCGTAGATGCCAAAAAATATGTTCAATGAAATCCTTCGGTCCGTCTCTCATTGTGCCAGTTCAACATAGCTACTCTATATCAGACTAACTTCAAATTTTAGTCAAAAATTAAGGGTCATCAAGGGGTGGTAATATTTTGGTAAAAATTCGATATGCCGGAATAAGATGGCCTAGTGAAACGTGGAAAAATTACTCTGCCGAGATTTTTTGATCTTCCCGTTTTAGGGCCTCTATGTGCTAAAAACATGTTTTCTCATTTCTATCGGTATGTAATAATAATAATAACGTTTATTATTTACCATATGTATACAAATAAAAATACAAAGATGTAAATCATAAAAATAAGGTAAATAAAAGCACGCATTTCAGACTTCTGTAGTCCAGATTTTGTTCTACCAATGCGGCTGTAACTAAACAATACATTTTATTAGCTAAATAATAAATAAATAACATAATTGTACTAAGATTACATTATTAGTAAATGAAGAGAAGAGGAAAAAAGGAAAAAAGACGGGGGGACAGAAATACAAAGAAAGAAGAATGAAGTTTAGAGTATTTCAAAAGCTACTGGGAATTGAGTAACTGAGTAGTAATTTTCTTTTTAAAACTTTGTAATGACATAGATAACGAATTTATATTTAAAGCAATGTTATGGGAGAAACATCTCTTAAATATTTCAGTTTTATGATGTGGAATTGTTAAGGTAGATATGAAGGAGATTTAAATGTAAGTAATTTATAATAAAAGCACAAGGCATTCAGCTTACGCCTGTTATACATATTTAACCACGACATTTCTTTAAGTTTGTGAGATACCCTATTACTTCTTTTCATACCAAATATAAATCGAATACAGCTGTTGTGCACTTTTTGAACTCTACGTAAATCATAACTGTCCAAACACGGACCATATATATGATCACAACGTTGGTTTCCTATATTTATATCGACTTCTGGCTTTATATCATTAAGAATATTTTTATTACCAAATAAAAGAACAAGCGACTTAGACGGATTCAAATTTAGCATATGTTTAGAGAATATTTTAAGTAGTTCGTCTAAATCGGAGTTAATCTTAATATTGGGTTCTTCATAGTCAGAACGTTTAAAAGATAAATACAGTTGGGTATCGTCGGCGTAAAGATGATACTGACAATATTTAAAATATCTATGGAAAGTATTTGTGTAGATACTAAATAAAAGCGGTACCAAAATGCTTCCCTGGGGAACTCCAGAATCACCTTTAAGAAAATCAGAAAAATGTTGATCAATTTTCACACGTTGAAATCTATCGGAGAGAAATGATTTAATAATGTTTGACGCATTTGTCGAAAACCCCATATAGTGTAACATAGAAATTTTTGCCCTAGAGAGGCTGTGTGAGTCCAATAGGGTTAGCCTCATTTGTGTGCCTGGCCATCAGGGCATTGGAGGTAATGAAGGGGCGGATCAGCTGGCTCGGGAAGGTAGCAACACTGCTTTCACTGGACCGGAACCTACTCTTGGAATTGCTCCTTCAGCTGTCAAGGCTAGGATTAAGAATCGCTCTGTCGAGGAATTCCGTGCTGAATGGCACGAGCTGGCAGGACTCAGACAGTCTAAGGTCTTCATATCAGGCCCTTATAGCCGTTCTGAGTCTAATAGACTTTTAAATCTAAACAGAAGTCAACTAAGAACTATTATCGGGGTCCTAACTGGACACTGGCTAGTGAAATATTACCTGCATAAGATTGGACTCGACAACGATCCATACTGCAGGTTTTGTGCTGAGGTAGATGAAACTACTGAGCATCTAGTCTGTCGATGTGAAGCTTTAGTCAACGCCAGACTGCTTTGCTTGGGTGACACCTACGTGGACCCCGAGCTTGTGGGACGTGCGCGACCAGAAAGGGTCCTTTGATCCTTTCTAAAAAGGAGTGGGCTCTTGGCCTGACACGCCTACTTGGGGGGATAGTACAATGGGCCCCAGTGAGCCTAAGTGCTGCCCTTGTCGGGCTCCCCATCTATGTCTATGTCTATGTCTAACATAAAAATTAATATTTTATGATTTAAAAAATCGAAAGCTTTACTAAAATCCAATAGAATTAATGCTTTTACTTCGTTGTACTATGCCCAGGGCGAAATCCCGATTGTTTCGTTGGTAAAATATTATTTATATTTACATATTGGCGAATTTCAGTTTCCAGTACTCTTTCTAAAATTTTTGAAAACGTTGGAAGTATGCTTATTGAACGAAATTGAGATAAATCCTTAGGAACACTTACTTTGGGAAGAGGTGTGACAATGGCTTTTTTCCAAATGTTAGGAAAATATTCTTGAAGAATACATTCATTAACTATATGTGTTATAAACTCAATAATATAGGGACAGCACAAGGAGATTAAAGTTATGTTAATAGCATCTGTGCCCGCAGCTTTACTTTTAATTTTTAATATAATTTGAAGAATGTCATTGTCCGTTACAGTATTAAAAGTTAGCAAGGAATCCAGATTATTTATAGTGTTATATAAATAAAAATGTATAAGATCGTTATTTAAAGAATTATTTGTTTTGGTTGAATTTATAAAGAATGTATTAAAATTGTTCGTATCATTGGTCTTAGCGTATTAAGCTCTTTCCACCTATCTTTTATAGGGCTATTTTGAAACGTATACCTTTTTTCTCTAATTTAATTGACTTATTAGTTAAATTCCTGAGCTGTTTATAATAGTTCCATTTGCTAGGTAGTTTGCTAGATTTAAACTCACGAAAAGCTTTATCTCTTAACTTTCGCATGCGTTTGATGTTTTCTGCCGTTTAATAGGAGCACGCTTATTAAATATGGCTAATATACTATTATTTAAAAAAATTATCTTTTGGTCAATATTTTCAATATTATATATCTCGTTAAAATGTATTCCTTCCAAGTCTCTTTGAAATACATTTATATATATATATATATATATATATATATATATATATATATATATATATATATATATATATATATATATATATATATATATATATATATATATATATATATATATATATATATATATATATATATATATATATATATATATATATATATATATATATATATATATATATATATATATATATACAATGTGTCCCAAATTTGGCTTACATGCATTGCTATCTCGTAAACCGCTATAGCTACAGGGTGGGTTAAATTAGGAAAGTTTTAGAGAATTTTATTACAAATTTGATGACGTTTTGAAGTTTAGGATATCTTTTGTGGTTTTCAAGATAATTGGGAAAAATCAAAATGGTGCATTTTCAACTTTTGCCCGTAGCTTCTAAACGACTCGTATTATGGTTTTATGGTTTATACATTATTAGGGCACTTTTATTAGAGGAACATTATGCAGGTAAAACGAAGTTTCTAGCTTCAATTGTTTTTGAGAAATTGGCATCAACTTTTTATTTTCTTACCGACGCCATATTGGATTATTGTATTTTTGGAAAGACCTTTTTAAGAGCTTTCCAATGATGTATAACAAGGTAAGATTATTATTTTTCTTGAGCTCTAAAAACCAAAATAATTGTTTTTTTTTAAGTAGGCTTTGATTACGCATGGCGGCCATAATGAAACAAAAGAATGCCGTATGTCAACAATCATTTTGTGTTCCTGAATAGTACTTGTTATCATTTTCTCATTGTGCCGAGTTTTTACAAAGTTTATTTGAATTTCTTATACTACTTAAAATGGAGGGTAATTATTCCAACGAAGAGAATTTGGATATGATAGAACTTTATTTTAAAGCAAATAGAAATACACAAGCAGCTGCGCGTTCATACGAAGAACAATTTCCAGACCGACATCAACCAAGCCAAAGGCATTTCAGATTTCTAATTGTTAACCTGTTAGCCTACGGGTCTTTTTTGAAACCGAAACCAAAGACCTATTCAATAGATAATGAAGCAAGAAACGCAGCTATAATAGGAAGTGTCAGGGACAACCCAACAACCTCAGTAAGAAAGATTGAAGAACAAACGGCAATTCCCAAATTAACCGTCCAACGAGTCTTGAAAAAACTTCACTTTCATCCCTATAAACCTACTATTGTACAGGGTCTTCAGGTAAATGATTTTGCTAGAAGAATCACGTTTAGTGAATGGTTCATCAACAAATGCCAGCAAATACCCAACTTTCATTCTAAAGTACTTTGGACAGATGAAACACGATTTACAAACTTTGGATTTTTAATAAACATAATACTCATTACTGGGGCACCGAGAATCCT
This sequence comes from Kuschelorhynchus macadamiae, assembly GCA_030620095.1. NCBI lineage: Eukaryota > Metazoa > Arthropoda > Insecta > Coleoptera > Curculionidae > Kuschelorhynchus > Kuschelorhynchus macadamiae. The sequence goes on from JAUTXW010002504.1 coordinate 334,183, forward strand.
CATAATTTAGAAGAAAGACGTTTACAAACAAAATTTGGGTTCAATGTGTGGTGTGGCATTATAGGTAATTCCAAACAATGCACTTCTGCTTTAAATCACTCATAACAATTTGTATTTTAGATAACCGTTTGATTGGGCCGTTCATTTTCCAAGAAAATTTATCGGGTAACAGATATTTGCAACTATTACGGGAACAAATTATTCCAGAAGTTATAAATTTTGTTCCCCCAAACGACCTGCAAAATATTTGGTTCCAACAAGATGGCTGTCCGGCTCACGGTACCAGAGAGGTGATGGCGGTCCTCAGAAATACTTTCGGGGAAAATATTATCGCTAATAATGGCCCTGTTGCTTGGCCGGCAAGGTCACCGGATATTACTCCTCCCGATTTTTATTTATGGGGATACGCAAAAAATGAGGTCTACGAATTTTCTCCGCCAGAAAGTCTCAGAGAGCTAGAAGACAGAGTCCGAGATGTTTTTGCTAATATTAACAGGAACACCTTAAGAAGGGTTACACGGAAGGTATTGGAGAAATGTCAAAAATGTGTGGAAAATGGAGGGAGGCATGTGGTGTAACTTATATTTTTTTTATGTGTTAATTTAAATTTAGTTTAGGTATTTTCAATAGTGTGATAGTCACATTAGTCACTGGTATTCACAGTATATAACAGTACTATTCAGGAACACAAAATGATTGTTGACATGCGGCATTCTTTTGTTTCATTATGGCCGCCATGCGTAATCAAAGCCTACTTAAAAAAAAACAATTATTTTGGTTTTTAGAGCTCAAGAAAAATAATAATCTTACCTTGTTATACATCATTGGAAAGCTCTTAAAAAGATCTTTCCAAAAATACAATAATCCAATATGGCGTCGGTAAGAAAATAAAAAGTTGATGCCAATATCTCAAAAACAATTGAAGCTAGAAACTTCGTTTTACCTGCATAATGTTCCTCTAATAAAAGTGCCCTAATAATGTATAAACCATAAAACCATAATACGAGTCGTTTAGAAGCTACGGGCCAAAGTTGAAAATGCACCATTTTTAATTTTTCCCAATTATCTTGAAAACCACAAAAGATATCCTAAACTTCAAAACGTCATCAAATTTGTAATAAAATTCTCTAAAACTTTCCTAATTTAACCCACCCTGTAGCTATAGCGGTTTACGAGATAGCAATGCATGTAAGCCAAATTTGGGACACATTGTATATATATATTTTTTTTAATGATCTATATATTATTTTATTAGGTGGTTTAGGATTAAAAGTGTAGTTAATCTCACAGAAAACTGAGCAATGGTCAGAAAACGTACAATCATTAACACCCTTATTCACAACTTTATCACAATTTGTAAAAATAAGATCAATTAAAGACTGAAGAATGAGAAAGCTGCCTTGTCTGTCCGCTGTCTCTTCACGACATAGCTACAAAACTACTTACACGGTTAACTTCAAATTTTGAAAAATAATTAAGGGTCTCATGGGGATAATCTGGTAATATTTTGGTAAAAATTCTATATCGCAAAACAGTGTGCCAGCCTAGCGAAATGTTTAAAAAAATAATACTAAAAACTACTTACCCGATTTAGTTGAAATTTGGCATCAAAATCAATTGTTATATAAGAATGAACTGGTGGTATAAATATAAGTTAGCAAAACAAAATGGCGGCCCAATAAGATATTTAAAAAATCAGCCTGATAAAACTACTTATTAGATTAATTTAAAATTTTGTGCAAGCATTAAGTGTGATTTACAGATAAACTGGTAAAGTTGTGGTACGAATTCAAGATAGCAGAGCAAAATGGCAGGCAAATATTGTTTTCTATGAACGTAAAAAAAAAATTATTCAAATGCAGAAAAATTAAAGGCGATATAAGGATAAACTAGCACGAATTCAACATTTTTGAAAAGACAATATACATGTGTTACTAAAGGACTATGTACTGAACTAAATCGGGCCACACTTAGGGTTTCCAATCCCGGAATCCCGGGATCCCGAATCCCGGGATCCCGAACATTTTTCATCCCGAAATCCCGGAAAAAATCTCGAAATCCCGAAAAATATCCCGACTTTATCCCGATAAATTTCACATATTTATTTGACAAAAATTATTAATAATAAGTCAGGTATATGACCTATCCATGAAATATTTCTACATTTTAAAATTGGAAAATGATATTCGTGACCTTCAACAGTCCACAGAGTGCCTACTTACACTTTGTTATTGCTACTCCACTAAAAGTAATAAAACGGTTCTGGAATTCCCCGAAACGCCAGCCGAGGCCCGATCGATAATCGTATTGTGCGTTACGTCTATTAATTCTTTTTCAGTAGTTTCTGGGGCGGTGTCTAAAAAACATTAAGATAAAGCTTTGAAGCTGTTGTGACACTAAAAGTTTAAAACTTATGTGAGTTGTGAGTTAGTTAGATAGTTAATAAGGTATGCTATATTTTATTTGTTGTTAAATAATACACATGACGAAAATGGCTGATGATGATGAATATGTCACTCACCCTAAGAAAAATGATGAAAAATCTTCTATGTGGCAACATTTTTTAATGTCAAAAAATAAACAAAACCTAACTGCGAAATGTAAATACTGTAAAAAAATAATTGGTATTAAGGGAGGTTCTACCAAAGGCCTGCATGTTCATTATAATGCAAAACATTCATTCCAAAAAGAACAGGATGCGTCATGTTCAAAAGAACCAACTGTAAAAACAAATTCAAGTTCCTGTACTGTGGCTAGGTTTCCTCGAGGGACTGAAAAAGACGATGACATGTGCACTCCATCTAAGAAACAGAAAAGGATTAATGAATATTTCATTTCTCCTACCTGATAATGATTCTTTGGATGCTGTATTAGCTAGAATGACATCACTCGATGGTTTATCATTTAGGGTCTTTATTACTTCAGTAGACCTTAGATTAGGCCTTGATGCCAGAGGATTTACTGATATACCCAAATCTGTAACATCGATCCGAAACCGAATACTAGCATACCACAAAAAAGTGTTGAATTATTACGTGTTCCAATTTCAGACGATAAAAAAGAACGGTGGATGTTTCAGTTTGACATTAGACGAGTGGACATCTTCGGAGAACAAAAGATATTTGAATGTAAATGTACACAGTTTTGATGAAAAGTCTAGATTTTGGAATTTAGGTTTAGCTCGAGTAAAGGGCTCTTTACCTGCCCAAAGCTGTGTCGACCTACTCAAGAAGAAACTTGAAGAGTTTAACATTTCTTTAGATAATGATGTAGTGTGCGTCAGTAATGATGGTGCAAGTGTAATGAAGAAATTTGGGAAACTCATAAAACACAACAACAATTATGTTTTGCACACGCCATTCATTTAGCAGTATTAGATGTTTTGTATTCTAAAAATTCAATGAGTGATGAAGAAGAGAACCAAAATGAAGACGATAAGGTGGATAACGATGAGGATGATTGTGACGAGTATTATTATGAAGATGAATGTAACGAGGAGGATTATTTAAAAGTGACAATGGAAAACGATAAACAAGACAAGGTAGACCTTACGAAAAACTATGATTTGGTGGTGATAGTTGAAAAAATCCGAAAAGTGGTAAAGCTTTTTAGACGTTCTCCTGTGAAAAACTCACTTTTACAAAATTATGTTAAAGAGAAACATGGCAAAGAACTTTCGTTAATTTTAGATTGTCCAACAAGGTGGAACAGCTTAGTAGATATGTTAGAAAGATTTGTCCAACTTAAAGATTGCACCAGAAAAGCTTTGATTGATTTAGAGAGCCCAATAATAGTCACAAATACAGAATTTGAAGTCGCACAGAACATTGTTCATTGCTTGGAACCGGTTAAACTAACTGTAGAAGGTATATGCCGACGAGATGCTACTCTTGCTACTGCAGATGCTAGTTTCAAATTTCTGTTTCGAGAGTTAGGTGATCTAAAAACAAAACTAAGCATTGACCTGGAAGAGTCTTTAAGAAAGCGAATATCAGAACGAAGAACCATAATGTCTGGAGTCATGGACTATCTTCAAAATCCCAACAAACAAGACAGCGAGGATACTTTTTTCAATTTGCCTCCGTCCAAGAAAATTGCAACTTTTGTCAAAAATATCCTGGAAAGCTTATCAAGGACCAGCCTTAGCAGCCAAAATGAACCATATGTAATAAATCTTGACGAAGATTCTGAGTCTGAAGAAGATTTGCCACTCAGCCGACTGAAACCAGCTGAAAATTTGAGCCTTAAAACCAAACTCGATAAGGCCATAACAAATGCAATGAAACCAGTACAACAACAGTTGAAGGGAAAATCTGATGATGTTTTAAAGGTGGTGAAAACGGAAATGGCCCTATTTGAAAATGGTGGATTGAAAGGTTTACATTTGCAACGGTGCTATGATCTCTTGCTGACAGTTCAACCCACCAGTGTAGAATCAGAACGAGTTTTTTCTTCTGCGTCATCCCTTGCTACAAGAATAAGATCTCGGCTAGCGGATTCTACCTTAGATTCACTGGTGATGCTCAGAAGCCATTTTCGTTCTAAGTAATTTAAGTTTTAATTTAATTTTGTTTATTTTTTTGTTTGTTTCAATCTGTGTTTAAACATATAATATTTCTTAATTACGTATTATGCAATGTTATGTTATGAATTATATTTGTTATCATGCAATGCAATACACATTACATTTCAATAAATATTGAAGTACCTATATAATATATCATTTTTTTTATTAAGATAATTAAAATATTTAAATTACGTATTATAATGACCCTACAAAATATTTTTCAATTTTTTCGGGATTTCGAGATTAATCCCGGGATCCCGGGATTGAAATAAAAAATCCCGAAATCCCGAAATTCAATCCCGATCCCGAAATTTGGAAACACTAGCCACACTTCACTATTACTAATAAAAGGAAAGATTCATAACGAGGGAAGTTCCGGGTAAAGGAGATTTACCGATTTTTTTTATCCTCTTCTAGAAGCTATTTCAAGTGCCCAATAGTCTACAAATTTCGCCATTTCACGCCCGAATGGATAAGATTTATCTTTTAAGGCAAAATGTTGATTTATTTTTTAATAATGGGATATATTGTACAGGGTGTATAAGAATTAATGTAAGAAGGTGACTAAAACATCACAGATCGATACTATACCGGGTGTCAACGAATCTATTAGACAGGCCATAACTTTTAAAGTATTCGTGGTATCAAAACGAAATTTCGTATAGGTAAATGGTACATAAAGGGGAGAGTTTTCGCATATTTTTCACTTTCCGGTCACTTCCGGTTTCACCGGAAATGACTTCAGTTTCGATTTTTCAAATGGAACACTCAGTATACTTTTACGTTTTTGGATTCCTGAGACAATTCTGAATCAGAGTGAGATTTTAAAAACTCTTTACGCCTACTTATAGCCATTTTTAAAATTGCATCTAGGTGGCCATGACTGGACGCTAATTAATCTAAGGACCTGAAATAATGACAGAATAATACAATCGCTAAATTGTTGTGTGTAACTATTTTTTTTTCAAATGGCGACCCTTTTGAAAGCACTTTTTGAAAAGTGGATGTTTCTGCGAATCTAACAGTACTAACTTTTTTACGATTAGATTCAAAAAATAAGCTCAAAAATTAAATATTACTTTTATCAAGTGTATCATGGATTTTTAAATGTGTTCAGATTATTTGTTGCGTATAGATTGACAAACAAAAATCTTTTTTGGCTTTTTCGCAACTGAATAAAAATATTTAACTTTAAATTAATTGAAGCAAATATTTAATATAATTACATACCTCAACATGTAGACTAGTCTGTCTACGGAATGTTTCGATACATAATATAAACAATATTATTTAAGCAAGCATAAGAAATTATATCATTTACCTTAAGTTTTTATAGACACATAGTAATTGTACAAATACTTTCATCCTATCGGGACTCATCAGTGCGCCGATCGTAAGAGAAAAACATTAAATATAACTACAATTTTTTTCATATCTAGGTTACATGTCAAACAAACTGACACATTTTAAAATTTTGGAATCAATTCTTTTCTATTATTTAATGTTTTTCTCTTACGATCGGCGCACTGATGAGTCCCGATAGGATGAAAGTATTTGTACAATTACTATGTGTCTATAAAAACTTAAGGTAAATGATATAATTTCTTATGCTTAAATAATATTGTTTATATTATGTATCGAAACATTCCGTAGACAGACTAGTCTACATGTTGAGGTATGTAATTATATTAAATATTTGCTTCAATTAATTTAAAGTTAAATATTTTTATTCAGTTGCGAAAAAGCCAAAAAAGATTTTTGTTTGTATCATGGATATCCATGCTGGATATTAAGTAGGATTTTTAATTGTAACAGTTGGTTGATCAAGATTACTTACTTTGGATCTAACTATGAGTCATGTAACGTAAAGTCTGCCCAGCCTATCTCTGTTGATGAAAAAAATGCACGCTTATGCGCCTAACGCTCGGAAGAGCATTTTTTATACAGTTTTCTGGTGTCCCTCTTTAGATATCATCAACAAATTTAGGCGTGCAAATCTGTAACTTTGGCTAACAAATAGTTCAGAGTATTAAATAAAAATATAACTTCAACTAACTTCAATAATGCTGTAAAATATAAAAGCACAACATTCGAGTTCACTGTAGTTGTTCAAAGTGCATTCCTCCTTGTTCACGACACATTTCCGCTCGTTCAATTTCTTCTCTCAGTTGTGCAGCATTTGAGGCGTAATACTTCTAAATACACGTACAATCCTTTCTCCTAAGATTTCAAGAGTGGCTGGGGCTGTTACATAGACTCTTTCTTTAACATATCCCCAAATAAAGAAAACAGTGAAATCCGGTTAACGGCCACCGTATTGGCCCATCGATTGCAATAACTTTGTTATTAAAATTAAGTAAATAAATTCTCTGGAATTGTGAGGCGGTGCTTCATTTTGCTGGAAGTAAATTCGGCGTAAAACGTCTAAAGGTAGATCATTAAGATGTTGCTTAATTTCATTTTGGAGAAAGCCTAAGTACCTAACCCATGTTAATTGGCCTTGAAATAAAATTGGCCCAATTATTCTGATACCAACGACACCAGCCGAAATTTCCTATTCTCATTTCATGTTGATTTTGTTGGGCCCAGTAACGAGTGTTTTGCTTGTTAAACATACCGTTATTAGTAAATTTGAATGTTTTACTTGTTAAACATACCATTATTAGAAAATCTGGATTCGTCAGAAAATAAGATGAAGTTGATACAATTTGGGACAATTCTACAATTTTGGAGCAACCAATCACAAAACAATACCCGTTTATCGCCATCGTCAGGATACAAATGTTGGTGTAACTGGTACTTAAAAGCTCGATATCCGTGTTTCTTAACTATTTTTCTAGCTGATTCATGACTTAAACCCAGTTCGTGATTAATTTTTCTTAAAGAAACCGTTTTATCAACTTCAACTATAACAAGAACGTTAATCTCCATTTCTTCATTTACAATAAATCTGCCTTCCGCCACTTGATTTCCTTCTTGATGCCTAAAACGATTCTCGAGATATGGAAAATACTGATGGACTGGATGTTGCCGGTCGGGGTATCTCTGAGTATATAACTCAGCAGCATTCCTTGAATTTTTATGACATTCGCCAAATATTAATAACATATGCATATCGACTTTTTCACTTTGATTACACATTATTTTGACTTTTGAAAACAAAAATAATACTGAAAATCAAGAAAAATAAGGAAACCTTATATTTACTTAGAAAGAATAGGTAAGTGTCACTGTCAAAACAAAAAATCCTACTTAATATCTAGCATGGCTATCCATGGCACACTTGATAAAACTAAATAGTTAATTATCGGGTATTTTTCTTAGTAATATTTAATTTTTGAGCTTATTTTAATCCAATCACGAAAAAGTCAGATTCGCAAAAAATAGTTAGACACAAAAATTTGATTTTATCAACTACTCTTGTTCCTAGCTATCAAACTAATCACTAAAACTTAGCGATTGTATTATTCTGTCATCATTTCAGGTCCTTATTGCGTCCGGTTATGGCCACCTAGATGCAGGGGCGTGCAGTCCATAGAAGCAAGGGAAGCAGTGCTTCCCCAAAACAAATTACAAAACATCTTCTAAAATGTATTGAAAAAATTGAAAATTGAAATTTTGAAATAGGAAACAATTAATTTAGTTTATATTAAAAATGCTAAAATAGTATCTTAATTATCAAGCCCATAATAAATGCGGCCTTGACTCCGATCGAGCCACAAAATCGAATAGAACCTATGCGGGCCGCTAGCTTCTCTGCAGCCAAGTCCTGTATGCTTGATTTCCTGTGAATCGAGCCAGAGGTTATTGAACTTTCCACCGGCTGTTTGTAATTTTGGCATTTCAGTGGAGTGCTTTAAGTGGGGGCGGAAGCTATCGTTGGAGTAGGTTCTTTGTTTGAACGGCTATCGGTGTGTTTTGTGTGATACGTACCTCGCGACGTGCATGGTGCGATATGGAAGACAATAATATGGACGTGTATATGCAAATACCGTCAACTTCAACTGTCGGTAATAACGTTGAAAATGTTGGAGAATTTAGTAAGAAGAGTGTGTGTGAATGTGTGGTGTGTGTCTTAATTACAAAGGAATTTTCAACATTAAACTTCGCTGATAAGCTTCAAATAATTTCCAAAGGAAGGGCAAAACGGCCTATGAAAAATTTAACCACAAAAATGAAAAACTGTATAGACATTTTTATCCGGAAAAACAATACGAACAATTTAAATGGCTAACAGGGTGTGAAAATATAAGTAAATTATTTTGTTGGCCATGTTTACTTTTTGAAAATGAAAAAGGTCTCTGGAATAAAACTGGTTTTTCCGATTTAAACAATTTTCATAAAGCTGTCAAAAGACACATTACACACAAAGACGCCCTTAATAAACAGTTGGAAATTAGTCACCGCCAACACAATGAACTAGTCGATAAAAATAGGCAAATATTAAGAAGACTTATCGATGTTGTTTGTTTTCTCGGACAGCACGAATTGGGATTTAGAGGTCATGACGAAACAAGGATTTCTTCAAATAGAGGAAATTTTTGAAGATTTACTTAGTTTAATGGCTAAATATGTGATTGCTTAAAAAATCATTTAGAGCAGTCTAGCGTTTTTCGCGGAACGTCGAATCGAATCCAGAATGATTTAATTTCAGCTGTTGCAACCATTATTCTTAGAAGATTGGCGAGGCGCGGTTCACTGCTATTGTTCTGGACGAAACAACTGATATCACTAATTTTAGCCAATTTATCTATAGTAATACGCTACGTTAAAACAGACGGAAGTATTCAAGAGCGATTTTTAGGTTTTCAGAATGTGTCCGAAAATCGGACAGCAGATGCATTATATACCGTAGTTTATAACGTTACTAAAGAGATTAATGTAGAGAAAAAATTAGTTGCTCAAAGCTATGATGGAGCTGCAGTGATGGCAGGACAATTAGGGGGTCTGCAAGCTAAAGTTCGAGAAACTTTCCCAAGTGTTGTGTTTGTCCATTGTTTTGCTTATAAATTAAATTTAGTTTTATCCCAGTCCATCAATCACATTAAAGAGTGTAAAGTATTTTTCGTTACTTTAAGTGGCATGGCTGCTTTTTTTTCCAAGTCAACAAAACGTACACAAGCTTTGGACTCCATTGTCCACAAACGATTGCCCAACCTACTAGGTGGAATTATAATGGAAGACTTGTGTTAACAGTATCTGAAAATCGTAAATCACTGATTGAACTATTTGAGAATATAATAGAAAATAATGAAACGTGGGACTCATAAGCAATAAATAGTTCGAGGGGGTTTTTGGACTGTTTGAAACGAGATTTTAATTTTATTTATTTGTTGAACATATTTTCAGAAATATTTCCATTCTCGGACAATGTTTTTAAGACATTACAAACTAAAACAAATGATATTGCTTTTTGCCTAAAAAAAGTGGATGATTTTAAGTCCATGTTAAGCCAAAAAAGAGATGGCTTTGACCTATTTTGGGAGAAAACGATGACGTTAAATGTAGAGCCACAAGCCAAGCGTCTTCGAACAGATAAGGTAGGAGATGTTCAAACATCATACAGACGACTCTTTTATGAAATAATCGATCAAATTCAGCAACAAATAATCTATAGATTTAAGGGTTTAAATGATTTTAAATTCCTCGAACTTTGCAATTTTGATGCATTTAAAGGAAAAACTTTTCCAGAAGATGCGTTTAAATCTCTTCTTCTTCATTATGGCCAGTTCTTCGACAGAGTGTTACTGCGATCTGAACTAGAAGTGATTTACGAAACTGATGACATTAGCGCAAAAAATAACGCTAAGGAACTAATGTAATTTTTAAGACAAGGAGCTGGAAGATGCCTACACCGAAGTGTCGAAATTGTGTGAATTAGTACTGACAATACCTGCCACAAGTTCATCAGTAGAACGCAATTTTTCAACACCTAAACGTATAAAAAATTTCGTGAGAAATTCAACGGTGCAGGAGAGACTTTCGCATACATCGCTGTTGTCCATTGAAAATAAACTTCTCCAAAATATGTCGGAGCATCGACGTTTTTATGATGACGTCATTGACGAATTTGCAAAAAAATGTTCGAAGAATCGAATTACATTACAAATAGGTAAGTTTCTAAAAATTGCTTCCCTTTCTTAAATTTTCACCGCGCGCCCCTGCCTAGATGCAATTTTAAAAATGGCTATAAAAAAATCAAGTAGGCTTAAAATGTTATCAAAATGTCACATTCTGATACAGGATTGTCTCAGGAATTCAAAAATATACAGAGTGGTCCATTTAAAAAATCGAAACTGGAGTCATTTCCGGTGAAACTGGAAGTGACCGGAAAGTGAAAAATATGCGGAAACTCTCCTCTTTATGTACAATTTACCTATACCAAATTTCGTTTTGATACAGCAAATACTTTAAAAGTTATGGCCTGTCTAATAGGTTCGTTGACACCCTGTATAAGCGCAAAAAATATATTTTTTATTCACGTATGGATAAGATTTAAGTTTTAATAAAAAATTTAATTTATTAATAAATCGGGAAACAGGAGTACAAACATTATTACAAAAAGGCCAATAAAACATCACAGATCGATACCATGTAAACGCAAAAAGTGGAGCCATTTTAGATATATTTTTTATTCACGTATGGACAAGTTTTATCTTTTAAGGATAAGGAAAAATGTTAATTTTTATATTCAGATGTGTTTTACAGGGCTCGTAAAAAATATAAAATTAAGTAATGCAAAAAGGTGATTAACACAGTGGAAATTGATACATGGCACAATTTAAGATATAGTTTTTATTCACTTATTGAGAAGATTTAATTTTTGAAGTAAAATCAAAAGATTACTTTTCAAAATTCAAAAATTAAGGCGCAAATTTTCAGATATATTGTAAAGGTTGTATGAAAATTAACAAAAAAAGATGAATAAAACATCATAGATCAATACTATGCAGGCGCAAAAAATTATTATTAAATTATACTTTTTATTCAGGTATAGTCGAGGTATTTGAAGGTATAAATTTTAATATTTAGATATGTTCTACAGGGCGCGTAAAAATATAATAATTGATGCAAAAAGGAGATTAAAACACTGGCATTTGATACATTATATTCAATATTTGATAAACAATAATAATAATAATAATATTTATTAATCTCGGGAAAAAAATACATTTTCATAAACAAATCAAAGGTATTAAAGTAATTAAAAGTTACTATTTAAAAATAAGTAATCAGGGTAAAAAGGTAAAATTACAATAACAGATAAAAAATTACACAAACATTATAACAATAATGACTAACTTAATATAACTTCATTTCTACTCTCTCTCAAAGCTTTCCTAAAATCATTAATGGAGTAAGGTGCTAAGTGCACTATATACCTTTTAAGTCGTAGCTTTAAGACATTCAGATGTGATTCCCGTACATTCAATGGAAGCAAATTAAATGCGTCTTTCCAACATAGCTTGTTTTTTTGTAATTTAAACGTGAATTACATTTAACAACATTATTTTTAAAACGTGTGTCGTGATGGTGGAAGGTCGTGTGGGTCTTGCATTTGTCAAGATGTTTTCTGATATATACTAATTTATCATATATTATTTGCTCCCCAGACTAACAAGTCGTACGACAAAAGGAAATGGAAAAGAGATGTTATTAGGGCAGCATGTTGTCCTGCTGTAATGCGAATTTTCCGTTTTGCAAACAGAGTTGAAGAAAGGCGCTCATTCTATTTTGTGATATGTTCTGGCTAACCCAGAAAGGTGTCAATATAAAGACCCAGAAATTTAGGTATATTAATTTCATCACTACCACGAAGCTGGAACTTTAATTGGGTTTCTTTTTTCTTCATTTAAAAACAAGCTGATTGGCAGCAAACCACACCTTCGCTTCCTCCAATACCGACTGGAAACTGTTACTCAGTGATAGCTCCTTGCTACACCTGACCAAAAAAGAAGTATCATCTGCATACAGGACCGTAGACGACTAATTTAATGAATCTGCTTCAGGTTAACACCAGGATTGTCAATAAAGCCATCATAGAGACAGTAGGTTTGCTTTATATATCTTACAAATTTTTAAGGCTTTTTATTTGAACAAAATATATAATTTTTTCTCCAACACTTAAATAGGATCTTTCATAAAAATTAAATTACATTAACGACAACAAAGAATGGGTACTATTTAACCCTGTATAGCTCTATTATGTAGCGAAACATACAAATTGAAATATCACGTTGACATCAGTTCGTTGAATAGCAACTAAATGCACACGGCTACCTTATATTAGATCGTTACTCGACTGGACACTTGACGACATTCTAGAGGGCCACGATTAATCTCAACCCTCGTATTCACTAAAAAGGTTGAAGAGTGATTTATATGACAAATCACTTGTTCAGTTGTTGCTTATGTCATTTTAAACCTACAACTGTCAAATTAGACCTGGTCTAAATTTAAACCGCTTTAGTGAATATGGGTGCAAATATGTAACAGGCAACACATCAGTACTACCACGTTGACTGAGAGCCTCTTTGAACCTACTTTGCACTTGTTATTCTACTAGGGGATCAGGAATGGTGTGTCATGTAATGTTCTTGATTGCGCTTACGATTTTTACCTGTTTCCAGCTATATGCGACATCTATCAACAGAAATGGCGATATTTGTAAACGTACTTTTATAGTTACTCCTTCTACCAGGCCCGAATAGTGTCGCGATGGATCAAAAATGTGTTTCAGTCCACATATCAGGGGCAAAGCATCGTTTTGCTCTTGTTCTGCACCAGGAAGAAACCCTCATGGCCGTGAAATGGCGACATTTGTAGACTACTGAGCAGTTGAAATAGCTAGCTTCTATGATAATAGGATAAAAAAAAATCATGACGCCCAAACGTAAGGTTAGGGGACTTTTGACATGTTGTTCAGCACACTTCATAGAGAATCTGTGCCAATTCTTAGCTTAACGGTATTCCGATATTTTGACTAAATCTAGTGGACTATATGAAAATGATTAATAAAATGGACCATTTTGAATATACACTGTTTTACGATTGATAGGCCGCAGTCTGATTTTTTCTCAAATTTAAAAATTACGTAGAACCGTTATTTTACTTTCGAGATCGTTGAGGTTTTTTTTGTTAAATAGTTAATTTTCTTGGCTTCAACAACATGTAAGCTTATGAGCGTAGATTTTTTACAAAGCTTAATATAGTGGTTGACAAAAGACCTCCCCCAAATTTGGAAAAAAACGTTATTTTCAAATTTTAGTACAAATTTTATTTAATAAAAAGAATGAGAAATCACCTAAAGGAGCTTCACATCTACATCCATCCTATAATACTGATAATATTGATTATACGTATTTTGACCACTCCTTTAACTTTTTTATATCCAATCAAAGGCCAATCAATATAGACAATTTTTTTGAGGGTAGATTCCATTAACCTAGAGTGATTAAAATAGTATAACAAGTTTTAAAAAAACTCCTTTCACACAAATCCGATTTTAGCGACTATTAAGTTTAAAATATAAAAGTTAATGTTAATTTTAAAAAAATCGAATAAACACAACCACTGTATCTACTGCTTAGGCTTCTAGCTATGAAAAATGAAGAAAAAGAAATGAGGTGATTTAAAATACTAAACTTGACACATGTACCAGCTCTTTCTTGAAACTGCCTGTATAATACTTCCTTATTTTGAAAACCTTTCTATAAATGACCAAGAAGTGACTTAAAAAAAGAATTTTAAACTGGTCTAAATTCAATCACTAAGTCTATGTTTACAAAATATTTGAATATTTTAAATAACCTTTATTATGCAAGGTGGAGGAAGATCAATGTCCATGTCTGTGTCACTTCCAGCCAGTAGAGTTGCGGCCAGTTCACATGCATGCGCGAAGTCTAGAAATGTGTCCTTTTTACTAAGCAAATATCCTCCAGTTAAGAAATCTTGAGTTGCAGCAATAAGTAATTCTCCATTCCTCGGCGTCACCAAATTACTCTTATTCTAAAATCAATACGTTATCATATGAACTATTTCTCTACGACTAAATAATCAATGAAATAAAAATTTCAAAAAATATGTGGTACCTGAAACATCGTTACAATAAAACTATTTATCTTAAAGAACTAAAGTATTCGGCTGACTTTAAAAAAAAAAACATAAAAAATTTGAATTTTATAATATTATTGGGGCTGTTGCAGTTATAATAAAATTGTAATTTAACATTCTTGTCGGATACTCTCTCTGAGGTCATCCACACTGAACAGCTTTGAGTGAGAAATTTGTTTGCTTTGAATTTGGTTGTTCATGAGATTGGTTCTTAAGGCTCTTTTCTGACAAACAAATACTCTGTCTCTATGCCTACCACTGTCATAAAACAATATATCATATCTAAACCACGATTCAAAATTAGCATAGTATCAGTGGCGGCTCGTCAAGGTAGGCCTCTGAGGCCGCGCCTCACCCCCAAAATAAAGGAAAAGAGAATTTTTTTATATAACTTTTTATCTATTACCAATTAGAAATATACTTTTTAACAGTTTTACAACATAATAACATTAAAAAAAAAAACAAAATATAATCCCATAATAAATATTTTAGAAAATAAATTCTAACCACATCAAAAAACCGACCGTGCAATCCGTGCAAACCCATTCCTAAAGAAAGTGCTCTCGAATGAGGCGAAATAATTTTAGCTTGGAAAGTTTCGACTTCTGACCTATTTATCAACGGCCGGTGCCGATGCCGGCGAGTCACCTGATTACGACAGAGCGGGATGGCGATTGCCGATGCACGCGTTTTCTATTGCATTCTTGAGGCGATAAATCTGTAACTTGGATATGCTTTTATTGGTTATTTAAAACACATGACTAGGGAAATATTCCAACGGCTTCTTTTTACGTGGTGCGTGCGGCTGAGAAAGAAATAGGAAATAGATTGCGATAATCGCTGATTGAGGGCGTTCTGTCTTTTAAGGTGAATAAATACGCGTGAGTAAGTTTTTGTTTTGTTTTGATTTGGTACCGTTCCATTTGTTGTATTTGCTTTTTGCTTTTGAAATGAATCCTATTCACGACATTATTGCTTCATTAATTGAAACGCCTTTTTTAAGAAGAAGCGAAACTGAAAAGAAACAGATATTAGGTAGCCGTCCGACGCCGAAAATTTTAGCAATATTTAACGATAAGAGGCAAGGTAAAAAATATTCAAGAACTTTTCAAATATCTTGGTACGAAACTTATAGGTGGCTATGCGGAAGTATTTATAAAGAAAGCTTATATTGTTGGCCTTGTATTTTATTAGGTTGCGTCAAAAATAATTGGAGTTCAGGGGGCGGATATTCGGATTTAAAAAATTTTTCACGAGCAGTAAAATCGCATGAAAGTTCAAGAGAGCATATTAAAAATTCGGTAGCACTTACAAGACTGGAGCAAAATAGGGCGACTATTGCGGATGCACTACAAGAAAATGCAAGTCTTAATAAAATTGTTTATAATGAAAATGTTCGAAAAAACCGTTTATTATTAAATTATTTAATTGAAGTTACTATTACTTTGGGTAAACAGGACTTGTCATTTCGAGGTCATAATAAAACAACAGATTCTTTTAACCGTGGCAATTTTAAGGAAATATTTGCATGCTTAATAAAAAGAAATGCCGAACTTACTGAACATTGTGCTAAATTTAGTAATATTTTTACGGGACAATCTAAGACTATACAAAATGAACTAATTGGTTGCATACATGACTATATTCAAGAATATATAAAAAAAGAAATCAATGACACCGATTGTTGTTTTTTTGGCGTAATTGCGGATGATAGTACTGATATAACAGAAAAATCACAGTGTTCGATAACAGTTAGGTATGTGACCAACGGATCTTTAAAAGAAAGATTTTTAGGATTTTTTGACGTTAGCGATAATAGAACAGCAGAGAGCCTTTTTCATTTAATACAAAACAGCTTAGAGCCTTATGACTTTAAAAATAAATTGGTCGCGCAGTGTTACGATGGGGCTAGTGTTATGGCAGGTGAAATAAATGGGCTTCAAACAAAAGTTAGATCTATTGCTCCTTTAGCTATGTTTACTCATTGTTGCGCCCACAGATTAAATCGTTTTACAACAGGGAACAAAACTGATTACCCAAAGTTGTATATTTTTTGGCACTTTATTAGGAATACCAAATTATTTCCACCAATCACAAAAACGGTCTTTTGTGCTTAATCAGATAGTAGGTAAAAGAATTCCGCGAGCTGTAGAAACGCGATGGTATACACGGTCTAAAATTTTAAACTTAGTGGCTAATGAATGGGACAATTTAATTATAGTATTTGAAACTATTATTAATGACTTAAGTTCTGGAACAGAATCTATTAATGGTGCAAAAGGATTTCTAAAGCATTTTAATGATTTCGAATTTTGCCTTTTAACGCATATTTATAAACAAATTTTTAGTTGCACTGATGTACTGTTTCAAATATTACAGTTAAAGCATTTAGATATAAATTACTGCATTTCGCAAATAAACCTTGCCAAGCAACGAATTATTGAATTTAGAAACGAGGACCATTTCAAAGAACTTTTCAATATTGCTAAAAAAGCCACTATTCTGCCAACTAACACACGTCGAGGGCAATGTTCTAGCGACTTTGATATTTTTACTAAATATAAAATATTATATTTCGAAATAATAGATTGTATAATTCTTCAATTAGGGACGCGGTTTGAAAATTTAAATAATTTAAATTTCTTTGCTTTAGTCGATTGCACAAAATATTCGGAATATGTTAAATGCTTTCCAGACGACTTATTAAATAATTTATTAAAAAATTATCCAAACATTTTTGACAGAGATAGATTAAAGAATGAGCTTTCTGTATTGTATAGGGATGAACAATTTTCAAATTTAGATGTCGAAAAAAGTCTAGCTTTGTTATTTAAAGATTTTAAAGCAATTTTTGCGGAAGCATATAAGCTTTTTAATTTAGTTTTAACTATTCCCGCAACAAGTGTATCGGCCGAACGAAATTTTTCATGTCTTAAACGGATCAAAACCTACCTAAGAAACACAATGACACAAGAACGGCTTTCGGGTTTAGCAATGATGTCAATAGAGCAGGAATTACTGTCAGAACTTAGTGAAGACCAAAACTTTTACGACCAAATTATAGATAAATTTGCAACCTTAAAAGACAGACGTATAGATTTAATGTACAAAAAGTAGTTTTTTTATCTTATTTCATACAACTATTTATTTTAAGTTTTAATAAACTAAATTGTGTTTTTATTATCGCAATCACCGCTATATTTTAGTGATAGGTGTACATATTTTACTTGTTTTGTTTACTTTTTATTTACTTTTTTTAGAGTTTATTTTTTTAGTTTTTAATGGTTTAGTAGGGCTATTGGTGATGACCTCCATTAAAAAGAAAAGGTCAACGCGTCGCAGGATAATACCTCATGGGTGACGTGGAAATTTATTCACATTTAAACAAAATTAACCTCATGTAGCCTCACCCTTCAACATACTCACGAGCCGCCACTGCATAGTATACTACCTTTACGTGCGCAGCACAGCATTTATGTAAATCATTTGGTGTCATTCACCTTTTTTGTGGATAGGTTTATCAATTGAAAGTTTTAAGCTTGTAAGAAAGCAACCCTCATCAAAGTACTTATGGATCCGGTATATCAGGATTGAAATATTCCTAAGATGAGAAGGAAGCGAACATGGCATTTCATCATGACCAGAAGAACCTTTAAAACATATTTCTTCTATCAACAATCTAATTTCAGAAACATCAATTCGTGAGAGATACATTGAAAAGGGAGAAGTGACCATATGAGAACTATCTACATTACAATTTGAACAACCTGTTTCTAGAGAATCCAAAAAATAATTATTAAAACTGTTTGCAACATCTTTGTGTCTTACTTCATTGCCTACTCATCAAGAAATACGCCAGGATAAAAGGCTTTTTTGTTTTGGTTAATTTCAATTTTTATTATATACCAATATGTTATTGTTTTGTTATTACTAGTAGTATATAAATCTTCATTGTAAGAATATTTACAGTGTGTTGTTTTTTTATGTTCCTTTAACCTAAGTTTATAATGATCTATGAGTTTGGCTGAGTTTAGCTTCACCACTTTGTTACCTAGTTCACAAAGATTTGCCCTCATCTATGATATCCTGAGTAACACATTTATTTTTTGTCATTTAAGCACAAGATTTCTTTAGTTCTAGAGGAAACGCCTTTGAAATTCTGTCCAAGAATAAATTTCAAAAAATGTCAAATTAAATTAGCCTTTCAAATGTTAATAAATTAGCTTCATTTTAAAAGTTTCTAATACATTTACAGTCATTTAAGGTGTTATTTTCTTTTTCAAAAAATTTGTTTTCGCCCCTTTTTTGTCCAATTGTTAAATGTGTCTTCTTAGAGTGTTGTGGGAAAAATTAATAAGAGTGTTAACAAATTAAAAGTAATATCCCGATTTTCAAAAGGATTATTAGCTAAGTGATCGGAGAAGTAATATTTATGAATTTCTTATCACTATACATACTATGTATGTATTTTTTGCCAACGTTTCGGCACCAATTTGATCCATCATCAGGGCTAAAAATTATAACCTTCGAACTTCTCAGCAGCATCATATTCCTGCAGCTAAATTATTGTCGCATGTTTTTCGTTTGTTTTTTTGAGTTGATTGTCAACACTCTTGTTACTGTGGAGTACCTACCGAATTTGAATTTACTAGCCCTGATGATGGCACAAACTCGTAACGAAACGTTGTCTGGGTAATAAAAGTTTATAAACTTTGTCCAAGAAAGCTGTTATAGTTTCATTTGATGAATACAAATTAGTAGACGATAAAACCAACCATAAATATTTTTTTTAATTCCTCACCAAAAGTTCAAAATTTTGTTTAATAGGTGACACTTGAATTTTAAGAAAGGTACAACATGTTATTTTATCGTAAACTGGCCTCGGCATTTATTTTTTACATTTCAAACAGCAAAAACACTCAGCACAAAAAGCCTAAAGTGCCTATATTGTTGAATGATACCACACAGCAACATTTTTGACATAAAACACATGGCATATAATATTCTGAAAGAAGACCAAAAAGGTTCGTCCATTCTGCTTTTCATATAGATGACGTTTCTTTCACCCAGTTATTGAATATTTTGCCTTTTCCATTTAAAGATTTCTGTCTAAAGACTTTAATATACCTCTGATTAATTATGTATTTATAGCATTGACAGAAGTGTTATAAAACCTTTGTTATATATTATAGTAATATAATAGTAATAAAGTAACAGAAATATCAGGCTTACTTCTACAAATCAGAAAATGTTACTGGGAGAATCTTTTATTGGGGAAACTAAGAGATCAGCATTAAAAGGATACCGAGAAGGGAGAAACATCAAGATCGGACATCAGTAAACATTTTTGGAATAACGACCATAGGACCCAATGTCCAGAAGCTAAAATTTTTCACAAAGAACAACAGTAGAAGAAAACCAAACTTAAAGGGGCGGTATTCATTATATTTAAGAAAGAGGTCTTAAGCAGGCCTCTGGCCTAGTATATTTATATGAGACTCTTGCCCAACATATCTCGCTCTGGCGCCTAACTTTCACGCATCACTGCACAGTTTACCCTTGAAACGATATGAAAAATTAATTCAAAGACACTGCAAGTCCGCCACGTTAGGTTATTTGAATATTTTTTTAATATCTCAAGAGCAGTATGAATTAAAAACAAAAACTTACACCCATCAGAATTAAGCCTTCAGCTTTGGCCTCCTCGGTTTGTGGCAAGTGTAGATTCATCTCATCACCGTCAAAATCAGCGTTATAAGGGTTACAAACACATTCATTAAATCTGAATGTCCTATGTCTATGTACTTTCGCCCTATGTGCCATTATAGAAAGCTTATGCAGACTGGGCTGGCGATTGAAGAGGACCACATCATCGTCGTGTAGATGTCGTTCCACCATATCACCTAGCTATAAGAGATATAGTTTTTTTTATTAAACAAATAAAGTACTTGAAAACATCTTTGACTTTTTATCTATTAACATAAAGAAAGAAAATCCCCAAAAGTTAACAATTCACTAAGGAATGTCTCATAAGTTTTGAGATAAAATAATAACAGCCATGTTTAATTTGCATTTTATTTTAAATATAAATATTTTTTTACATACAAATAAAATTTAAATATAACGAAATTTTTTTTTAAGGTTCTATTATAGTGAAAATTAAAACTTTCAATTTTAAATTAATGCAGCTGTATACCAAATATCACTATCACAGCCAAATGATAAGTTGAAATGGCTGTTTATTATTGAAAAATTTTAAAACTGCTTTAAAAAGACACGTTAAATATTCAGATAAAACCTCATGGGTTTTATATAAACTGTTTAAACCTTATTATTAAACTTAAAAAAAAATTAAATATGAAAGCGGTGGGGAATGAAAACGGCAACAGAACTGTCACAGTCAAATGATAAAAAAATACTGTTTTATCTAAACAGTTGTTTGTATCAAAATAAAGTTAACTATACAGAGTGTACCATTAATTTTGTTAAGAAATTTCAAGCCTTTAATTTTGCTTCACCCTGTATAAATTATTAAAGTGGGCTTAACAATTTTAATACATAATATGATACACCAAGTTAACATTACTTAAAATAGTAAATAAGATAGAATTGAGGGCAAAAAGGAAAATATTAAAATAAAATAATATACAGGTTGTTCTATAAAAAATGTTTGCCCACTCACACTTTTTTGTAACACATCGTATAGGATTCATATGAACGTTTAAATTTAAGTCGTACTGATAATTTATCAGATTATAAAACTGGCTTAAAAATAAAGATATGCAATTTATCCAAATGAGAAAACTTTTTGACTTTTTAAAATATATAATAACTATTTATTCTTACAAGAACCATGTATAAATTGTGAACAAGCAAACAGTAAATACAAAACTAAATATGATATACTCCACGCGGCCAATGACCATAGGGTTTGTCCAACATACCAATATCACCTGCAGGTAGTAAAAAGCAAAATAGATTATGGTAACATTAATGATTAAAACTATATATTGTGATTATTAACAGAAATATTTAGCAGATTTGTTGGTTACCGTTGGCTCGACCCTGCTGGAGGAGCATTTGTGATTCTTGCCTAATCACCCTCGTTCATGGAATTTATATAAAAATTGAACCAAATTAAATTTTTTTTTTAATAATTTTCGTTATTTTAGAAGATGAATTGCTAAATGATTTGGAGAGTGTCGGGAGGAATCTTGATGCCCAGCTGGTAGACTGTATTGCCTTGAAGCAAAAAGGAGTAGTACAGGGTAAAATTTTGAACGTGTTACATGTAAATATACGGAGTATAAAGAAAAACTTCGATCAGTTTTTAGTGCTTTTTGAACAATTTGGTTTCCATTCTTGTGATATTGTTATTTTTAGTGAATGTTTCGAATTGAATGAAGCTTTATTTCAAATTTCTGGATATAATACCTACTATAACGAAGGTAACTACAACCGAAATGATTCATAACATTTGTCAATTCACAGCTTGATGTGGAAGTGAGGCATGTCTGGTTTAATATTTCCAAAGCAACACTTACTAGACTTAATATCAAAGTTGAAAATACTTCTATTGGTGTAACCGCTGTTTATAAACCCCCTCCAATACCTGAAATGCTTTTTCTTGAGGATCTAAAATCATATTTTGATAGTAATCTTACTGGTAGTATAGAAATTTTTACAGGAGATCTCAATATTGATATTATAAATAGAGAATGTAATCACGTTAATGACTACCTTTCTTTGCATGGAGGCCATGGGTTCTTACCCTATATCATTTCACCCATTCGAATAACACATAATACTGCAACTTGCTTAGACCATATTTTTATTAGATAAAAGCTAAGAAACCAGGGACTAAATATTAAATCATTTAGACTGGACAGTGATCTTACTGATCACTTGCCAGTATTTTTAAACATAACCAATAAGAAAGAAAGTGTAACTACAAATATGCATAGAGATATCAACCCTGATACTTATACTTATCTAGATAATTACTTATTTAAACAGACAATATCTGCACAGGATTGGAGTGAAATTCTTAACCTAAATAGTTCTGAGGAAGCAATGAATATGTTTATCAATACATTTATTAATATAAAAAAAATAAAAAAATAAAGGAATGGATAACAAAGGGTCTAATTACCTCTATTAAACATAAAGATAAACTAAAAAAACAACTCTTAAAAAATCCATCAATACCCTTAGAAATACAATACAAAACATATCGAAATAAACTCAACAAATTAATAAAAACTCAAAAATTTAGATTTTATAAAGAACAAATAGAAAAAAATCGCAATATTAAAAAAACTTATAAATTAATAAATGATGCTATAAATATTCATAACAAAAAAACAAACACTCCTTTTGCTGTTGCTGTAGACACTAAGACATTTCAAAATAATCTTGAGATGGTCAATTACTGCAACAATTATTTTAAAAATGGCACAACAGATACAAAGACCCAAACATCCTTTTAAAACAAAAACTAGTAATATGGCATCCATGTATCTAAGACCTGTATCGGAAAATGAGGTAATAAATCAAATTGCTGCTCTGAAAAACGATAGTGTCTCAGGTAAAGATGGAATAACGTCAAAACTTATAAAAATGGTTCATTTGGAAATAATAAAGCCTTTAACACATATCATAAATTTAACTTTCAAAACAGGAATAGTACCAAAACAATTTAAGGAATCAATATTTACTCCCATATATAAAGCAGGCTCTAAAAGCAATATAGAAAACTATCGACCAAT
Organism: Kuschelorhynchus macadamiae; assembly: GCA_030620095.1. Taxonomy (NCBI): domain Eukaryota; kingdom Metazoa; phylum Arthropoda; class Insecta; order Coleoptera; family Curculionidae; genus Kuschelorhynchus; species Kuschelorhynchus macadamiae. The sequence goes on from JAUTXW010002504.1 coordinate 357,631, forward strand.
AAGCCTTTTAAATAATTTTTCAAAAATTTTTGAGAAGTGCCTAAAGAATAGATTGACCCAATTTTTCAAAACGTTTAATATTTTGTCAGATAAAATGTTTGGTTTTACAGAAGGCCTAAGTACATCAGACGTCATGTATTGCCTCACATCAGGCGTTGTAAATAGCCTGAATACCAGTAAAAAAAGCTTGGCTATTTTTCTTGACCTCTCAAAGGCGTTTCACACTGTTCCTCATGACCAACTGATTGATATCCTTATGCAGTGTGGGATACGGGGCGCAGTGTTGGAAGACTTTGCCAGCTACCTGTCAGAACGATATCAACATGTTAAAACAAATAATACTATTAGTGATCCGTTAAAAATTAAAATAGGTGTTCCTCAGGGTACTACTCTAGGTCCTATACTTTTTATAACATATTTAAATTCGCTTTTAAACTTACAAATAAACGGTAAATTAATATCATATGCCCATGACACAGCATTAATATTCTCACGCGACACTTGGGAACAAACAAGACTAAAGGCAGTAAACGGTTTTATTATAGTTAAAAACTGGCTTGTCTCCCATAATCTTTCACTTAATGTCACCAAAACCAATTATATAGCTTTCTCAATTACAAATGCTAATAAACCTCCCTTTGATAGTATTGTTATCAACGACCCATATACTGAAATTAAAGCAGTTAAGAACATAAAATATCTAGGAATAATAATCGATCAGCACTTGAAATGGACAGACCACATTATACAATTAACAAACAGACTGCGCAATTAGTAAATTGATAAAATTGATCTATAAAACTTTAGTAGAAACTCTACTTAGGTATGGACTAATAATATGGGGAAGAGCATACAAAAGTAATCTTCGCTCACTGCCACTTATTCAAAACTATATCCTAAAAATAATGTTCAATAAAAATAGGCTCTACTCAACATAGCTATTATATAGCGGAGATATTAGTAGTATAAATCTATTGTACATACATTCTCTATGCTCTTTTATACACAAAACAAATAAAACTCTAAATCATATTAACCATGCCCACTACACAAGATAAAATAGAAATAATCATCTGACCTTACCATTGAGTTATCGAGATATAAATTTACGATTTTTAGATTATCTGGCCATAAAATTTTACAACATGCTGCCTAATGAAATAAGAGAACATATAAATATAAAAATATTTAACAAAATAAGTAAAACATACATATATAACAACCTTGACACATTTTGTGCTCTTTTAAATTAAAAGAGGAGGTGCTAATTATAATTACTTGTTAACTTAACAATAAAATAATTATTGATTGATACAGGTTTGTGGTTACCCCCGTGCCTTCCCCATCCACATTTATACTAACTCATTATATTGCTTCTATGTATACTTAATTTCATTTGAGTTTTCGTTATAATAAGAAATAGACTTATATTGTAATAGCATAATGTAAAATATCAACAAAGAAGAGACAGTACAGGGTGTCCGGATTTGGTTGCAAAAGCAGGGTATCTCGCTTATTTTTAAAGATAGAATCTTGCGGTTTTCACGAACCTGAGCTAATTTTTTGTGAAACTCATGAAGCCGTAAACAAAATTTTCATAGCCTTCTTCGTTTATGAGATACAGGGCGAAATAGAAAATTTCGTATTTTGGGACCCCCCTCGTATCTCGCTTATCGTTTAACTTAACGCAAAGGAAAAAATTGCTGCTTATGCAGTTTTTTACGCTGGATCCAGTGGCGTAGTCATATTTTTCATTTGAAATGTTATTTTTTAGATATGACCCAAAGTTGTGTTTTTTTAAATGGGACACCCTGTATATTTGTCCAGAAATTGTATTTGTCTCATAAATATATAATAGTATAAGTCTATTTTAATAAACAACAACAAAAATCCTAATTTTTATAATTATCATCCCAAATTTTGCAGTAGGCCATGCAAAACAATGCTGCCTTTTATTTAAAGTCGTTAACAATATCTAGATCCTAACAATAAATCAAAATAAATATGTAATTAAATCTATTTATCAAAATATGTATTGATAATTTCGCACCAAAAAAGTACCACCTACCTAGATTTATGTAACACAAGAACAAAACAGTAATAAATTATTATGTAACAAGCCTTTCAGCGAAAATCAACTGTCATATAAGAACTACAGTAACCAAGGAAATCAAAAGAACTGTTCAAACTGAATTCCATTTTGTTCTATGCATGCTTCGCACAATTTTCGTATTCGTTTTAGGGAATTAAGCAAAATAACGGGATGATTTTGTAAATAGCGAAAATTTTCTGTTATTGCATTTCCTAAATCTTGGACATTATCATAGTGGTCTTTGTAAATTCTATTTTCCAGATATCCCCATAGAAAGAAATCTAAAATCGACAAATCTGGGGACCTAGGGGGCGATCTTATAGGTCCATTTGTTCCGTCCATTGATTGGTAAAATTATTGTCCAGAAATAATCTCGTCATTCCAGAATTGTGTGCAGGAGCACCATGCTGTTGAAAATAAATTTCGTTAATTTACGCTAGAGGAACATCGTCAAGTAATTCAGGTCTAGCTGCCTCGAAAATTTCTATATAGCGATTGGCTGTTAGATTTCCCTCAAATATATAAAATTTTATATGTGTTCCTAATATGAAGCAGGACACATTTAGACCAAACCTGCCCTGCTGTTGTCTTCTGGGAAATATTTGGTATTGATTTTCCTGGGACCAGACTCTACTATTGTGCCTATTGAGTATACCAGAATTACTGAACTGTGCTTCGTCTGACCATATAACCTTCCTGTCAAAATCTCTTACCATATCGCATCTTTCTCGAAACCAATTGCAGAAGACTACCCGACGCTCTGCATCCCCTGGCTGTAAGTGCTGCACGAGCCTAAATTTGTATGGGTGGTATTTGTGCTTTTTTAGAATTTTTTAGAATTTTTTGAACTCTAGTTTTTGGAATCCCTATGCTCTTTTCACTGGCCCTACAAGAATTTGTAGGGTAAGCTTCTGCATTAGCCAAAACCGTAATTTCCTCAGCCTCCCGATTTTCTTTATTATATGTTTTCGTACGAGGTTTGATAAATGATCCGTGATTAAGTAAATTCTTTTTTATCCTATAAAAAGTGGATATATTAGGTTGCCTCCTTTCTGGATATCTAAATAAAAATTAAGCAATAGTATTTCAACATACCTAAAAATTAAGTATTTACCTGTTAAAATACATCTCAGAAGCCGCTTCAACATTTTCATTACTTAATATAAAACAAGCTAACATATCGTACTTTTCATAATGTTCGAAAGTTTGGTTTTCTTCCATAATAATACAAATATATTTTTACACAATAAATAAATATAAAAAACTAGCACTATATTTTATATACGCGTACAAAATTGGGAAATGTCATTTGCTTCCAAGAAAACAAAAGAAAACGGCATCGTTTTGCATGGCCTGCTGCAAAATTTGGGATGATAATTATAAAAATTAGGATTTTTGTTGTTGTTTATTAAAATAGACCCATACTATTATATATTTTTGAGAAGCTTTTAAAAGGACAAATCAATTTCTGGACAAATATACAGGGTGTCCCATTTAAAAAACACAACTTTGGGTCATATCTAAAAAATAACAACTCAAATGAAAATTATGACTACGCCACTGGATCCAGCGTAAAAAAGTGCATAAGCAGCAATTTTTCCCTTTGCGTTAAGTTAAAGGATAACCGAGATACGAGGGGGTCCCAAAATGCAAAATTTTCTATTTCGCCCTGTATCTCATAAACGAAGAAGGCTATGAAAATTTTGTTTACGGCTTCATGAGTTTCACAAAAAATTAGCTCAGGTGCGTGAAAACCGCAAGGTTCTATCTTTAAAAATAAGCGAGATACCCCGCTTTTGCAACCAAATCCGGACACCCTGTACATGAGTACATACAGATGCTCTTGCATTTAGGTACTCCTTAAAATTACTTAATAATGAAACCAATATAATCAACTGGATCAATTATATATTTTACAATTGAGTACATAAATTGAGTAAATAAATTAGTAATTAGTAATAAAATATTATTTTCTTTAAATGATAACGTGTGCTAATATATTATTTTAAATTTTCTCACAGTACATACACTAACCTTCAATTCCTGAGCAAGTTTCTCACGATTTCCGTACCTCAGGAACTTCTTAAACGCCGATCCCTTTTGCTGAACATAATTGGCACCAGGCCATTTATCAGGACCATTAATAATGAGTTGCCTCATTAATCCAATATTTGCCCAAATCACTCTTTCGGGAAAAGTTAGGATTTTAGCTATATGCACGGGAACACCCACCTGATCGATTTCTAAATTAGGATCGGGGGAAATTACTGTTCTTGAAGAAAAATCCACCCTTTTCCCCGACAAGTTTCCTCTAAATCTGCCCTGTTTGCCTTTTAAACGTTGTACCAATCCTTTGCCTGGTTTTTTTGGCTAAAATGACAAACAATATAAAAAAAACTACAAAAATGCAAACAAGAATATGAGACAAAACATAAGATATTCTCTTATTGAATATAATGAATATTTAGTACCATCATGTTCGTGGGAACACCAGAAAGCTCACTATTAATATATAAAGCAGTTTGCAGCTGTAAAAAATCCCATCCTTCTTGATACATGTTAACTGAAGCACCTGAGAGTTTGTGTTTCTTGATGACATCATTAATGAAAATAATTTCTGATTGTTTCATAGTTAAATCATCTTCATTTCTAAAAAAAAATGAAATGTTACTCTGCAAAGAAAATAAATTTCTGTTAGGCATTCTATAAAAATAATCACCTACTTGTTATCAACAAACTAGGCACACCTGAATTTAATTAAGTAATTTTGAGTGGTCAAACACACTATTGTGCAATTGAAGTGCAATTTTAAAGTTTAACCTAAATTTAAATGCCTATAACTTGTAAACAAAATGGTATGTTTACACATGGTTTTCTACATTTTGTAGGCTTATGTTTTGTTAACATTTTTGTGGTATGCGTGTTTTAAGGGTTGCTTTGGTCTGATATATACGAGGGATAAGACAAAAGTAGTTTTTTTTTACATGAACTTTGTCAAGAGCGAAAATTTGCAAATCTGAAATTATTTTGATTTTATATGTATGTACTTTGATTTGTGTCTTTTTTAATTAATTTTTTTCTTATAATTCGCATTCTTTTCAACATTTTTCTCTCTAAATTAAACACTCTTATTAAAAAGACTATTCTTTTAATTGTTTTGACTTCTCTAAGGACATTTTGAAAAAAAATCTCATTTAGACGTTGCCTCAATATTTTTAAACAAACAAAAAAAATATTAACAAAATAAATGCCACCTTTCATCAGGGCCTAAGACTGATTACCGGTTGTATGAGATCAACTCCTGTAAATGCACTTTTAGCAGAGATGTCAGAACTCAATCTTGAATACAGACGAAGTTGGCACGGTCAAAAATTTCTCATCAAACTTTTAATAATAAATAATAACCCCATCATAAATCTGCTTACTCAACTAAAACAAAATCTAGTTGACTACCAATCTTCACCTTATCTGTTAAATGACTTGGAACAAATAGAACCTTTTCAGGAAATTTTAAGAAAAAAATCAATCCAATATTAAAGCTAAATTTAAAAAAAAATAGTGTGAACGCTAGGCAGGGATTCATGGATCTGACAGAAGAGAATCGTAACAACTATACATTTGTATATACCGATGCATCAAAACAGGGTGAATCGGTAGGATATGGTATCCATATTCCAGAGATAGAATACAGCTTTTCTGGAAAGCTGCCTGGGAAGATCAATATTGGTGCAGCAGAGGTGAGGCCATCAATGAGGGAATCAGAGCATGCCTGACAAAAAGCATCAAGAGAGCCATCATCTTTACTGACTTCAAAAGTGCAATACAAAAACTAAATAGATCCTTTATTGATTCAAACAGTGACCATATCACCCTGCTTACCAAAAGATTGATCTTAGTGTGCTGTGGATAAATTGGCGAATATAGGAAGATCACTTAAAATTCCCAGGGATCTACAGCTGAATAGGGAGGATATAAGCAACATCTGTAAAATTAAGATCAAGGAAGATTTTATTAATTATTGGCAAACCACCAGAGAGGAAAAAGGGAAGTTTTATGCACGGGTTCAAAAAGATTTTTCTAGTAAACCATGGTTTGAAACAATACCTTATGTAGATAGACGCCATATAACTACAATAATAAGAATAAGAACAGGACACTGTTCACTGCAGAGCAAATAAAAGAATCCCTGCTATGCAAATGTAGACAGATTGAGAACTTTGACTATATCTTTTTTGAATGCCCAATAAATATCATCTCAGGTCTGAATATTTATGATATTCTTAGAAAAAATGGGTTAAACATCCCATTCAATATAACTTCGGTCCTAAATACCTCCAGATTGAATCCCTGGTCACAAGTTAAAAACCCTAAGGACTTTACAGATCTGAGGCCCATCAGCATTCTACCAGCTGTGTCTAAGATAATTGAAAAGCACATTTCGATTCAACTCTCTCATTTTGCAGAAAACCAAAATATAATTCCTGAGTGCAAGTCGGGCTTTAGAAAAAGTTTTAGCACTTGTACAAGCTTAGTAAACATACTTAATAATATTCGTCAAAACGAAGAAAAAAAAATAGTACCTGTATGACTCTCTTAAGACTTTAGCAAAGCATTTGATACCATAAATCATAGTATGTTATTGGCTAAGCTACGCTACTTTTGGCTATCAGAAAACGCTCTTGAATTTTTCAAAAATTATATCAATAATCGAGAAAGCCGCGTATTAATTAGTAAAGAATCGCGTAACCTAAGTTCAGATTTTCAACCAGTCACTCGGGGAGTGCCTCAAGGTTCCGTCTTATCTCCATTGTTATTCTCAATATATATGGCAGACATGGACAAAGCCGTGAAACACGCGAGACTTCAACAATATGCGGACGATTCTCAAATATATTTATCAATTAACAACAATAACATCGACATAGTGCATGAACTCCTAATTTCCGACCTAAAAAACATTGACAACTATGCAAAGGATCACAACTTAGAATTAAATGCTTCAAAATCACAAATTCTTATTTTTAACGCTAACAACAGTATCAGAAAAAATATTGAAAATAATCTAAATATACATTTAAATAACAGCATATTTCCAATTGTCGATCATGCAAAAAATTTAGGCGTAACTTTTGACAGTGCAATTTCATTCCATTTACATGTAAAAATCAAAATAAAGGCAGCATATCTCCGTCTTAGGAAATTATATAAATTTAAAAAAACTCTGGTATTATCATTGTTTGACTACGGAGATGTTTACGGGGATTCCTTATCATCTCGTACTAAACAAATGATTCAGAAAGTTCAAAACTCATGTATGAGATTTTCCTACAATATTCCTTATAGACACCATATTACCCCTTACTTAACTAATGAGAAGATATTAAACATGAACAATCGCAGGAAGTATCATATGTATTCTTTTATTTATCGCATAATTAGGACAGGCATGCCCAGTTATTTGTCAGCAAATTTTTCACCCTACCAGCATTATATTTAGTGTTTTTTGTTGTTTGTTACTCTGTGATTGTGAAGAATACGAGTGAAAAACTAACTTCCCATGTTAAAAAAAAAGAGAGAAAAACGAAATTAATAAAAAAAAGAAATGAAAAGGAAATAAGTGGAAAAAGTAATTCAGAAGAAAAGAAGGGGACCAGAATGATCCAAGAATCAGACTGCCTGGACCCAAAGGAGAAGAGCTGGCAAATTGTCATAGTTAATGACAGCGTCATAAAAAAAGAACTGAACTGAAAAAAAATAAAAATAATTTTGTCTTTCCCAATGTTAATTTTATTTCAGGGGCGTACTAATTAATTTTTTTAAACCGTCATATAGCTTTATCATTTTCCTAAATTAGACTTCGTCTCCTACTTTTTCTTATTTTTAGATAAGAGTGATTTCAAACCTCGGGTCGCTCTTTTTATTTCATAGAATTATTACCCGTACTCTCAGTAATTTTGATTATTTTTTAATACATAAAAACTAGTAAGTCATCGTATACCGAGTGTCCAAAAAATATATAACTAATAAAACCTTTATACAGGGTGGGGCACAACTTACCCGTCCATCTCTAACTACTGAGCGGTACTTTCTTTTTAAATGAACCTTCCAGGATATATGCAGATCAAATAGAGCTAAATTCTAAGTTATTTCCAGGTATAACACTTATCAAAAATAATAAGAGAAAGTAAAAATACTCTTTACGGAATTCAGGAGACACAGTCTAATTTAAAAAAATAAGAAAGATATATAACGGTCTGAAAAAATTAATTAGTAAGCCCTTGAAATAAAATTAATATTCGGAAAAGCAAAAATGTATTTACTTATTTTCAAAACGTCTTTGGAGAAGACAAAACGATCAAAAGAATAGTCTTTTTAATAAGAGTTTGTAATTTAGAGAGAAAAATGTTGAAAAAAAAAATGCGTATTATAAAAAAAATTTAATAAAGAAAAACAAATCAGATAACAAAACTTTGAGAAATTAGTTTTTCCCTAAGAACCCATTTATATATATACAGGGTGATTCATGAGGAAATGTCAATACTTCAGGTACATTTTCTGGACCAAAAAATTAACATAAAAGTTTATATAAATAAGTGTCCGCAAGGCCTTAGTTCTCGAGATACAGGGTGTTAAAGTTTTTATTTAATTTTCCTATTTTTTAAATAAAATCTATGATAATGTAAATAATGGAATGAAAATTGATATACGGGGTTTTTTTGGTATGACAAATTCGAATCTAATATTAGTATTGCTCTTACTTGTAGGGTGCGCCACCTACATGTCTTTCTACTCTTTCCAACAATTACAACTTTTTGGTACAGCCTTGTATTACATTTTTGAGTACAACAAATTATTCCCTTGCCATTTCTACGTCAAAAAGGTATACCTGTTAAAAGTGGGTACGAGCAACCGTTTTCGAGATATTTGGATTTAAAACAATTTCGGCGCATGTAATTTTTATCGCAAAATTTTAAGTTTGTTATTTTGTCCAAATTTAAACGCATCTTGGCACAAAAGCTTTGAAATGAAAGACTAACACATTTTTTTGAGGTGTGTATTCAGTGCCTCAGACATAAACTAAACAAAAGGTATTTAATTTTTATTAAAATTGTTATTATTAAGTTGTTTTTAATAAAATCTGGGTTACGTTTTATAATTTTCAAAAATTCCACAATTTGCTTCTAAGCACAGGTCAGCTCTATGGTGTATAGCTCGGGTTGCTCTGTGGATACATTCAGGCACATTTCTTAGTGTTTGTGCTGCATTTGTTATCCGATCCAATAATGCTTTTCTTGTATTTACTTTAGTGGAATATACCAGTGATTTGAACCATCCCCAAAGATAATAATCCAAAGGATTAAGGTCTGGCGATCTAGGTGGCCAATTAAACGGACCTCCTAGACCAATCCATCGGTTTGGAAAGTTTTGGTTTAAAAAATCTCTTACAAGTAAACTGTAGTGTGCAGGGGCTCCATCATGCTGCAAATGCATGTTTTGTCTTACATTAAGGGGAACATCTTCTAATAGATTTCGCAAGTGATTTAAATATTTTTAAGTTTAAATATTTTTCTCCTGTCAGACTACCGTCGATTATAAATGGACCAATTAAATGACCATTTAACATTCCACACCACACATTAATGCTAAATTTGTGTTGGAAATTATGCTCTACTGTAGCGTGAGGATTTTGATAGGACCACCGGTGTTCATTGTGAAGATTATTTATACCATCACGCGTGAACTGTGCTTCATCAGGGATCAAAACATACCTATACAACCTTTGATCTTCATTAATCCAGTTACAGAATTGCATTCTCAACTCAAAATCACCCTCCTGCAAATGTTGAACCCGTTGTAAATGAAATGGGTATAAACAATTAATGTGAAGATTTCTCCAAGCAGACGATTGTGTAATTTGATAAGTATCTGCAATCCGCCTAGTGCTTATGCTTGGATCATTTTCGACGGCATTGAGTATAGCCTCTTCTACTTCAACGTTGGGTCCCGATTCCCTTTCAGATACAATTTTTGCACTTGGAAACATCCCAGATTCTCCAGCAGTAGTGAAAACTTGTTAAAAAACTCTTCTATCGGACACCCTTCTATCTGGAAAACGACGCTGGTACTCCGCGACTGCTTGAATTGCGACCCCATTGCAGAAGTCATAGACGAATATCATATCTGCATATTCACGATGCGAGAATATCACAGGCATAATGACGTATTTAGATCTAAAGTTTCTCAAATGATTATTGTCAGATAATAAAAGTTATGAACAGAAATTGACAGTGACAAAATGTGATCTTATTATTAACTGACATTACTATAGCTAAGTAACAGGAAAAACGATGAGAACACCAACCAGCAGTTGTTCTGTCAGGCAAGGCACACTTCTATTTTTTTACAATACATGCATACTTTATGTGAATATGATAAAAAAAATCACATGCGCCGAAACTGTTTTAAATCCAAATATCTCGAAAACGGGTGCTCATATCCACTTTTAACAGGTATACCTTTTTAACGTTGAAATGGCAAGGGAATAATTTGTTTTGCTCAAAAATGTAATACAAGACTGTACAAAAAAGTTGTGATTGTTCGAAGAAGTAGAAAGACATGTAGGTGGCGCCCCCTACAAGTAAGAGCAATACTAATATTAGATTCGAATTTGTCATACCGAAAAACCCCCGTATATCAATTTTCACTCCATTATTTACATTATCATAGATTTTATGTAAAAAATAGGAAAATTAAATAAAAATTTTAACACCCTGTATCTCGAGAACTAAGGCCTTGCGGACACTTATTTATATAGACTTTTATGTTTATTTTTTGGTCCTGAATATGTACCTGAAGTATTGACATTTCCTCATGAATCACCCTGTATATATATATATATATATATATATATATATATATATATATATATATATATATAAAATCAAAATAATTTTAAATTTCCGAACTCTCGCTCTAAACAAAGTTCGTGTAAAAAAAACTGTCTTATCTCTCCTATATACCAGACTAAAGCCACACTGAAAACACACATACCACAAAAATATTAACAAACATAAGTTTACAAAAAGTAAAAATCCGTTTGTAAAAAAACTATTTTATTTCCAAGTTATAGCCATTTAAATTAAGGTTAAATAATAGTTTGCTGGGAGATATATTTTAAGAATCTCACTGTGATCTTTTAAGTTTCACATTATATAAAGTTTGACGGTCATCTAGAGACTTAATGGTAAAAACCATCTTCAATTAATCTGCAAATAATAGGAATCCTTTGTACAAGTTTAAATATTTGAAACTGGATTAGCAAAATACATGATTTATTATTAATATAAAATAGTTATTTATCGTTTTAACTTACGTTCCGGCTTTAAGATCTGAAACCACAGATGGCCTGATTGATACCGGAGGAACAAGCATTCTTGTAAAAATCATATCCTTCGGTTGAGATCTAAAAATTAATAACTTAATTATTATTACCATACTTTACCTTATTTGTCAAAATGATACACAATGTCATTTTAAAAATTTTTTACGCCTACTTGATTTTTTTTATAGCCATTTTTAAAACTGCATCTAGGTGGCCATAACTGGACGCAAATTAATCTAAGGACCTCAAAATGATGACAGAAGAATACAATCGCTAAGTTTTAGTGATTAGTCTGATAGCTAGGAACAAGAGAAGTTGGTAAAATCAAATTTGTGTGTCTAACTATTTTTTTTTTCAAATGGCGACCCTTTATAGACAAGCACTTTTTGAAAAGAGGATTTCTTTACGAATCTAACAGTACTAACTTTTTTGCGATTGGATTAACAATAAGCTCAAAAATTAAATATTACTAAGAAAAATACTCGATAATTAATTATTTACTTGTAACAAGTGTGCCATAGATAGCCATGCTGGATATTAAGTTCGATTTTTTATTTTGACAGTGACACTTACCTATTCTTTCTGAGTAGACATAAGATTTCCTTATTTTTCTTGATTTTCAGTATTATTTTTGTTTTCAAAAGTCAAAATAATGTATAATCAAAGTGAAAAAGTCGATATGTTATTAATATTTGGAGAATGTCATAAAAATTCAAGGAATGCTGCTGAGTGGTATACTCAGAGATACCCCGACCGGCAACATCCAGTCCATCAGTATTTTCCATATCTCGAGAACCGTTTTAGGCATCAAGAAGGAAATCAATTTGGAATATATTTATTTATTCATCAACGGACCAGGTCCAATTACAATAGTAAAAAAGAAAAACATATAAACACTTAATACCTAACAATAAAGTACCGTACATACAAAGTATATTGATCATTTTGTTAAAAGATACACCTAAAACACTTATAATTTATTGTCACATTTTTTTTGTCATATAATAAAATAAAATGTTTAACATATAATACCTATACTGAACATACATAACAAAGATAAATATGATAAAAATATACATATATTTAATTTTTTTTTTTGCTTTTTTTTCCCTTTTCTTAATAAAATTTTATACCTAACTTAAGAATACCAATACAGAAATCAATCACAATCTCTTCCTACAACCATCCACAACAAAATCAAAAATATAATAGAGGCTATAGAAGTGAATTCCTAATCTGACCCAATGAGGAACTGAACACATCAAGGGTAAGTTAAGGCAAAGGCCATCATACCACTCATGGAGTTAAACTGTCCATAAATCGTACGATGTCTCTCCAAAGAAAATGTTGGCACATGCCTCAAGTTTCTTGCAGGAACATTTAAGTTCACTAAGTAAAGAAGATCCTCACACTGAATAACATTGTTAATTAATTTATAAATAAACAGCTTATCACAGCTTTTCCATCTTTGATTTAAAGTTTTAATATTTAATAAATTCATAATGGTAGAATATTCGATTGCATCACCAGGTATGGAAAGCTTGAAACCTATATAACGTAAAAATTTGTTTTGTATGCGCTCAAGTGCATTGATATGAACAGCAGAAAGTGTGGTGACCAGACACAAGTGCTGTTCTCTAAATGACTTCCTACAAATGCAATATAGAGAGTTTTAAGAGCAAAAATATTTTTAAAGTGTCTAGTAAGTATGACGTTTTATAAAGCCTAGCATTTTCAGTGCTTTATTGCAACATGCTTCAATATGATCCACAAAAGTGAGCATTTTATCGAACATTACACCAAGATCCCTTACAGTAACAACCTTATCAACAACAATATTGTTTATATGGTATATATTAGACTGTGGGTATTGTTTACGAGAAAATTGCATATATTTACATTTCTTCACATTAAGAGTCATATCATTCAATTCACACCAGTGTATGAACCTCAGAAGATCATCCCGTAACTCATTGCTTGAACTTGAGGAATCAAGGACTTTAAAAATTTTCAAGTCGTCTGCATAGAGCAGGTATTGACAATGATAAAAACAACAAGAAAAACATCATTAATAATAATTAAAAATCAAGTGGCGGATTTATTATAAATAAAGAAATGGAGATTAACGTTCTTGCTACGGTTGGAGTTGATAAAAATGTTTCTTTAAGAAAAATTAATCAGGAACTGGTATTAAGTCATGAATCAGCTAGAAAAATACTAACGAAATACGGATATCTAGCTTTTAAGTACCAGTTACACCAACATTTGTATCCTGACGATGGCGATAGAAGGGTATTGTTTTGTGATTGGTTGCTCCAAAATTGTAGAATTGACTAAAATTTTATCAACTTTATCATATTTTTTGACAAATCCAGATTTACTAATAATGGTATGTTTAACAAGCAAAACACTCGTTACTGGGCCCAACAAAATCAACATGAAATGAGAGCAGCAAATTTTCAAGAAAGGTTTGTTGTCAATGTCTGGCCTGCTGTCGTTGGTAACAGAATAATTGGGCCAATTTTATTTCAAGGCGAACTAACAGGGGTTAGGTACTTAGGCTTTCTCCAAAATGAAATTGAGCAACACCTTAATGATCTACCTTTAGAAGTTTTACGCCGAATTTACTTCTAGCAAGATGGAGCACCACCTCCCTCACAAGACCAGAGAAGTTCCTAATTATATCATATCTATCTCAACTTTGCTTGTAAAAAATGAGAGTAATTCATTAAAAAAACTATGAAGCGGTTGAAAATGTGTAAAGGGTTATACATTTATACAAAAAGATTTGACAAGTGATTTGTTGTTTAACAAATCGGAGAGATTTGTTGTTTAAATAGATTGCTACAACTCCATGAATATAAAGGAAGAAACAAGTTTAAAGTCTGATATATTTGTAACATTAATTTGGCTTTCATTCATCCAGTTCTTAGATATATAAAATAGGTATGGTTTACTTTTTTTTACTTATAAAAATATAATAATATATATAAATCATGATTCTGCTGATTAGAGCGTGTCTAATTGGAATTACTATCCGACGTTTCGCCTTCGATTGCACGAGACATCTTCAGGGATCTTTACTCTACGAGATCTGAACACTGAATGAGCTCGAAAAGATTCAGGCGGGCTTTTACACCCAATTTGACCCTGTATTAAGATCGGTTTCTACGTATGTTGTAGACCGTAACACGTATCTCTATTGAAATTTCTTGTATGTTTCAAAATTTCAATAGATTCCCTAATTTTTCGTTTATAAAATCCTGGAACCGATGCTAGAACCTTGGTTTCCTTTGTATTTATAATATGGCCAGTGATATGCTAGTGTTCAGCTACAGCAGATTGAACAATTTGTTTCTTTTTAATACATCATTCAAGTTCCTTAAGTCTAGTTGATATTGAGTTCTGTTTCTCCCACATACACTTCTCTACAGGAGCAAGGAATTTTATATACTTCTCTTGTTTGAAAAGTGCCATGTATGTAAGGAAGAACATCACAGGGAATGATGAAGATGGCGGCCGCGAATGACGTTGGTCAAGTTGCTCGCGAGAAAAAGTGTGTTATTTGCGTTAAAAAAGCTAGTGCAACCAATAAATGTTTACTATGTAACAGATTCTTTCATAGTCAGTGCCTAGTGAAATGTCCCGGGACAAAAATCGTGGGGCATAAAGAAATAAACTGCATAGAATGTATCGGCGATGTGGGCGATGCCAATATGACAGGTTTGACAAGTGCTGAAATTATTAAACTCTATTCAAAAAATAATGGTTTTCTATATAACATCGTGTTGGAACTTCAAGAAAAAAACGACCTTCGAGAAAAGATCGAGGTTTTGGAGGAAAAGCTGGAAAATATACAATTCAAACCAAAAATCATAAATGTGGTTAGAAACACACCTCCCGTTTCCGCCAAAAACAGGAATGCTGTCAAAAGTGTCAAATCAACCACTTTTGCAAACTGTCTTGCAACCAACTCTATGCCTCAAAAGCAAGCAGAAACAAACTCTGAAGAACGCGACAAGGTAACAAACCCCAAAGTAAATGTTCAAGAACCTAAACCCAACTTCACGACATCAAAAGGTGAAGATGAAAATGTCAGCATAACCTCAAACGTCATAAAAAATACAAACAAAAACGAACAAGTTTTGAAAGTTGATAATAAAATAAACCAAGCTCAAATTACACTTAGTCAAGTCAAGAATGCTGTAGATCTTGCAAAAGATAATCAAGCTTTTTCCCCAGCAGATCAAATAAAGGAAAACGAAGACAACAAATGGATAGAAGTTACATCAAAGAGGCGAAAAGCGCGAACAGAAAAAGTGGAAACGCACAACCAAAATGATCGTCCTGAGCCCGCAAAAGGAACAAATGACGACGAAAATTCTCTTACAGTGGCAAAAAAAGTTTCCTGGGCCTTTATTTCAGGGCTTGATAAAGAAACAGAACCAGTACATGTGCTTAACTTCCTTAAAAAGCACAATCTGGAAGAGGGATGCACTTGTGATAAATTATGGACAAAAAAGGATAAGTACCAGAGTTCCTTCAAATTAGCAGTTCCCATGAATAAAAAGTCAGCTATCATGGCAACAACACTCTGGCCTACTGGAACAATAATTAACCATTTTCGGAACATTCAACGCCTGCCAACAATGAAGTAAGAAGAGCTGGGTCCACAACTTTAAAACTGATGCATATCAATACTCAGTCTGCAAGAAACAAAATACTGGAGTTGGAAGCATGTTTGATTGACAAAGTGTTAAATGTACTGTGTATTAGTGAAAACTGGTTGTCTCAAGAAGAAATTCCAATAATATCCTTTAATAATCTTAATTATTTAAGTTCTTATTGTAGAACACAAAGTAGGGGCGGAGGAGTAGCAATGTTCAAAAATGACATCTTTGAATTTGAACCCTTGTGGAAGGTAAGTGATTTGAGTTTGGAAGGATGCATCGAACTTTGTGGTGCCTCTAGTAAACTTTTTCAGGTATACATTGTAACAATATATAGGCCACCATCGGGCTGTTTTGACACCTTTTTAGAAAGGCTTAGAATGTGTCTAGAGCATATCGATCTTAGATTTAAAATAATAGTTGTTGGTGATTTTAATGTTAAATTTGGAACGGATGATATTAACATATACACTAATATTCATGCTAATGACTATATAATAAGTCTACTTGAGACTGATTTGTCAGATCATCTGGGACAGATTTTTGAAATACAACTTCGAATTGAGCCATCAAAGATTAGGTTCAGTTCAGTAATAAGAGTGCGACCTATGACTGAGCAAGGAAAGTTTAATTTCTATACTCAAATAGAACTGCTTGGAATGTGTCTAGAACATATCGATCTTAGATTTAAAATAATAGTTGTTGGTGATTTTAATGTTAAATTTGGAACGGATGATATTAACATATACACTAATATTCATGCTAATGACTATATAATAAGTCTACTTGAGACTGATTTGTCAGATCATCTGGGACAGATTTTTGAAATACAACTTCGAATTGAGCCATCAAAGATTAGGTTCAGTCCAGTAATAAGAGTGCGACCTATGACTGAGCAAGGAAAGTTTAATTTCTATACTCAAATAGAACAGGTAGACTGGTGCTTTATTGGCAACCACTATGTGGATATAAATACAAAATTCTCCAATTTCATTAATATCTTGCAAAACAATATAAAAATTTCCTTTCCGGAGAAAAGCATTAAAATAAACCATAAACAAAAAGGTACTAACTTTATTTTTACAAATAGTTTAAAACAAATGAGGGATCACTTGCATTTTTTGAATGACTTATGCAAGACTTACAGTGTAGCTCAATTTAAACAAGATCGAAATAATTACCGCTGTAAATATAAACAAGCCATTTCTAATTTAAAAAAACAAAATAATGAAAATAGAATAAAAAATTCAAGTAACCCAATAAAGTGCATGTGGAATGTTATAAATGAACATCGTGGAGTAGCGAATGAAAATAAAATCTGTAGTGGTATCACAGCAAATGAATTCAATAACTTTTTTGTTAATGTCGCCCACAACACACAGAAAAATATCCAGATCCCTGATAATCTTGATCCCCTGGAAAATTTCAGATCTCTACAGAGTGACTACCCTTCTTTTTTCTTCAAAGAGGTTTCTTATATTGAGGTTAGAGATATAATTAACTCATTAAAAAATAAGTCTAGTAAAGATTGTTATGGAATCAGTGTACCCTTGGTGAAGTTAGTTAAAGATCTTCTTATTATACCACTCACTAAACTAATAAACAAATCCATTCAGGAAGGTCTTCCCAGATTGTCTCAAGGATGCTGTTGTATCTCCAATTTATAAAAAGGGTGAGGTTGATGACTCCTCAAATTATAGGCCTATATCATTGCTGCCTATAATTTCCAAAGTCTTTGAGAGGTGTTTAGCGAATAGAATTGCTGACTTTTTTGAGAGCAATGGGATCTTTACGGAGTTCCAGTATGGATTCAGGAGGGACCGAAGTACTGGCCTGGTGGTCCTTGACCTTGTCACGAGCATACAGGGTGCACTCGAACGATCTGAATATATCTATGCTAATTTTTGTGATCTAAGCAAAGCTTTTGATTGTGTCTGTCACAATCTATTAATGCAAAAGCTAAAAATGTATAAATTTAATGACAATAGCATAGCACTGATAAAATCATATCTTGATGGGAGAATGCAGCGAGTGAGATTCGGGGGAGAGCAATCGACTAGCCTGCCGGTAACTGTTGGGGTTCCTCAGGGATCTGTATTGGGCCCCTAACTTTTTCTCATCTACATAAATGACCTACCCACTGCTGATCCTGGGGTCTCCTGGACACTGTTTGCTGACGATACTACTCTGTATTGCGGGCATGAGGATAAGGAGGTGGCACAGAGCAGAGCAAATGAGGCATTGTCAACAGCCGAAAGATGGTTTTCATCTAATTTGCTCTTTTTAAATACCGGCAAAAATAATACAATGTTTTTTGCTATGAGGCAGCTATATAAGATTGACCTAGGCAAAGGTGTAAAGTTTCTAGGGGTGCATTTGGACCCTAGACTTAAATGGGACATACATATTGATAAACTCTGTAGAAAACTAAATACAAATATCTTTGTTGTAAGAAATCTGGCAAACTGTGTATCGGGTGATGTCTTGTGGCAGGCTTATCATGCTCTTATTCATTCGCACTTGACATTTGCCTTGATTTCTTGGGGACATGCAGCTGAGGCCATTCGTGTGTTTGGCTTGAAGAGACGGGCCTTGAGAGTTCTGGCGGGACTGAATTATGCGGACGACTGTAGATGTGCTTTTATAGACTTAAAAATACTTACCTTTCCATCCATATACATCCTAGAAAACTTATCATATATAAAGAAAAACCTTCACACCTATAAAAGGCACACAGATGTACACAATCACAATACCAGAGGTAAGGATAGCCTTGTGCCAGGATATTGCCGTTTGAAAAGGTGTCAGAGTGGCCCGTGTTACCTAGCCATTAAATTTTTCAACAAATTACCATCTCAGATAAGAGATCTTTTAGTGAATTTTATAAAGCGGTCAAGAAATTGCTACTTCTCAATGCTTTCTACTCATATGAAGAGTTTCTAAACTATAAATTTTAATGTGTTTATTTTTTGTGTCTTTTATGTTTGTTTTCAAAATGTAACATTGTAATTGTTAAATGTATAAAATAACTAAAGCTAGTGCTCAATACTTTTTAAAATCTTTATTTTAACTATAAACATAATATTTTTATTCTTTGTAAGTGTTCTTTATATTAGGTTTTAATGTAGATTGTATTTACTTCTTTTAATTACTTTATCGATTATTGTATACTTATTTTATTCTGACGATTGTAAATACTATTGTGTAATTGGCAAGAATAAATGAAGTTTGAAGTTTTGAAGTTTGAAGTTTTACCTAACGGTGGCTTCTTATCATCCTCCTTTCGCGGAGTTGGATTACTATATATATTACCTATAAGGTTATGCAGACAGACCCTACAAGTAGGATAGAAAGGCGCATCAGCAATCTGTTTAACGCATCCAGTCTACTACCAGCGGAGAAGAAATCATTAAAACCACGCAACTCCAAGATTCTCAGGTTCTATGGTCTTCCCAAGATACACAAGAACAATGCACCACTTCGACCGATCGTCAGTGCAATAGACTCGCTCACATAGAAACTAGATATATATCTTTCAAACTTTCTTAGTCCATTCACTGGAAAAACAGATTCTTTTATAAAAAACTCTGCATATTTCGTGAAAAAACTGGTTGGATCCCAAATATATTTTGGTCAGTTTCGATGTAGAGTCAGTATACACAAATGTTCCTGTCAACAAATCAATTTCCATTATTTCAGACATACTGGATCATAATAATCTTGATAAGAACCTAATAGACCTAGTGGAAGCTTGTCTTACATCTACTTATTTCATTTATTTATTTATTTATTTATTTATTTATTTATTCCAAATAATAATTTCACAACAGCTTACAACAAGAAGAGTTAATACAAGTAGTTATTTGACCCGAGCCGAAGGTATGTGGGTCATACATTAAAATTATATATGTGAAAAGAAGGTAACTATATATAAAATTTGTCTTCAGTATAATCCCGAAATACAATAAAGATAAATTACAAGAATAGTATGTGTTTTTTTCAAAATTTATGTTTGTGAGTGTTTAAAATACCCCTGCAAAATTAGCTGCTTCAGGCTTCTCTTAAAGGATGTAGTTCTTTGGTTTCTAACATCTTCGGGAACTGAGCTATACAATCTGATTCCCTCAGTTAGGAGACCTCTCTGCCCTGCAGTAGTTTTCATTGGAGCAGTTCGTAGTTGGCTATTGTTTCTTAGATTATAGTCGTGGCAGTACTTATTGGTAGATAGCTGTACATTTGTGTTTATTTCATTTAGTCTTGTTCTATGAATATAAATACAACTTTGATATATATATATATAGACAATGAATATCCATCATTCTATTGGGCAAATATAAATTTTCTGTCGGATATAGACGTGGATAGTTAAAGATCTTTTTTATGGCCTTGTTTTGTAAAACTCGTAGGGGATGTATTTTATTTTCACGCGTACATTTCCATAGAAGTGTCAAGTATGTAAGGTGGCTATGTATTAGTGAATAATATATTAGCTTCCTTTGGTGCAGTGGCAGGTATCTGGAGATTCTTCCTAGCATTCCAACAGCAGGTGCAATTCTTTTATAGAGGTAGCTTATATGTGGTTCCCAATTCAGCTTATCATCAATGTGAAGTCCAAGGTATTTTATACAGTTTGTTTTCTCAAGTATTTCACCATCTAGCGTTAAAACAATTTGTTGCCATTGCTCATGTTTAGAGAACACCATATATTTTGCCTTCCCTATATTCAGAGACAGTTTATAGAAGTTTAACCATTCTTGAATAGGGCTAAGATCATGTTCAGCATCCAATATGATTTGCTCTTTGCTGTTACTGAAGTATACTAAACATGTGTCATCAGCATATAGCTGTATTTGTCCTCTTAATGGTAGTTTGGAAATCGAATTAACATAGATAAAAGAAATTCACAGGATTATCCAGAATTATGATCACGCCAGGTTTGTTCCATTGCTTATATGCCAGAGACTATTTAAACTGACTTTTGACGAAAAAGAGGGCCTAACTGGATATTTAATCTGCACGTACATGCATAAAATTCCACATGAAGAAGCTCAAATCACACTAGGTTCTTCTGTAAATTCAGAAATTATGAGAGGTAATACTTTTTTAGAGAACACAATGCTTTCTGGATCGGGTTAATGGTTCTAAACATACAATCAATAAGAAACAAGATTAAAGAACTGGAACTTTTTCTTAACGATCTTGACTACCCGGATTTACTACTTTTTACCGAGCACTGGCTTAACGATGAAGAACCGCTATTCGTCCACAATTATAGTGTTTTGTCAAGATTTTCTAGGAGGTCTTCTATACATGGAGGTACTTTGATATTGGTTCACAACAGGTTTTTGGATAGGTGTAAATTTATTAATTATTGTCAGCTTGATTATTTAATAGTGGAAAAGGAATCTGAATTTTCTGTGGTCCATTCAGAAAGGTTAAACTTGTTTATTGTTTGCCTCTACAGACCACCCAATTTGTAAATTTCATTTATAGATTAGAAATAGTTTTATCTGGGTTGCCTATACATGCACGTATAGT
This sequence comes from Kuschelorhynchus macadamiae, assembly GCA_030620095.1. NCBI lineage: Eukaryota > Metazoa > Arthropoda > Insecta > Coleoptera > Curculionidae > Kuschelorhynchus > Kuschelorhynchus macadamiae. Next base: position 379,313 of record JAUTXW010002504.1, read on the forward strand.
AATTGCCGGAGATTTTAATATAGATTTTTCTGATAAGTGCCACAGAAATTTTAATTTAGTAAATAATTTGTTGGACTCGTTTGGCTTATATATGCATGTAGAGGCACCTACTCGTATTACGGGGCACTCAGCCACTATTCTGGACTATCTATGTTCCAATTTTGATAGAAACCTTATCGATTGTAATGTTAGGAGCGCCGGACTTTCTGACCACGAGGTGGTAATATGCAATATTGAGATTGAAACCAAGGCGCCTAAATCTCAAAAGCGACGTGGCAGACTATTCACAACTCGTAATTTTAATAGGTTTTCGCGACTGTGCAACGACTTAAATTGGGGTGATATTCTTAGTTTCGCAGATCCATTAGACAGGTTTCATACAATTATAGTTAAGATATTTAAAACTAGTTTCCCCTTAATATATTTAAAAAACAAAAGAAAAAAGAAGAGATGGTTTACTGCAGGCTTACGAGTATCCGCGAGGAATTTGCGTTCTCTGCATACTCTAAGGAAGTATTTTTCAGACAATTTATATTTTGTGACTTATTTTAATAAGTACCGTTTGCTATATAGGAAAGCTATTAAAGCAGCTAAGCAAAATTATTTTTCCAACCGGATCTTACTTGCTAATAATAAGCAAAAGGAGAGTTGGTTAATTGTCAATGACTTGATTGGTGGTGGAAGGGAAGTGGATGATAAGAACCACAACCTAAACCCAGATACATTAAACACTTTTTATTGCTCTCTCGCCTCAAACTTATCAAGTCCTATTACTCCGCATAATAATGCTTTAAATTATTTCAATTTATCAGTAGATGAAACATTCTATTTTTACCCTACGAATGTGTTTGAAATTAGAGAAGTTTTCGGTACCATAAGGAACAAAAATGCTTCTGGATATGATGATATTTCAGTGAGAGTTTTTGCTGCACTTCCTGGTCATGCATGACAAATGTTTGCTGAGGCCATTAACGGGTCGTTCCTTACGGGCTACTTCCCTTCTTGCTTGAAAATGGCAACAATATTTCCCTTGTTTAAGGGAGGAAGTTGTGAGGAACCAACTAATTTTAGACCCATTTCCATGTTACCGACAATGTCCAAAATCATAGAAAAGTTCGTGAAAAAGCGGGTCATTGGCTTCTTGGACAGGTATAATATTCTTAGCAGCGTTCAGTTTGGGTTTCAGTCATCTAAAAACACCGGAGATGCGATTTTTGCATTTCTAGAAGACTTGTACTTGGGGCTGAACGATGGAGAGTGTGCCGCGGCGGTGTTTTGTGATCTATCAAAGACATTCGGCTGTGTGGATCATGGAATACTGCTGCGCAAGCTTGAAATCTATGGCTTCAGGGGCATCTCACTGAAATGGTTTCAGTCATATTTATCTGAACGTTATCAAACTATTCTTGTGAATGGCCAACACTCTAAACCTTTAAGAACCACAGCAGGTGTTCCACAGGGATCGGTGTTGGGACCCTTACTCTTTTTGCTGTATGTCAATGATCTGCCACAGTTGAACATTTTGGGAAGATTCACAGTGTTTGCGGATGACACCACCATTCTCTGGCGCCACAAGGATACTGAGATCCTTGAGGAACTTATAAAAACAGACCTAGTTACTATCAAGGAATGGTGTGATGCTAACTACTTGTCTCTTAATATTTCAAAAACAAACATTGTTTCCTTTAAATGTCATATTAATAATATCGTTTTGCAAGATCAAATTGTTGAGGCTCTGCAGGAGAATAAATTTCTTGGCTTATTTATCGATGCTAAGTTAAAATTTGAAACGCATATTCTTCAACTTAATAAAAAACTCTCAAGAGGCTGCTACGCAGTGAGATTCGTAGCAAGCGAATTGAATTTATCAATGGCAAGAAGTGTTTATTTTTCACTGGTGGACTCTCACTTGAGATATGGCATCTGCTTCTGGGGATCCTGTCCCAAATTTTTATTTGACTCGGTCTTTTTATTACAAAAGAGAGCTGTTAGGTTTATGTGTGGAGCAAAGGCTCGTGACTCCTGTAGGCCATTATTCATACAGCATAAAATTCTGACCCTTGCTTGTTTGTTTGTCCTGGAGGCAGTATCTATGATCAGGAAGAAGGTGGAGCTCAGATCATTTATTAATTACCCTCTACCTACCACTCATGTAGTATCTCTACCAATTCCTTCATCAACCTTAACTAAAAATTCAATTTTTTATAATGGTAGAAAGTTATTTAACTCCCTTCCAGCTCACTTAAGACAAATTCAGTAATATAAGTTATTTAAAAGAAGGGTCCATAAAATGCTGGTTGCGAAGGCCTATTACACAGTTGATGAGTTTTATAATGATAATCAGAATTAGCCAATGTCTTAATTAGGAATTAGTTATATCTGTATTTGCGCCTTATTATTCTGCACCTGGATTTATTTTGTAATATTGTCTCTGCGTTTTTTACAACTTTTATGTTTTTTTTTTTTGTTAACACTGTACATTTTAAGTCCTAACACTGGAACCTGTGGTGGAAGATAGATCAAAATACAAGAGTTCTAACCACACTACACCACAACTTGTTACGTTCTGGACGCGCGTTTCGCTAACCAAGTTAGCATCATCAGCAGATGATATAATCTGCTGATGATGCTAACTTGGTTAGCGAAACGCGCGTCCAGAACGTAACAAGTTGTGGTGTAGTGTGGTTAGAACTCTTGTATTTTGAACTGTACATTTTTTAATTTCATGACCGTTTTTATATTTTAGTATTGTCATATAAATCTCTGTAGTTGTAGTTATATGATTATTGTTTAGTTAAGCTTTGTCAATGAAAATGTTTGATTTTTATGATATTAAAGCTTTTTTTGACTTTGACTTGACTAAAAAAAAGAGTCGGTCCCAGAATAGAACCCTGCGGGACTCCACAAGTAATGTCTTCAACACTGCTACTTATTTTGTTCACGCACACACTTTGAGTTCGACCTGACAGATAGTATTTAAACCATGAGAGCGGTTGGCCTCTGATTCCCAGTGAATCTAGTACAGTTAACAGGAGCTCATGGTTAACTGTGTCAAAGGCTTTTTTAAGATCAAGTGAGACAAAGACACTTGCCATTCCCTTGTCCACATTATCTACTATTGATGTAATTAAATCCGTTGTGGCTGTAGATGTATTGCAGCCCTGTCTAAATCCAAATTGACCCACAAAAAAGAAATTTTCATTGTTTAAAAAACGTAAAAGTCTATTGTTTGCACAAGTTTCAAGCACTTTTGAGATCACGGAGAGTAAAGAGATTGGTCGGTAATTTTCAGGTAGCGCAGCATTACCACCTTTATATATTGGGATCACTTTTGCTATTTTGAGTGAGTGGGGAACCACTCCTTTCATGAATGTAAGGTTTACTAAGGAACTCAGTATGCTGGACATTTGATGGTTGTGTTCTTTAACCACTTCAGTTGAAATTTTGTCAATGCCGGGGCTTTTGCCACACTTTAGATGATCTATTATATTAATTATCTCGGCTGGTTCTGTGGGTTTCCAATAAAATATGTTCCTTGTAGTGTACAGTGGGGGAATATAGTTGTTTGTTTGAATAAACTGCGCCAGCCTTGGACCTACACCTACAAAGTATTTGTTAAGTTCAGAAGCAATACTTGGTGTGTCTACATACAATTTATTTTCACTACTCAGTTCACTTATCTCTACTGGCCTTTGTATATTTTTATTATGTACAATATTATTTAAAACTTTCCAAAGCTTTTTTGTATTTCTTCCTGCTAAGCCTATTTGTTGTTCATAGTATTGCTTCTTGCAATTCTCAATTGACAGTTTTAGAGTGTTTTGGGAATCTTTATACATGTTATGTAAGAAATCACTTCCAGGGAACTGTTTATGTCTTTTATAATGGTAATCCCTACTTTTTAATAGATTATATATATTTACATTAAACCACGGGGCACTGTTCTTTCTGAATCTCTCACGAAATGTTCTTTGTTTTAAGTTGTTTGTATATGAACGGACAACTTCATCACATAAACTGTCTGGATCAGTCCAGTCTATCCTTAGTATATTTTCAAGTCTATTTTGAAACGTCACTTTGTCTAGTTCAGTCATAATATACGTTTTTGTAACCTCTGCGCTGCTCTATTGTTCAATTGAAGAAATTGAAATCTGTGATCCCCAAATATACCTTCAACCAATGTCAGTCTTGCTTGTGTATCAGTATTTGAGCTATTGTTATACAAAACATGATCAATCAACGTTTCTGTATCTGGAGTTACTCGTGATGGAATAGATTTGTTAAAAATTGTCAATCCGTTACTGCTCAGGGAAATTTCAAATGCTTGTTTTTGATTGTTGTCTACCAGTAGATCAATGTTGAAGTCACCCAGTATCCAGATGTCTCTACGCAAGGCACTAATAGCTTCCAGTTTTGTGTCTAGAACCTCCATAAATGTATTAAAGTCAAAGTCATTTGGCCTATAAACACCTCCTATAATGAGATTGATATCTTCCACCGACAAAAAAAGCATAGAGCAGTTATCCTGATATCTGCAGACTTCCTTATACTTATAACAATCTTTCAGTAGTATATTTTTCAAGGAACTTTTTATGAACAAACTTCAGGGTCAGCTATGGGATCTGCTCTATCACCTGTGGTAGCGAATATCTTTATGGAAGCCTTTGAAGATATTGCTCTAACATCCGCTCCACTAAAATCAAAACACTGGTTCAGATATGTAGATGATACTTTTGTAGTATGGCCTCATGGACAGATAATTTCTGGATCACCTCAATCAACATCATAATATCAAGTTCACAATGGAAATTGAATCTAATGAGACAATTCCCTTTCTAGATGTATATGTTCAAAGGAAGGAAAATGGTACACTGGGACATTCTGTGTAGAGAAAACCGACGCATACAAATAGATACTTAAATACAAATTCCCATCACCACCCAGCACAAAAGAAATCAGTTATTAACTCACTAGTATTTAGAGCCATTTCGATTTCTGATGATTCTCTAACACCGGAAACATTGAAACTGACCGAAGCTCTCAGAGGGAATGGCTATTGCACTGAAGATATTACGCATTCAATTAAAAAATATAGTAATCCAACTCCGCGAAAGGAGGATGATAAGAAGCCACCGTTAGGCAGTGTTGTTCTTCCTTACATACATGGCACTACAGACAAAATAGGACGAATACTTCGATCGTCCAACATACGTACAATCTTCAATACACATAAGAAGATTAGACAATGCTTGCCAATCGATGTATTTTTTCTTGTAGAATCCAAAAATATCATCGAAAAAATATTTGAACCAGAAACAAAAGAGTTACGCTATGCATCAGGTGTTTTTTAAATGGAATGTATCGTTTTTTATATGATTTTTGGAAAGAGTGATTTTTTTTACGTCCGTTCTGATTAAAAGATTTGATTTTGCGATAGCTGTTTATATTACATTTTAATGTTTTACAAACTAAAATTTTAGCTTCACCTGTTTAAAATATACGATAGGTTGGTATAGGTGATCAAGGTAAAATGACGTTTGAATGCTTTGTCAATAAAAATTGACATTATTTTAATTATTGTCGAAGTCTTCACCTGAAAAATATATATTTGACTCTGATCGAAATGAAATACTCTTTGGACGAGAGACTACAGATTGTTATGCTATTTTACAAGTGCCAAGAAAATGCAAGAGAAGCAAGAAGAAGATTTATTGCAAATTTTCATAGAAATATATCCATCAATACAATTCTAAGGATAAAAAACCTATTTGAGGAAAATAAAACTTTACATGATAGAAAAAGAAATATACAAAGAAGAAGAAATCGAGACCAGGCCATTATAAATTATTTTAAAGTTAATCCAACCAAATCTATTTCGGATGCAGTTCGGGAAGTTCAGTACGGTGTGGCGGTGTAAGGCGCAGAAGAGTTACCCGAGGGACTGTTCACAGGACTCTGAAAATTCATAAATTTAGGCCTTTTCGTATCCTTCCACTTCAGCACCTAACACCGGCACAAAAAGAACTTCGCTTCCAATTTGTTTCCCAAATGGTAATTCGGCAAGAAAACGAAGACCCTGATTTATTCAAAAATATTGTGTGGACCGACCAAGCTACTTTCACAACATCGGGAGTATTCAACAGACATAATAGTCACCACTGGGCCGTTGAAAATCCAAAAAAGTTCCAGACTTAAATTTCAAGGGAGGAATTCTATTCATGTTTGGTGTGGGATAAAAAACAATAAAATTTTGGGACCAATATTTTTTAACGGGACTTTAAATGGGCACAGATATTATGAGTTTTTAGAAAACGAAATTGAAAATTTTTTGGAAAACTTACCATTGGCAGAATATCAGAATTTAATTTGGCAACATGATGGGGCGCCTCCTCATGCCGTGCATGATGTGGTTCAATTTTTAAATCGGCGCCATAACGAATGGATAGGGCGAAATGGAACATATGCTTGGCCGCCCAATAGCCCCGACCTCTCAGTTTTGGATACATTTCTTTGGGGCCATTTGAAGAACGTCGTATACAGACAACGAAACGAAAATATTCAAGAGATCATGGGAAAAATTGTCGATGAAATAAACCGCCTTAACCAGGAAAATCATATTGTAACAGCAAGTTTAGGAAGGCTACAAAGGGGTTATCGATGTTGTTTCGAGAAAAACGGCGGTCACATTGAAAACTTATGTTATTAGTAGTTTTATTTTATTATTTAATAATTATTTTTTATTGAATTTCTTTTTCTATCATGTAAAGTTTTATTTTCCTCAAATAGGTTTTTTATCCTTAGAATTGTATTGATGGATATATTTCTATGAAAATTTGCAATAAATCTTCTTCTTGCTTCTCTTGCATTTTCTTGGCACTTGTAAAATAGCATAACAATCTGTAATCTCTCGTCCAAAGAGTATTTCATTTCGATCAGAGTCAAATATATATTTTTTAGGTGAAGACTTCGACAATAATTAAAATAATGTCAATTTTTATTGACAAAGCATTCAAACGTCATTTTACCTTGATCACCTATACCAACCTATCGTATATTTTAAACAGGTGAAGCTAAAATTTTAGTTTGTAAAACATTAAAATGTAATATAAACAGCTATCGCAAAATCAAATCTTTTAATCAGAACGGACATAAAAAAAATCACTCTTTGCAAAAATCGTATAAAAAAACGATACATTCCATTTAAAAAACACCTGACGCATAGCGTAACTCTTTTGTTTCTGGTTCAAATATTTTTTCGATGACATTTTTGGATTCTACAAGAAAAAATACATCGATTGGCTATTTTGAATTTTTCCAAAATACAAGGAAGGTCGAAAATAGGTCCCTGTTCAGTCCTCGCTGGAACACCCTGTACCTTTTCAAACAAAAAGAATATATAAAATTCCTTGCTCCTGTGGAGAAGTGTATGTGGGAGAAACAGGATGCTTAATATCAACTAGACTTAAGGAACATGAATGATGTATTAAAAAGAAACAAATTGTTCAATCTGCTGTAGCTGAACACCAGCATACCACCGGCCATATTATAAATTTAAAGGAAACGAAGGTTCTAGCATCGGTTCCAGGATTTTATAAACGAAAAATTAGGGAATCTATTGAAATTTTCAATGGTTCGGCGAGCACAAGGCGGGTATAAAGCCAGCCTGAATCTCTCTGAACTCATTCAGTGTTCAGATCTCGTGGAGTAAAGATCCCTGAAGATGCCTCGTGCAATCGAAGACGAAACGTCGGATAGTAATTCCAATTTGACACGGTCTAATCCCAAGAATCATGATTTCTGACTTATAAATATATTTAAAAGAAATAAATTAATAGTATATTGACTTACTTTTCAGAATCCATGGCTAACAGTGGAATATCACTTTCCGGAATTCTCTCAAATAATTTCAGGACATCTATAGGAGTTAAAAGATGTGAAACACTATTCCCTAATGCAGATTGAATATCTGGATTACTTTCAATCGCCGAACTGAATTCATTCGATAATTTCTCCATTAACTTTTCCTTATCTTTTTCACGGTATACTTCATGTACTATTTTTAGAATCGTATTGTTGGTACTGCCCTTTGCGGCTGTCATTTTCTTTACAAAGCCATTAGTTGACTTGCAATTTGGACATTTTGTAATTCTTTTGCACTTTTCAATGATATTCTTTCGGATAGCCTTCTTGGTCATATAACTGAGATTTTGACTAGACAATCTAAATCTGTACTGGTTCTTTTTGGATTCGTCAAGCAATACGTGAGCACATTTCTTGCAAATCGTTTGTAATACATTTATGATAGTTCGAAAATATCCAACATGAAAAACTGGGAGCTCTAAATCTATGTAGCCAAAGTGTCCCACACATTCATTTATATTTTTCCCACAAGTCTGACATGGAGAATCTTTGGCATTTGTTCCCTACAAAAGAGAAAGCAAAATTTCTGAATTAACAATTGACACCCAATAAATCAAAATCGTTTATTTCTTCAATTTAAAAGTGTAGTGCAATAACTGAAGAAAAGATCAATGATACAAAAAAACACTAATCTATACATATACACTTAAACATAAAAATATATAAATAGAAAAAATAACATAGATATTCCTTAAACTAAACTCCTGCAACGAATAACAATTCTTTTCAAGGAGATGTTTCTTTAGATGATTTTTGAATATGTTAATATTAATAGCATTTCTAATATGATCGTTTAGCTTCTTATATAAATCACAACCTTAAAAAAATATATTTTTGATAAGCCGCAGATCTATGATGTTCCGGTAATAAAAGTGTTTTGTGTCGTGTTTCATAACTATGACCAGTTCTAAGACTTTGAAACAATGTTTTGTTCTTATACACAAAACAGCAAAAATCGTAAATGCATATTCCTGTCACAGTTAGTATTTTAAGTCCCTATACCCCAACCCACCAATAAGTCTGACAGCATACTTTTGCAAAAGGAAAACTCTAACAACCAGTCACTCGAAACCCTTTCACTTAGTCGTGTAGGCAAATTTGATAATTTACTTGAAGAAAAAGTGTTTGAATTTTCTTTTACTGTTTGCCTCTAAAATCAATACCTATATAATTTGTGTATACAGATCCCCACTAAGCGATGTAGCCATATTTTTCTCAAAATTGGAATTTGTTCTTTCAGAATTACCAGTTACCACAAAAACAATTATCTGTGGCGATCTAAATATAAATTACTTGGTGGCCCATGATCCTAATACCCAATTTCTCAATCTATTAAATTCTTTTGATTTAAAAATGCATGTAAACAAGCCCACTAGAATTACTGGTACTTCGACAACACTATTAGACTACACGTGTTCAAACTTTGATGAACAACAATTTGTATGTAAAGTAATTTCCGCAGGTATTTCAGATCACGAGGCGATTTATTGTAGATTTAAGACGAAGCGAGCTAAGTCCAATAGACAATTAAAGAAGAGGCGATTGTATACAAGAAAGAATTATGCTAACTTTGCAAAATATTGTAATGAGTTCGGCTGGCAGAGTATTTTGGAATCAAGTAATCCATTACAAGCTTTCCATACAAAACTCTCCGCCATCTTAAATTCGTACCAGTACTTTTACCAGTTTATCTCTATATCACACTTTGACACTTCTTAATACTTCCACAAAATCCGCCTTCCTCCGCCATTTTGTTTCATCTTGAATTCGTACGTTAAGAACAAAAAGCCATGGATAACGAGGGGACTCAGGCCATCTGCCAGAAATATGAGATGTCTCCACTGGCTTAGAAAATATTTTATAACCAACTCATACTTTTGTGTTATTTTTCTTAAATACAGATCCATTTATCGAAAAACAATAAATTTTGCTAAGTCAAGTCAAAGTCAAAGTCAAATATAGCTTTAATATTAAAAGATGAAAATCTCATTGACAAAGCAGAACTTAAAATAAAAAATTACAATCTAATTAAACTAATTATTTAGAGATATACGACTATAACAATCTATCCATTCACTGGCAATCTTTACAAATACACTAAAACACGGGACAATCTTTACAAATACACTAAAAAGTCATTAAATAAAAATTATATTTTACACAGCGTATCTGCTCGTCATTCATTACCACATCCTCCAACTGACACTTAAAACTTAAAATATTTGTCTTAGATATATTAAGGGTAAGATAATTAGCATCACACCAGTTTTTAAGTTTTACAAGATCGTAAGTAATATTGTTTTCCAACAGATTAGAAGACTTGAAATGCCACAAAATAGTATAGATATATATCTACAGATATATCTAAATTTGCTAAATCATTTATATATATGAGAAACAGTAGAGGTGCAAGGACGGAACCTTGAGGTACTCCAGAACTTATTGATAATTTTGAGGATCTCTCATTATTAAATGTCACCGATTGATGATGATCTGACAAATAAAACTTTAACCACTTTAAGACTGTGCCTCTAAAATCATAAATTTAAAGTTTGCTAAGAAGTACTCTGTGGTCTACACAATCAAAAGCTTTGGTCAGATCGCAGAATACTGCCCCTGCAACCTCTCCATCACTAAGTCGAAGATACAATTCCTGCAATATAGAAAAAATAGCATCGTTAGTACATTTTTCAGCTTGAAATCCAAATTGAGTATTTATTAATATGTTATGGGCACTCAAGAAACTGGTGATACGTTTTTTGATAAGTTTTTCAATAATTTTTGAAAGTGTTGGAAGAAGCGATATTGGTCTGAAATTTGAGGGTGTTTCAGGATCACCGCCCTTAAAAAGTGGAAGAATTGTGGCGACCTTTAAACATGAGGGAAAATGACCCGAAAAAGATGAAAAATTTATTGTGTCCACCAAAATTCCCAAAACTATTTCAGGAAGTGCTTGGAAAATTTTCACAGAAATATTGTCACATCTAGCCGATTTTTTGTTTTTTATTTCTGAAAGTACTCTTTTAACCTCAAAAACATCAGTTGGAGAAAAATAAAGACTCACTTATCAAAGATTTACGCAGATAATCCATAGCATTTTTCTCTGGCTTAATTTGCTTTGACAATTTGGATGCTATTGAACAATAAAATGAATTGAATTGACTAGCAGTTACGCTTGTTATCTGTGATACTTTATTTCTACCACATATCATTAACAATACTCCAACTCGCTCTTTGTTTATTACTGGACTGGGCCAAACGTTCACAATAATGTAACTGTATTGCCACTCTAATAACCTTTCTATAAATATTTCTATATCTACCATAATACCTCATGAAAACATTGTGTAGCAGATATTTGCGAAAGCTGTGCAGGGAGCGCATGTTTTTAGATGACTTTTTCAGCCCTTTAGTTATCCAGGGTTTTCTGTTTTTTCTTTTTAAGGTTCTCATAGGAAAAGAAACATTAAACTTGTCTGATAAAATATTATGGAAACATGTCAATGGATCAAGAGAGTGAAAAATATTTTTCCAGTCGTCTCCTGCACAATTCTGCGAGAATTTTTTAAAATTAAGCAAAGTTACTTTAGGGAACGAATTTTAAAGTCTAAGAATAAACAAAAAGAATCTTGGAAAATAGTAAACGAAAGTCGACAAGAAAAAATTACATTTCACTGATTCTAATCCAACATGTAGTGAGCTGAATGACTTTTATTGCTCTATAGCTGCTAAGCTATCTTCTGATTTGTACAGAGGGGTGACTACAGACACTATTTACAACATATTAATGTGATGGATTCATTTTTTCTTTTTCCTACTGACGCAATTGAACTTGGCCAGATTATTTGTGGTATGAGAAATAAGAATTCTGCGGGGTGGGATGACATGGCTATAAAAGTGTTTGCTAGACTTCCTGATAATGTTTTGAGTGTCCTTAGTGAGATTATAAATCCATCTTTTGCATCTGGCGATTTTCCTAAATGTTTGAAGTTGGCAGTTGTAATTCCATTGTTTAAGGGTGGAAATAAAAATTCCCCATCAGACTTTCGCCCAATTGCTCTGCTACCTACATTGACAAAAATTATTGAAAGAATATTGAAGAAGCGTTTAGTTGCCTTTCTGGATCAGCATAATATTCTGAGTGACGCTCAGTTTGGTTTTCGCTTAAACAAGAACACAGACGATGCAATTTTCTCATTCCTGGAATCGCTATACTTGAATCTGAATCAGAGGGGCTTGGCTGCTGCAATGTTTTGCGACTTGACTAAAGCGTTCGACTGTATAAATCATCAAATATTGTTTCAGAAACTAGAAACTTATGGGATTAGAGGTGTGGCTCTAGAATGGTTTAGGTCTGATCTCTCGGGAAGAGTTCAAAGAGTGTCTTTGGATGGCTGCCATTCAGCAAATCAAGACATACTACATGGGGTTCCTCAGGGTTGAGTCTTGAGGCCCATACTATGTTTACTATGTATTAACGACCTGAGTTATCTAGATATGAAGGGCAAGTTCACTCTTTTTGCTGATTATGCAGCAACAGTCTAAATGAATCAGTTAATAGGGATCTCAACAAAATTAAGAAATGGTGTGTTGCAAATGAACTAACTTCAAATATGAACAAAACTGGTATTCTGAATTTTAAATGTACACTTAATATAAGTTTAGATAACATAATTCTGAAATCTCTAAATGAAAATAAATTCTTAGGACTGTTCGTTGATGATAAGTTAAAGTTTGAGGGTCATATATTAAATTTAAGAAATAAACTTGCTTATGGCTGCTATGCTCTTCAAGTTTTGAGCCTGTAACTTGATAAGTCAATTGTTCGGAATTCCTATTTTGGACTAATAGAAGTGCATCTACGATATGGCATTTGCGTCTGGGGAAATTGTACAAGACAACTTTTTAATGCTATATTCACCCTTCAAAAACGTGCGGTCAAGTATATGTGCAAAGCCAGTGTTCGCGACTCTTGTAGGCCGCTATTTATTGAGAATAAAACATTGACCGTATTATATCCTCGAGTCCGCAAGTCTAATTCACAAAAAATTTCAGAATGAAATCCACTCTGCCTCTGTCAGGACTACCCGGTCTTCTAATACAATTGCTTTCCTATCCCATCCTCTACCCAAATAAAAAAGTTTCTAATATATACCAGTAAAAACATTTTTAATCATCTGCCATTAAGATTGAGAGGCATTCGACAAGAACATCACTTTAGAACAACCCTAAAATCACTTCTCTTAAACCACGCATTCTATACAGTGGAGGAGTTTTTTGAATCAAATTATATAGTTAAAATCTAAAAAAAAAAAAAATAGTTAATACATTTTGCCTTGTATTTGTTTGAATCCATGTGTGTTTATTTATTTTTGTATATATTGTTTTATAATTTTTGACATTAACATGAACTTTTAATTTAAGATTTACCTATTTATTGTAAATTGTATTGTAAGCATTCATTTTAGGCTTATTAAGATTTAATTTTCAGCTTTGTCAATAAGATAATTTCTTTCGACAATAAAACACAATTTGAATTTGAATATTAATATATGCACTTCTACCCCAATTCAATATGCCATATCGAATTCTCAAGAGAATATTTGCATAATACAAAGTCAAAACTATCTCTCGACTACAATGTATAGACATAAATTTAAGTCCATAACAACCACTGAGTAATTTAAAGCAAACTTCCTCAATATATGGTAGCCATTTAAGGTTAGAATCAAAAGTTACACGACATAATCTGGTTTTATCTGCTGGTTTCAAATGCATGTCCGACTCTTCAAATAAATCTAAGTTAGTATCATTAGGACCCAAAGAAAATGTAATAATGTAGTTTTTTTCTTTTTTAATGTAAGTTTATTTTTATGAGACCAGAGTTGTACTCTAGTGTATACCACCTCTGCTAGTGCCTTTAATGAATCCAATTTCTTATTCACCATTAAAATATTAGTGTCATCTCTATATGAAACTACAAAAACATTCTGTGATGTATTTAAAATAAAAGTTAGCAGATCCTTTGCAAAAATCAAAAATAGATAAGGCTCCAAAATCGATCCCTTTGGAACTTTTGAGTTGCAGTACATTGACTTTCAATTAAATTAACCATTACTAAGTGTTTTCTGTTGAACAAATATGATTTTAAAAAAATTAATGGTTTCCCCCTTAAACCATAACCAAATAATTTTAGAAAGTAGTAGATCTTGATTAACTAAGTGGAACGCACGCGAGAAGTCTATATACATCCCCAATACCATCCACCAATTGAAAAATCTGATGGATAAAAAAATACTAATTTTACAGGATTGGTCATAAATAATAATATTGATGTAGCCGATGCAAGCACTGGACAAGTGACCTTTCTGAAGTGTACACCACACAATGCTAAACATCCCAAGTGGTACGAATTCGCAAACAATGTCAAATAAACAAAGTTACAACTGCCACTTATTTCCTGCTTTAAGATTTTTTTAAATCATTTTCATTTCACATAAATAATTTTGTTTATTGTTTAAATCATTTTCATTTCACATAAATAGTATATTTAATTGATTATTTTCAAAACTAAGAAAGCCAGTAAAAAGTAAACGGTCTTACCAACTCACAATATTTTACATGAGAAAGTAGAGAAATACCTCTGTACTTTTATTTCCATCATTTTTATCCCCAGATTTAAAGACTAACAAAAACTAATTTTACAGGATTGGTCATAAAACAGAACACAATAAAGTTGCTTTTTTTAAATTAGATTCCTTTTGATGTGAATTTACTAAATCAGTTTTACTATACAGTAGCTGAGAAAATTACAAAAACTTAAAACCCAAAATCGATCCATTGTATTACGTTCAGAGTGTGTCTGCTCGCGACCCTTTTTGCTGGCTCACCCTGATATTAATGAGATAGTGTTGTTAAATCAATAGCGAATAAGAAAACCTGGTGGTTCATGTCAGTCCATAAATATGTCCTTTGATTCTGATAAATTTTCATCACGTCTGAAGGTATCTGTAGTTAATCCACTATTCAACAAAATCCAACAAACTTCTGGCCAATCTGTTTCTTGCCCTGTTTATCTAAGGTCCTTGAGACATGACAAGTGGCCCTTCAGAAACATACACTACAGAATGCTAAACATTACAAATGGTACGAATTCGCAAATATCGTCAAATAAATAAATAATGAAGTCAATAACTCTAAAAAAAATATGTCTGATTAGCAAACAAAAATTACCAACAAGGAGAAAGATTTTCAATTGAAGTAAAATAAACATGAATAATAATAAAACTACACAACTACATAAACAAAAACGAGCCTGCAAAGTGCTTAGTTTGAAAATGTTATATTCTGAGAAGTGATGATTGTAATTGTAAACTAGTCAGTCAACAAATGCACTAAACCCATAATTTGTTCGGTGGTACCTTTCAATAAACAGCTATCCAGTCTGATCCCGGCAGCACTTCACAGTCAATCCCTCCATTGAACAATTTATGCAAAAAGACCAGAAGTGCCTTCTTTCTTTTAAATTCAAGGGTTTGAAGGCCGCAAAGAAGAGCTCTAGTATTTTAAAAAAAAATTTTTAGATAGTATTAGATGACAGACCTTGATATGGGAAATGAAATTTATGTAAGAGGTATTTTGAAAACCTATTTTGCACATGGATTCGCATAAGCTAAATTCATTTTATTGTTCGATAGCTGCTGGTCTTGCTAGTAAGATGACAGATCGCGGCGAGTCGTTTTATTTTACTCCTGTTGACATTGAGGAGATACAGCAAATTTTTGGAGAGATCAGAGAATAAGCATTCTTCTGGCTGGGATGAGCTGTCTTTGAAAGTTTTTCTTTCACTCCCCAATGAGGCTTTGAAGGTCCTAACAGAGTCTATAAATACATCATTCGTTGTGGGGGAGTCTCCAGCATGTTTAAAAAAAAGTAACATTATACCTGTGTTTAAGGGTGGCGATTCACAGGATCCTTTGAACTATAGGCCAATATCGCTTCTTCCAACATTGTCGAAGATAAGAGTTTTCGTGATTTACTAGCTACTGGGAACGCAGTGTTCAATTTCCTGGACAACCTTTACCTGTATCTTAACAACGGAGAGGCGGCAGCTGCGGTATTCTGTGACTTATCGAAGGCATTTGACTGAGTGAGTCACGGAATATTGCTGCAAAAGCTTGAAGTGTATGGCTTTCGAGGCGTCGCGCTGGAGTGGTTTAGGTCATATTTAAATGGCCGTATGCAGGCTGTGAGGAGCACCAGTGATGTATCTGAACCTCTGGAGGTGAGCGCGGGCGTACCGCAGGGCTCTGTGTTGGGACCATTATTGTTTTTGCTCTATGTTAATGATTTACCATCACTTAGGATTAGAGGTTCCTTCACAATTTTTGCGGACGACACAACCATATTATGGCATGACCGATGTGTTGACAGGTTACACAGGGATACGGCTGAGGATCTGATAGAAGTAAAAAAATGGTGTGACGCGAACTTGTTGGTCCTAAACATATCCAAGACAAATCTTCTGAGCTTTAGGTGTAACCTCGGTGACGTAGCTCTGTGTGATCAGTTAGTGAGCACTGTCCCAGCAGCAAGGTTTTTAGGACTTCATATAGACAGCGAACTGAAATTTGAACAACATATAATGAACATTTTAAAAAAGATGTCCTCAGGATGCTATGCTATTAGGGTTATTTCTAGAGAACTAGATCCTTTAAAACAAGAATAATTCCGTATTTTGAAAAACTTATTGAAAGCCACCTCAGACATGGAATAGCTTTGTTATGGGATCATTGCATCAAATGTGCTGTTTGAACTCTGTTTTTATCTTACAGAAAAGAGCAGTAAGATACTTGTGCAAGGCTGGATGTAGATAGAGAGGTTAAAAAAGTATTGGTTGGGAAAGCCTATTATATGGTAAATGAATTTTACTCAGACAATTTTATGTAGTTCATCTTTGTATGTTCTATTTCTCACAATTGACCATAACTGTGAATGTGTTTTATACTTTGTATTATAGTTTTATTTATTGTGTTGTCATTATTAAATGTATGGTATTGTTGGTCCAATTTTATATTAGTTATTTACAGCTTAAACAAATTTTAATTTTATTACTTAGATTTTGATTAGTGTTTTAATGTGTTTTGTTCATGAGATGTGTGAATCTTCTAACAATAAAGCTTATTTGATTGATTGAATGTCTTCAACAATAAAAATATTTAAAAAGCTAGTTTCATCACACCTTAGGCAAACAGTGTGTTACGGTTTATTAGAATATTATAACGACAACTGGAGAGAAAACTGATGTGATTTTTGAAATGCGATACATCCTCAAACTTTTAGTGTGTATATCTAAATCTACATTTTTTTTGGTGTTATGTTTTGTTTTTTTTACCAGCTCAAGTGGACATTGTTTGTTATTTATTGTACACTGTTTTTATAACAATAAAGCATAGTTTTAATCTGAATTGAATTGAACTGAAATAGAACACCCTGTATCTTATATGTGCATCTAATGAGTTCTAGTTTTACTAGGATTAATACCTTTATCTTTAAAGACACCTCAGAAATTTGAGAACATATAAGGGGACAGTGTATTAGATACAGAAAAAAAACTCTAGTACATAGAATGGTTAACTGAAATATGCAGAGTCATCAGTACTTTACAGGGTGTTCCATTTAAAAAATTTAACTTTGTTTTGTGACTTTTATGTCCAATCCTGTATAATTCAGTTTTCTTCACTTCAATAGATTCTTTAACATTTTATACTATGTACATATATATATATATATATATATATATATATATATATTTATATGTATATATATAAATATATATATATATATATATATAACGTATGTCCCGTAAGTTTTGGCACAAAATTTAAAACAAAATATTCTTTTAATATGTAGATTTGGTTAAACTTTTATTATTTACTATAATTAACGGCTTAGTAACTAACAAAATTAATAATTTAAATTAAATTGAAGGGGCCGTGCTGCTCAATTAGACGCAATTTTTTGTGAACATCTCGCATTAGGTTCTGGACAACTTCAACATCAATTGTGCCTATCTTTCTAAAAATTCTACGCCGTAATTGTTCCTCATTTTAAAACGGCTTGCCACCCTCCATCATACACTTTATCATATGGATAACAATGCCCAAAAATCTTCAATCGGGCGGGCCTGAGGTAAATTAGGGGGGTTGTCTTGTCTTGGTACGAAAGGTATGTTATTTTGACGAAGGTAATTTTGAGTTGCTCTTGCATAATGACAGCTTGCTAAGTCGGGCCAAAACATTATATCATCTCCCACGTATGTTGGTGTACAAAATGAACTAATTTATTAAGACAGTTGTCAATATACCTTTCCGCATCCAAAGCTTCTCCCCTAACTCGACCCACATAAGGTCTGGATATCCCTCTAATCGAAATTGCACACCACACCAAAACTTTATCAGCAAATTTTGCTTTTTCCTTATATTTAAAATTGTTTGGGCACTCTTCTATATTGTCCGTATAAAAACCATCGTTTCCTTTGATTTCCGAGTTGGCAAGGGTAAAGTATTTTTCATCGTCCAAAATAATGACTTTCTCATTTGAAAAATGTATCCGCCTAAGATTTCGACAGCATCTTGGTATCCGTGCTAATTGATTTTCGGTATATTTAGGACACTTTCGTCTTTTTCTATATTTTTGACCATTTCTTGTCAATTCCCGCCATACTGTACTCTTTGAAGATCGGAATTTACGCGCTAATTTTCTTGTAGAAACTCCGAATCTGTCTTTTGCTCTTCTTACCAATCTTTCCGTCCTTTCTCGCGTGAAACTTCTTGGTCTTCCACTTTTTGGAAGATTTAAACAGGGAATTCCTTCTTCACATTCGGCTATAGTACGGTAAATACTTCTGCGTGAAATATTTTGGTTTTGAAAAATGCGAACTATTTCAGCCTTAGGAATTTGCCCAACCAAATTATAAATACTTTTTCGTATTTCTAATTTATAAGACATTTTAATGCAACTGACTTTAAAAAATTACTTGTCAAACTAAGGTCAAGCAAATAAACATTTTTTTGTTTCCAAAGCCCGATATATTATCTTTTTCAAGCCCCTCAATTTTGTGCCAAAACTTACGGGACATACGTTATATATATATATATATATATATATATATATATATATATATATATATATATATATATATATATATATATATATATATATATATATATATATATATATATAATATATATATATATATATATATATACTCCTGCTGTTTATTACATACACAAATTCCTTAACCAATATTTCTGTTAGAATGGCTATGTAAGCTCATTCACAGATAATACTGTTGTGATTCCTAGGGAAACAACATGGAAGGACCACCAACACAAAACACCAAAACCAATTATACAGCTTTTTCGTTGACTGCCGCAAATCGACTTCACTCGGTTTAGGAAAGTAATTAAGAGTAATAATTTATTGCAACCTAAAATGGAAAGAACATGTGTGCAAACTTACGAACAATATTAGGAAGTTAATTCGCAAATTTTATATTTTAAGAGAAATACTATCTAAGAAGCTTTTATTGTGTGTGTATTGAGCACTTGTGGAATCACTAATTAGATATATTATATTTTCTTGGGGTGGTTGTTACAAGAACTGCCTCATGCAACTATAAACAGTTCAAAATTGTATACTGAAAATAGTTTTAAAAATTTGAAAGAAGAAATCCAACAAAACTGCTTTATAACAGTGTTATTCTTTATGATGTACACATAACATAATAAAAGCAAAAATTTGGTGGCTGAACACTCAAAATGATTTTTTTCTTTAATAACCCAATAAAAATACAAAATAATTATTATTACAAGACTACTCCTTTTGATTTTTACTTACAAGTCGTTTGTCTAAAACTCCATATGGTATTGGGGTCCTACCAATATCTTGATTATAAAGATTCTTAGCAACTACATGAATATGAGATTGTTGCTGCATCCCTTCGGCACTTTCCATGCCAAAGCTTAAGTGGGATCTAGAAAAAGTGGATATTAATGTATATGAAACATAGAGGACAGTACTGTACTTGTTCAGCATTCACAAAATTAAAATTAATAGAATACAAGATAGATGTAATACATCAATGAACTGTTATGCTTTATAAAAATTAACTTTTGAAGCTTTATCAGAGACCAGATAATAAACTTTTAATATTTTTTAAGTGATGTCAATTCATAAGGTTTATCTTCATTCTTACTGAAAACATGTTTAATTTAAATTTAGTATATATCTCATTTCAAAACTTACATTTGCCTGGCCACATCTGCCTCTCTGTACTGTTCTTTAGGCATCTTGGACCACCTAATAAAAAAAATAAATTAAAAATAAAATAATCTTTATTGTATAAAATTACAAAATAACATATAATGATAATAAAATCTAGAAAGGAATTATTAGCCATCCTCATGACACTGGCAGCATGTGTAATCAAACCGTAACTGAATATCAACTACACAAATGACAAGAGAACAGAGCTGTCCTAGGCAAAGTTGATGTTAAAATCACCACATAAGACTAGAAACCTATTTGGATTCCACACTTCATTCACGAGAACATTGAGCGGATTGAGAAATTCATAAAGGTCAGCCTGCGGTGATCTATAAATGCTCAGAATAATAAAATTAAAACTCTTTATACATTTCCTTTGCTTGTAGAGATGGGAAGTCATATTGGTGTCTTACAAATGGGCCTTTTTTATTTTTAGAACTAGCAAGTCAGTTTCATAGAAGGAAATTGTTGGTGGGGGTTGAATTCTGGGCAGTTTTTGAATACAGACTTATGAAAAAGGGTACATTTATATATTCTTTGGTGTGGTGGCTTGGGACTGTGATCAGATGATGTCATTCAAAATCAACCAGTGTTGTGTCCACCAAACTTGTGATTTAAAAACAGTGTGGTAGATTACTGTGTTATTTTTAATGTTTTTTTTTTATTAACTATGTGTATTTGTAATAAATTTCTTAAAGGTAAGCAGCACTCAGTTTGTACCCATACTCATCCATCTTCTTGGCAATTTTTTTCTCACAATCTCATTTTTCTGCAAATGGGATTTATAAACAATTTACATTTATAAACTCAATTATGCAAAAGAAATTATGTATAACTCACAGTGAATTAAGAATCTCTGGATGAATTGCCTTTGTTTTGACATATCTCCCTAATTCCATCATCATCCACCAAATCAAACATTATCCGAAAGAGAGTGGAAATTTTGGATATATGGTGGACACATCACAAATATTTTATGAATATAAAAACACTCACTTTTTGGCTTCAGAAATCAACCAGCATAAATACAAAAACACTTTCGATGGAATCATGATCCCTTTGGTGGATCCCCCATTGACTATAAAAGCTTGCCCCAAGCTAGGGCAATGATATCACCACATTTGCACTGTGTACTAGTACAACTGTAACATATCTGCTTACCCCTACACTGATTTTTAAAATGTCCAAATAGAAAACAATTATAGCACTGAGTAACTCTCGATATAGGGTTTTTTTCCCTCAAAAGTGTATAAGCACTTTTCTGTTTTAACATATTCTATCTTATTGTCTACATTTACCTTTCTATTAAATCTCTTAACCTGTAAAATTTCGAATTATTTTTTGGTTTTACAACTAATTCAGCATTTATAGAAGCATCTAATGATCACTTTACTTGTTACATCTTTTTTACATACATTTAGTGTATAAATAGTAAATACATATTTCATAACCTTTTTTTAACAAAAATGAATTTTTTCGGTTCGACTTGTTTGTTTTATGGCTTTGCTGCAAGACAATCGCCAGATTGCTCTTCGTCCGGGGCTTATTCAGAGCTGGGGCAACCCTTCACGATGATTTACTTACACCTTATTCCAGTTTGAAGACGTTATTGGTAAGTTGTCCGGATGGCGAGCTCTAAGCTACCGGACGACCCTTCAAAGAATTGGTTGGTTCCAAGGTGGGAAGAAAACAAGGTATGCTGGCCAGCCTACGCCTCGACGTCAGATATAACGTAGGTTTAGAAAAAATGTAGTAGCCCAAAAAATACACGTCAATAAAAATTGTAGGGTAGGTTACAAGTTTGACAGCAGTTTTCATTTTTTTTGTGCAACATAAATTTTACTTTGGAAGGAAAAGAATTGCTATTGCTAGATTCATTTGGGTATTGAAAGTCTGATAGTCCGTTAACATTAATTATTTTTCTTACACATTAGATTAAAGTTATACACTTTCTTTTTTTTTTCTAATACACTTTAACTACTATATTAGTTCAGTAAACTTTTTGTTCACCTTCACTTACTTTGCTTGTATAACGATAACAAAATGAAGTTACGCGTAATTTTAATTTCAATGTCAACGAAATTATTCACTTCGCATATGTATTGTTTATTTCCTTTTGCTAGGTCACCTGGATTCATTAAACGCTTTACGGCAATGTTACAAATATAACGAATATTATATTAACAACTTATGTATTTGCATTGACCTACCGTAAAATGATTTTTTTCGATCAATATTTCGTTTTTTCATTGTTTTTGTTTTTTTTTAGTTTTAAGGTAAATACCGCTTTGTCCATAAAATTGTAAAAATTTTCCTGCGATAATAAAGCATACTTTTTGTTGTTTGTTTGCTTCAGCCACAGTAAAATGAAGAAAAAATGTGATATAAGGTTTCTGGTTTCACAGGTTTCCTAAAAACCCTAAGGTCAAGTAAAATATATATTATGTTATACAAGAAAAGTGGTAATTTTTGAACTTTAAAATTTTTATATACGTATTTCATCGATCTACTGTAACTTTAAATGTTGTAATTTATTCGAAAAAAATATTAATTTGACAGCTGTCATAGATATTAATTAAATCATATATAGCCGTACGGGGATGGTCTAAAAACTAATAAGAAACTTAAGAACTTAGACAATATCGAGAGTTTATAATTAAATCATAGCCATACGAAAAAAAATATTATTAAAAACTGGATGAACTAGTAAAATTTTGATTCGTTTCAAACTTGTACCAAGAAATAGACTAGAACCGTGTCTCAACAATTTAGATTTAGGATGCCATGGGCGTAGATGTTATCTTTTGTAATATGTGGGATTATTTTAGTGGATTATAAACAATATTTGACACAGTGGTGTGGTTCTTGGCTTACATAGTGCAGCGTGTGTTCGAATCCCGGGTCGGACGAAAATCTTTTTTTAGTTTTTTTTTAACAAAACTCATAACTAATGAATATGCGGATTGGGTTAGGACTGCTTTAAAGAAAGCCGGCATAAGCCGGTCAACAATATTTCTGGTCTATATTAGAACAATTTTGTTTTTAACAAAACCTATACTGTTAAGTGGATATTTGTTTCGTACCACTTTGGTAGTTTTCGCGCAATCACTGTATAAAGGCAACAACTAGTTCCTACTCGTTTTGCGAGCATTTTTTTTCTTAAACATACGGGCCTCGCGGATTGCCGAGTCTTTCATTTGACATCATTGTTCAGTCAAGCTACTGCACTATTCATTACACAATATATTAGTTTGTAAATTATTAACATTTACACTATATCGAGTTAGGCCGGTTATAATTAAGACCACATAAGTCTACACGTACCGTATCAATCATACCGGGATTAACTGAGATGGAGGAGGCGGCGTTGTCAGCACTCTACATATATGACACGCACCTTCTTTTTAACAAAACAAAATATATTTCTGTTACTTGAATTATTATTATTATTATTTTTTTAAATGAGTTAAGAAGTTTGAAACCTATTGGGTGCTCTTAACACATCTACCACTTCTTGTATAAGCCTCTTTTAAGGGTTTAATATTTGACTTATCTAAATTATAGTTACAGTTTTCACTAAACACATTTTGCTCTCTCTCGGCAGAGAAACATCCTTGGCCTCTGAAAGTTGTGGCGAAATGTTATCTGGAGATTTGTTTAGAGATAGAGATTTTCGTTGTCTAAGTTGTTGTCTATTTCTGCGGTACTCCGCGTCTCCCGCTCTAACAATGTAGTCGTTTGGTCCCGACTTCGTAACGACAACATCAGGGTTCCATTTATGTATGTTTTCTTGATTATATATCTCTTCTTCTGGGTCAAGTTCTCCTAATTTCTTTATAGAGACGTCATAATATTTCTTTGTTAAATTTGCATATTTTTCAATTTTTCTTTTATCCCTTTGGTAGGAAATTTTGGTTCAAGTTCCTGACTTACAGGTAGGGTACTTCTCAATTTCCGTCCCATGAGAAGCTCAGAAGGAGAGGGTAGGGTCTGCTTAGGTGTAATATTATAATTGAGAATTGCTGTAAAAGGATCTCCTCCTTCATGAATACATTTTGTTAAAAGCCCTTTGACGTTTTGGATGGTCCTTTCCACCATTCCGTTAGACCTAGGATATCGTGGACTCGACGTGGACAATTTTATGTCATACTTTTTGGCAAATTAGAAAAAATCTAGATAGTTAAATGGTGGGCCATTGTCTGAAAATACTTCTTGGGGGAGTCCATTTATTGAAAAAACATTTTTTAATGTTGAAATACCAGATATGGAGGTTTTGTTTGTAGGTTTGTTAACCACAGCAAATTTGCTATAATAGTCAACAATTACCAAGAAATCGAGGTGACCTAATGATTTAAAATCTATAGTTATTTTCTGCCACGGTATTTATTTCGGGTGGCTAAACGGGTTCTCTTGGGTTGGATTTGGCGTATAATTGACATACGTGACAATTAAGGACAATTTTTTCAAGATCTGAAGACCACCCCGGGTAATAAATAGATTCTTGCGCTAATTTTTTGCAAGAGACAATGCTTTGGTGATGTTTATGTATAAGACTTAGAAATTCTAATTGTAGAGATTTCGGAAGGATCAATCGTTTGTTATAAAATAGAACATTTTCATGCAAGAAAATTTCGTTTTTATAGACCAAAACTTTTTTACATCTTCTGGTACACTATTTTTATGATTATCCATACATTACAAAAGTTTTAATTTCATTCAAGGTTTCGTCAGATGCAATGGCACTTTTAATTCTATCTTCATTTTCTGGCCTTACAGCGATTACCGAGAAAATTTTTAAGTTGGAGTCTAAATAATCAGCGTAGATCGTATCTTTGGTTGGCTCACGACTAAGAGTGTCAGGAATTTGTAAATTTTTTCCTGGAACAAGCACAAGTGTAAATTGATATTTAAGAAGTCTGACTGCTTGTCTCTGTATGCGTGGCGACATTTCATCTAGACGTTTTTTAGTAGGCCGTGTAAAGCACGATGGTCACTTTTGATTTCGAAGTTTGATTGCCAACATGAATAGAAATTGAATTTTTCACAACCATACACAAGTGCTAGTAGCTCTTTTTCTATATGATTGTATTGTTGTTGCGTTGGTGTTAATGAAACACTGGCAAATTCTATTGGATAATTATCTTGATTAAGAGGAGCTCCCAAGCCGTATGGACTAGCATCTAGTGATAAAGTAATTTTTTTTCTTTGGATCAAAATACGACAATGTTGTTGCAGACATAACTAGATCTTTAAGATGATTAAATGATTTTTCTTCAACAGAGGTCCATTGCCATTCAGTTTTATTACCTAAAAGAGCTCTAAGGACACTTGTCTCGTTAGATAAATTAGGAACAAATTTAAAAGGTATTCAATCATTCCTAAAAATCTTTGTAAATCTTTTTTATTTGTGGGAGACTGCATTTAACGAATCGCTCGCATCTTTCGTTCATCCGGAGAAACGCCATCTGCACTGATTATGTGGCCTAAAAATCTAACTTTAGTTACACAAAACTTTGACATAGAAAGATGAGGCCGTTGGTTTTAATTTTTTCAAGTATATTGTGTATATTCCTATTGTGCTCGTTTACATCCTTACCGAACACTAAAACGTCATCAAAATAATAGAAAACTCCAGGTGTCCCTTCTAAATTTTCAAACATACATTTTTGAAAAATTTCTGATGCACAAGAAACTCCATACGGAAGGCGTAAATAACGATATCTTCCAAAGCTGGTTGCTATCGGGCATAACAATGTGTGTTAGAGGAAGTTGTAAAAAGGCAGAAGAGACGTCTAATAAACTAAAGTATTTTGCGTCTGCCAAATGCGAGAACAAAACATCCTGTGTAGGAATCTCAAAAATTTCACGCCTGATATATTTATTAAGCGTACGAGGGTCCATACATATACATATATCATTTTTTTCTGGCTTCTGAACAACTATTATAGGGTGAACCCAGTCTGTTGGCTCGGTGATAGGGATAATTAACTGTTCTTTAACTATTTCATCAAGTTTTGATTTAACTTTGTCTTTTAGAGCTATCGGAACTTTTCGCTTCGCGGTGCATTTACTACACTTACGGCGTTATCGCACAAAGTAATAGAAATCTGTTTGTTTATTTTACCAATACCAGCAAAAACACACTCAAATGATTTTAGTATAACAGATAAATTATGTTTGTTTTCATTTGGACAAACTACAATGTCAAAAGCATTATTTTAAAAAATATTAGTGACTATCCCCAACTCGCGCACTGCATTGAGTCCTAAAATTGAACAAGGCTTACTAGAGTCTAATACATAAAAAAGAAATGAGAAAGATTTGTAGTTACAGTGCAATTTAGGTATATTTTCCCAATAACTTTAATTTCGTGATATTTTTAACTTATCAAAGGCTGAAATATTTAGCGTGTTAACTTGGCTTCCAGTGTCCACTTTAAACTGTATGTTAACGCCTAAAATATTAACTGTTTTGCTTACCAGTCAATTGCACTAATATCCGAACTATTGATAGTCCATACAATTAGGTTAGAGTCTGTGTTTTGCTCGGAACTATCAAAACCTTTATTTAAAAAGTTATCATCATCAACACTCAAGTTAGTCACTAAGTTGTTCTGTTATTTCATAAATTTGAGTTTTTTTCTTACAAAAATGGCGATAATGCCAGTCTTCTTACAAAAACTGCACACCCTATTAAAAACAGGGCACTTACCTAACTCATGTTGCTGGGCGCATTTCCACCTGAATGGAACATAGACAGCCAAAATTACCTCTCTGTTTTTGATTTCCACCTGAATATCCACCTTCTATATTGCTGAATCGGTGTCTAGCTTGCTGTATATTCCTATCACCTCGGCTAAACCCACTAGCGCTCGGAACACCACCACTATTTTTATTAAAATGCCTCCAAATGGCATTCACTGAATCAGATTCTTTACTAATCCCTTTTTGAGTGGGTACACTTGTTTCCATCAATCGGCAAATATTTATTGTTTCTTTTATTTCAAGATTAGGATATTGAAGAAGTTTTCCTTGAATGCGGGTATCACGCACGCCCAAAACAATGCGATCACGAATTAAAGTATATTTAATGTCACTAAACTCGCATGTTCCTGCCAGCTGCTTTAAGGCAGTAACAAACTGGTGAATACAGTATTTCTCAAGTTTTGTAATAATAGTTGAGAGCTTTTGATTGTCTTCATCTGTATTATATATTTAAATACCCTCATCTCCTAACAAATTAAGAATAGCAATTTTAACATTGTCTTTTGAGCTTTTGTTTCCACAATTTCCAATTGTTGGAAATATCTCCACTGAAATTAAATTGCTCTGGGGCTCTGCTTTGATCTCCCATTTTACTAAATGTCAGTTTTCAATCAGATGTCCTGATAATAATAAAATAAATTTAATATTGGTAAGTATTATATTCACGACTGTCCGCGAAACTTGCCAACGTCGAGTCGCCTAAACTGCTCGACTCGAAATTTGCAAGGACGACTTGTGTGATACCGGCGAAATTCCTTACAAAATTCCTGATTTTGTTGTTCGCTTTTACCGCTGTCACCATGTTATGTCCTTTATTATTTGGATATTAAAGCAACTGCACTATTCATTACACAATATATATCTTTGTAAATTATTAACATTTACACTATATTAAGTAAGGCCAGTTATAATTAAGACCACGTAAGCCTACACGTACCGTATCAATCATACTGGGATTGACTGAGATAGAGGAGGCGGCGTTGTCAGCACTCACGCAGGAGCTACATATATGACAATAACCAGGGCTAACCTAATCATAATCCGCTTTTCAAAAACAATTCTTTTGTCAACAATAAAAACATCCACCGCTAGAAATTAAATTCAACGTCGTACCACTAAGCCAAACCTAGTCATACCGGAAAATAAACAAAACCGATTTATATGCTCCACCTGATATTTCAACGAAGACTTGGCAAGCGGCGGGACCCGTGCAGATGCTGCGACGGGAAGGTCCTGTCCGCAATTTTTGTGAAAGAAAGAGCAATGTGTGTATGAGGGGGAAGACCTATCACAATTTATCACCTGTTGTTACCTTCCTTATATCTACAGGTAACCTGGAGACATGGCAGTGCTCCATGAAGGCGGTGAGAGAAGGCAGCACTGGCTAGTCTATCTGCTGGGTGTTCACCTTGATGGTGCTGCTAGGCGACTGGCTGATTGACTATGCCATGTGGCTTCGAATCGGAGGATTTAAGAGCTTTTATATGCGAGCAGAAAACAGTTAAACAGGTGGGGCGCTCGAACTTAATAACACCCTTTGCTACTGACGGTCTGCAGAATTAGCATACTGCTATCGCAGCACACAGTAGTATTTTATTGGGAAATTGGAAGCGTTTTTCCGTAGGTAGCGCAACGTATTACAATGTGTAATAATAACGAGTATTATTTTATTATTATACTGAAAGGTTTAACAGAGTATGATGTATATATTGTCCAAAAATTTAGTAACTTCGTTACAATATTTAAGTCTTCCTTTTTATATTGTTATATACAAAATACAGTTCATTCTATCTACAAAATACTTTGCTTACCAAACACAATGAAAAACTTGTTTACTACTTTAAAAGTTGTATTATGTAATAAGAGGACTGTTACCTTTTCATATAAATACATAACAATAATTGTTCTATTTATTAGCTTGGTGGATAACGCTAATAAAAAAATACAAAATTAATAACATAATAAAAATCTACATAAATGCCGCACGTTTCCTTGGTTAAAAAAATACACATAAATTTATAAAGCTATTACATAAAAGCAAATGGATGCTTTCTTCAGAAGGCACTTCTATACTATATTATATGCAGCGTATATACGAGGGTATACACTGGGGTTTCACTGGTCGTGTATAGCACCCATTTTTTAGTGATAAAATACAATTAAATTAAAAAGCTACGCGCTATAACAATAAATACAATACTATGTTCAGGTAAATCGTTATAAATAAAAATATTGGGTAAGCAAAAAATAGCTTCAAAATTATATGAGCATTTGCAAAAAAATTGCATGAATGGCATTGCAACTGGAAATGTATTAACTAATGGTAAAAATATGCAGTAGATAAAGGGATTGATAATAAAATTTACATCTTGATGCATGAATTCTATATAAGGTGGCACAATACCACCTCATACCAATAACGTTTTTCTTTGCCAACATATTAGAATCAAGTTTTGACTGGCTAAATATGACATAATCTCGAATTTTAACTATCATAACAGCATTGCCATATCTTCTTTTATTTCCGAATTTCTTCTAGTACCTTTTGTTTTTTTAATGAGACACACTATTTGTTAATTTTGATTCACTATGCCATTCTAATCATGGGTGTGTAGAATGTGTTTCAACTTACATGCATATTAGCCTTACTTGCCAATTTTGCAAACTGAGTATTATAATGCTGTATCAAATTACCAGCAAAAAGAGTATCCTTTTAGCTTATACAATGAACCATCCTCTTGCCATTAGAAAAAAAGAGTTTTTCTAAAAAAATATTTAGATAAAGATAGAAAATCTTATTTCTCACAATGACTGCATTCTAGATTGTAAAATAAAATCAGCTTTGCATGTCAGAATGACATATGGCTGTACTTCGAATGTAACAAAGTTAGTATCAGAAACTCAGAAATACAAGATGCATCAACGCTGCTATGGTAAAAAAATAAAATCAGGTCTTATTTAACCAAACAATATTTCATTTTAATATCTTGGCAAAGAAACAAGTTATAAGGACCTTAAGACACTTATTTTTGGCCCCGGAATAACAAAAACAAAAATACACTTTGGACTAGAACAATATTCTACAAGCAGCTCGCATAAAAATAGTATATCAGAAAATTCAGAAATAAAAATACAAATTTAGAAAAAAGTTACTTGTATACTTAATAATCATAACCGCAGAAGTAGAAAACTTATAAAAATGTATATTAATGCCACGCTAGGGCGAGAAATATTCCAAAAATTATTTCATTTAAAAGTCATATATTTTCGGTACTTAAATATGAATTACCCAGTATAGTTTGATTAGAGAGCAGTATTAAAGCAGTTAGAAATACAGATTTCATAAAAATAAAAAAATATATATAATAAATATATTAATTTCTTCTATTTGGTTTGCTAGTCTATCTTGCTACCTTCCACATCTAAGCGCTGGGTCTATTTTTGTATAAAATTTCATTAAAATCGGGCCAGGCAAGTGCACAAAAATAGAAATATTTCTTGAAAATGGCTAGTTAAACCATAAACTAATCCCAATTTTATTAATAACTTTTTACTTTCCTTCTTAAAAGAAATAAACTATAGTGTTATAACTTAAACATTTTCCTTGCTATTTTTTTTTTAACTTTTTTTACTAATATAATGCTTTTTTACACTATTTTTGATATGTAAAAGATACAAAAACTAGATATTGCATAAGGAATATTTTATTATTGTTTTAAATAGTTTATATCAAAATAGTCTATTTTACATAAAAAGTTGGTTTGAGATGGACTGAAAATTATTTAATACTGTTGAGACATTATTTTATTGATGAATTTCAATGATTATTACACATGCATCACAAAAGACAAAAGATACCTTTAATTTTATTCAGATAAATAAAAAAATTGCATATTCATAATATTTTGCATTTTTGAACGAGAATTGCGCCAATTTAGGCCATTTTTACATGTAAATCTCCATAAGAAATTGCAAGGCCCAATTTGCAATTTTATCCCCTTTTTAAGGAGTGGCATTTTCATGTCAGGCACATCACCCATTAGAGAAACAACGACAGACACATGTTCTAAACCCGCTTTCTTAAACAGACGTGTTCTAAAAGCCGTTTTATTTGAAACAGACTCGTTTTAAAAGCAGTTTTTCTTCAATTTGACCGTGCCCTTGCCAAAAGTGTGTAATTTCCGTGCAGTATGAAACACAGATAAATTATATTCTACGGTTAACGTCAGCCAACTGGTCAAGCCGAGTTGAGCACGCCACTGGAAGTTCAACGATTGGCAAATGCTGCAAAAACTCTACTTATTGCGTCGCAAGTAGAAGATAGACAAAGATGCGCATAGTTAGCGCTCGAATTCGTTTGATAATAGACGATTTTCAGTTATTTATTGGCCCGAATGGTTAAAATTGAAAGTAGAAAATAGAAAAAGATGCGTATAGTTAGCACTCGGATTCATTTGACAATAGACAAAGATTTTTAGTTAATTTATTGGGCCAATGATGGGCCGATGGTTAAAACAGGTAAATAAATACCTAAGCAGCTTGTTCTTTTTGTTCTCGTACTGTCTCGTAGATTAATAAAAGTATAACTAACACAAAAGACTCCAAGTCTCGGTCTCAGTAATGAGACTTGTAGTCTTTTTATGTTCGTTATTAAAAATAGGTCTCATTGAGAAATATGGACAATTTCTTCGATTTTTGTAATAAAAGTATAATAATCATTAAATATATTTTTCTGGCAAGTTGCAAGACCTAGTAAGTTCTAACAGCATGACGGCTATTTAGCATATCTTCTTTTTGGTCATCAAATTTGAGGTAGAAAATCCGTTGCCTCGATAAAATTACAAATCGGACCTTAAATTTTCTTATGGGTATTTACATGTAAAAATGGCCAAAATTGCCGCAGTTCCCGCATGGCTTAATCTATGGTTACTGTTTCTTAGTATTTAGATTTTATATATACCGAATTATGTATTATATTTTTAGGTTTTTAATATTTATATGATATATTACATATATTTATTAGGGTCATAAGACATTTGTTTAAATAATTTATGTCAGTAAATTAGGATTCATTCTTTTTGAAAAGTGGTTTTATTGACCAGCTTTGAATAAACAATATTAAATAAAAAATAATTTCCAGTCCTTTTAAAAATAAAATTTTTGCTTACCCAATGGAGAGAAAATTAAATTTTGAAACTTAACCAACGGGTGTTATTTACATTTAAATATACAACGGGGAAATAAAGAGAAGGGGGAATTACTTATGAACAAAAATAGATACGTTTGTAACGATCCTCGCCAGTTATCACATGTTGTTGCCCAAAACTTCACCATGATAGGAAAATTGATTACGCAGTTTCCGCCAAAAGTTGATACTTACGTAAGTTTTCTCTTATTGACATGAAATACAAAAGCAAATAAAATACAGGGTGTTTGAAAATTTTGTTCCAATATTTGGATGGACTATTATACACAAGAAAATATTTTAAAACAATTTTCAAGATACAGGGTGATAAAAATCTATTTGTATTTGTGCCTTGTAGATTCCTAGAGATATTTGACTTAAATACGCATAAAATTTGGAAAATGAACAGGAATTTTAATAGTAATACCACATTAAACTACTGAAGTTACAACAATATTTGTGTGGAAGTCAAAACGGTGGTGATCTGAAAAAAGTTTTCCAATCACGGTTTATCATCATATGCCAAATTTAAATCAAATCTCTGGAAATGTTGGCGGCACATCCAAAAAATATAAAAATTTTTAAAATTATAACACCCTTTATCTTGAGTGCGAATCGTTTCCATGTTTATAGGAACTTATTTTAATATTTATGTGTAGAAAAGCCCTGTCAAACAATTGAACGGAATTTTGAAATACCCTGTATATTTACTAACATAATTAGGATTAAAAAACTGCAGTTTATCTTTATAACTTCAAATATAAAAAGTTAGCTAGGCTTTTTTTCAATATTTCACAAAGTGATGGTTGTTTCAATAAGTGGCAGAAACTGCATAAACAATTATCCAGAAAATCAAGAACCATTATGGTCTTTTGTTGGGAAAAAGCTTGCCTTCTTCTTCTAGGGGAGGACCTACTCAACTTTCCTGCATCAAAAACGTACTAAACCATCTGCTGTGTTCGGCAACGTATCAGGAGAAGATAGAGACACGAACAAAGCACTGCTAGTAAGTACAATAACAATTATTACTTAAGCTCCTACCGCAGGGTCTTTTTGATTACTTCGGTTATAAATGCGATATCAAAAAACATTACTATCAAATCACGTGTTCACAATTCTACGGGGTGGCCCCCCACCAAAAAATATATATTCGACCACCAAACTAGTAATTTTTTTTTGTTTATTTTATACAAAACAGACGAAATGTGTTCATAAATCTAGACGTAATTACCTCTGCTACCTCTCGGGGCCACCCCACTTAGAGAAACTTCTATGAATGATTATTACAAAACCTACTAGAAACAATAATATTGCACCAACTGGGACAAAACCAGTTTAAAAAAGTAGTTTTGCCTCTTCACAATTAATTGTCATACAAAAATATCATCTATGTGGTTAGGCTGGATAAAAATATACACCTGTGTTCGTTTAACCTCGACCAATCCTGTCCTCTCGGGTTCTGAAACAGTTTAGTTTGGATCGTCACTTATTGCTTCACAAAATACCTCCTGCAAGAGAGAAAAGCATCATTAGTAAAGGGATTCGTTCTCATAAAGGCAAAAAATAGACTGGAAAAAAAAATAGTCCAATCAAAAACAGCTTTGTTATCTAATAGTAACACTAGCTTACAGCCATTTTGCGAGTGTGGTGTAATAGTTATTTATACTATAAGGGATGTAAGTAACATTTACCAGTCGAAGACGAGTTGTCGCTCGGGCTGGCAAAAAAATATAGTATATATAGTTATTTATATTATAAGGGATGTAAGTAACATTTACCAGTCGAGGGCTGGCAAAAAAGTTCGATACTGGTTAATGTACTTACATCCCATATAGTATATAACATTTTTCCCCCTCCCTGTATTGTATGTTTACAAGAAAATACTAGATGTATTTTTGGATTTTCATTATCATTACATTTGATAGTATTCTTATTAAATTATGAAGGCAGCCGTGATCCGTTTCCAGAGCAACATAAGCAGTTTTTATTTTATCAACAACAAGTTGACAATTCATAGCGACAAGTTTGAAGAAGTCGAATTGTTTGATTCTGTGTGGACAGTTTCAGACATAGAAGAATCAGCGTATATTGCTTGTTTATCTCTACTACCAGAAAAGTCGAAAAAAGGTATGAAGCAGCATATAAATCCTTTAATTGGTGCCAAAGCAAGACTGCTACTGCAGTCTCAGAAACCTTGTTTTTGGCGTATTTCCACGAAAAAAGTTCTATATTAAAGTCCCCATCAAGCTTATGGTGTCAGTATTCGATGTTGAAGTCCACCCTTTTTATAGAGGAACATATAGATATTTCTAAGTATCCAAAACTACGAGCATTTTTGAAAAGAAAAAATGATGGTTATAGACCCAAAAAATCGAATGTGTCTAACAGGGTAAATAAGTTCATGCTTGAAGCCCCCGATGATATATACTTATTGATGAAGGTCATAATGGTAATGGAAGTTGCCGGAGCGTGCTGTTCTAATGAAAATAAGTCAAGAAGTCATAATTGTGACCATTCCTGACTCCAAAAATGGAATGTCACGTACATTTTTACAGTGACAAAAAGTGACGACACTCAGGTTTGTCATTTCAAAATAATTCAAAAGTACATTGATACAAGATCCCACATGACGACTATTAATCCGGGCTTCTTTATGCGATATCAAAATGGAAACTGCTTAAACCAGACTGTCGGGAAAAATACGTTTTCGTCAATTCCAAGTAAAATTCCGAAATTTCTAAAGTTTGAGAACTTCAAAATGTATACTGGACACTCTTTTAGAACGTCGATAACTTTATTAGCAAATACTGGAGTTGATGTATTAGCAATCGACATGGTGGATGGAAATCCGCTACTACTGCGGAAAGCTACGTAGCTGAGAGCTTCAATAATAAAAAGGAAGTAGCGAATAAAATTTTATACAATAAGACCCAGCCAGAAGTCTCTTGTAGTGCTTCAACAGTGACAGAAACATTGGTTAGAAATGAAAGATCTGTGGAGTCAGAAAATGTAATACACATCGAGAAGAAACGAGAAAACGTGTTTCCAAATTTCGTTAATAATGTGAATAATTGTAATGATTGTAACATTAATATTCATTTCAATTAATATCACCGGATCTTTGTTGGATTTTTGTAATATGTTGATGAAATCAAAAATTAAAGCTACTTATAATAATTTTAGATTATTATTTCCCTAGGGATGTAAGTTGACTTACATCATGTCGTTAAGGGCAACCAATACTTTGTTGAATAACTTTTACTTACGTCTGTCAAAGCAGTGTCAAAATAGGTTGCTTACAATACAGGGAGGGGGGAAAAGGCATTTTTTGTCAATTTTTGGTGGTTAAATGCGAAAATAATAATAACAAAAGTCTTTTATTTTCTAATAATAAAATGTAAAAAATATATATAAAAAATGTATTTAGACTATCATCCAAGGCGAAGTTTAGCTTAAAGCTACTCTTACACTTAACTTCAAATGTAGCACATACGAATAATATAATAGATAACTATAGTAACTAAATAAATAAACCTATTAACGAAAAATATAAAGGTTTTAAGGTAATTTACAGAAAAATGTAAACTAGAACAGTCACACAATTTAAATCATTATTAAACAATTATTTACAAACATTATTATAGGTTCTGTTATCGCAGTTTTCTATTAATAATCTACTGGTACTGACTGGCGATCTGAATATAGATTTCTTAGATAAGTTTCACCGAAATACGCAAACATTAATATGCCTTTTAAATTCCTTCTGTCTATTCATGTTGATCAGCCAACTTGTTTTACCTCACTTCTAGATGTTTGTACTAATTTTGTTGAGAAGGAAATGAAGTGTGATTCTGTTAATGCTGACTTATCTAATCATCAGGAAAAAACTGAATGGAATGGTGTTTTGGCCCTGCAAGGGTTTCACTCTGTTTTATGTTGAAAATCTTTCTTTTCCATTGAAAAAATTAAAATTAAAACATAAAAAAAAGATGCCTTGGATTACCAGATCATTGAAAATTTCGGGAAAAAACATGCGCTCACTTCAATACATAAGACAGTTCGTACTCAGCAACCTCAATTTTATGCATTACTTTTATCGTTACCGTAAAATTTACAGAAGAACTATTAAACTTGATAAAAAAATTACTTTCAAAATAGAATTGCTCAA
This sequence comes from Kuschelorhynchus macadamiae, assembly GCA_030620095.1. NCBI lineage: Eukaryota > Metazoa > Arthropoda > Insecta > Coleoptera > Curculionidae > Kuschelorhynchus > Kuschelorhynchus macadamiae. The sequence continues at coordinate 415,680 of JAUTXW010002504.1, forward strand.
TCTGCAAATAAATCGAGGACATCTTGCGAAATTGTAAATGACTTGCGAGGGAAAAATAACATTGCTCTAATTCTTTTTATTGTAGTATTTCTAATGATTTTGCTCAAATGTTACCTCGGGGAATATATGGATCACATATTGGAATCTTTTTTCCTTACTCCAACAACTGTTGTGGAAATTAAGGAAATATTTAACAAGATAAAAAATAAAAGTCACCTGCTGAAACATATGTACTATTTAGTAGTAGCCTAGATGCAATTACCGAGGATTTGGATGCTGATGTGTATATTGCTGGTGACTTCAACCTCCCTCACTGTGAGTGGGGAAAACTTGATATGGGTTCTACTGCTGAGGCTGGTCTAGGTGCCCCTCCGGCTGAGGTGGATTCAATACTTGTCATGTCAAACTTGTGCTCCTATCATAACTTATACCAGTGTAATACAAATAAGAATTCTTTGGAGTCAATCTTGGACCTTATATTGGGAACCGACCCAAACATTCGAGTGAGGGTGTCTGATGCACCCCTTGTACCTTCCGATGGCTACCATCCACCACTGGTTTTCGATGTCAGATTGCCAAATGTAAACAATGAAAATGAGTTAATTGGTGAAGACTATTACAGGGACTTTGATTCAACTGATTATCCTGGTTTTATTGATTTTTTGAGTCATATCAACTGGGATGGCCTACTTGCCGATAAACCCTTGGATGTTTTGCTTGACATATTTTATGATGTACTTTGTTTGGCAGTTGATGTTTATGTGCCTCTTAAAAGGTTTTCTAAAAGGAACTTTCCCAGATGGTTTGATCATAACCTTGAAAATATTGTGATCCAGAAAAAGAGTGCTCATAGGCAGTTTCAGATTACTCGTCTCCATTCGGACTACTTAGAGTTTTCTAGACTCAGAGCAGAGTGCAAGAGACTAACCAGGTTGGCTTATAGGGATTATATATACAATGTTGAATCGGCCTTAAGAACAAATGTTCGCAAATTTTGGAGCTTTGCCAACTCTAGGAGGAAGGTGCCTGGTATACCTGGTGAACTCACTTATAATGATAGAAAGAGCAGCTCTGGAATTGAAATTGCAAACCTCTTTGCTGACTTTTTTTCAAGTACTTACTCCAGCAACTTGGGTGATGTATCTAAAATTGTTTTACCTCCTTATAATTATAATAACAATATCTCTTCCCTTAATATATGCATTTCAGATGTTTATACTAGATTAAATAATCTGGATGTCCGTAAGGGCCCTGGACCTGATGGAATCCCTCCATGTTTACTCAAACACTGTAGTTTTATCTTAGCCAGACCCCTTTGCTTTATCTTTAATCTATCACTTAGTTCTGGCTGCTTTCCTTCTCGTTGGAAGATTAGTTTTCTTACCCCTATTTACAAATCAGGTGACCGGTCAAGTGTTACAAACTATAGACCCATAAGCATTTTGAGCACTATCCCTAAATTGTTTGAGACTTTTGTTTGTGACCACCTTTCTTCCATACTGGGTAAGGACTTGATCAACCAACAGTATGGGTTCCGCCTGGGGTCTTCGACTGAGCTCAATCTGCTCACTTACAGTAATTATTTGTTGAAGGCCTTGGAGAGTGGGTGTCAGGTTCATTCCATTTACACTGACTTCTCCAAGGCTTTCGATCGCGTTAATCATAGAATATTGATTCACAAACTGAGGGCTTTGGGTGTCGGTGGTTCACTTTTGGAATGGTTAAATAGCTACTTGACTGGTCGCCTTCAGCGGGTTCGCGTTCAGGGTTACACATCTAAAGATATTGAAGTTCAATCCGGTGTTCCACAGGGATCCCATCTGGGGCCCCTGTTATTTAATGTTTTTATCAATGATATTCAAGAATGTTTTCACTTTGGTAACTTTGTTCTTTTTGCAGATGACCTTAAACTCTTTCTAAAGGTGCTTAATAGGGATCATTGTGAACAGCTTCAGTCAGACCTAAATAGATTTGTCGCGTGGTGCGGTGCCAATTGTATGGACTTAAACGTTTCTAAATGCCACTGGATTGTCTTTGGGCATGGGAAAAACATAACTAACTTTCCTTACACCATCAAGGATGTTCCATTGAGCTCTGTATCACAGATAAAAGACCTTGGAGTTGTTTTTGATAACCAGCTCTCCTTTGTTCACCATGTGATGTTTATCACAAGCAAATCACTGCAAATGTTGGGTTTTGTCAGGAGATGCTGCCATGACTTTCACAATCTACAAGCCATCAGAACTTTGTATTGTGCCCTTATCAGACCTCATCTTGAATATGCATCATCTGTATGGTCACCTTGTTATCAAGTACATATAAACGCCATTGAGAGAGTTCAAAGGTCATTTTTTAGATTTTTAGCATTCAAATCTGGCCAGCCCCAAGTTCTGAGTTCCAATATTCTGCAGCAGGAATATCATCTTAATTCACTATCATCACGTAGAACATCGCACGACCTTAAGCTGTTTTATAAAATTTTGAACGGCACCTTACTAAATGAAATAGGTCTTCACGTACCTTCTAGGTTAACCCGTTCCGCGCGGCCATTCTGGGTACCTTTTCACCGAACTAACTATGGCCAGAACTCTTATTTAACTAGATGTTCAAATTTGGCCAATGAGCACTCTTCTTCTTTGGACTTTTTTAATTCCCGCACAGTCTTTCTAATAGGATTGAATCGTCTTAATATGTAATATAGACTTTGTGATTGTATTTTGTTTCTCTGTTCAAATGTGATAAAGTGACTAACTGTTAATGTGTGTATTGATTTGCATTTTGTAATATGTATATAATCTAAACATTTTTTCTTTGTAATGGGCTATATGCCCGTGGAAATATATAAATAAATAAATAAATAAATAAATAAATAAATAAAAATGCCACAGGTTGGGACAAGCTTTCCTTGAGAATATTTCAGGCACTACCAACAAAGACCTTACAAGTGTTAGCTGAGGCAATTAATACTTCCTTTCTTACGGCAGCTTTTCCCCCTGCCTAAAGAAAGCTGTAATTATGCCACTTTTTAAGAGTGGTGACCCCAATAACCCTTCAAATGTTAGACCAATAGCACTGTTGCCTACTCTAGCAAAAATTCAAGAAAAAATTGCTAAAATAAAAGTAACATCCTTTCTAAAAAGGCACAACCTTACGATTCATGCTTTCTTTAGCGTTTTATTGGTCTGTATAACGAATTGAAGTTTATTATTTAGTATTACTCCCAACGATTTGCCAGATTTAAAAATGGTACTTTAATGCCATTGACTACAATATTCAAATTACTCTCCATCCTCTCAGCGCTCTTGCCACCAAACATCATAATCACGGACTTTTTAGGGTTGAGTTTAAATTTCTGCCTTCTTGAGAAGACCCCTATCTCAGACAACTTTCCGTTAACAATATACTCTGGGGAATTATGTTCAAAAACCCTAAAGCTATACCTAAGCTATGTATCGTCGGCATATGATTGGCTTAAAGCAGTTCAAAATATCCGCACTATGATTGCTAGTGTGAGAAGCTTTAGAAAAACCAAGGAACACTATAAACGAAACTAACCCAGAACCAAAATCTCCAACGTCATCCACAGTGAAGAGTGTAGCTGTGGTACTATGGCTTTTCCGAAACCCCGATTATTTTTCGGGAATCAAATTAATATTACAAATAAATTTATTTGCTTAACTACATACAATTATCTGGAGTACTTTGGATAACACTGGTAAAAGACTTATTAGTCTTAGATCATAATATAAGCATAGCAACCTTCGGAATCGGCTGTATATGATTCCTTCCAAGGCCCTGGAAAATGTCCGTTCTCCAAGAACACATTTATAATATGTGTAAGGAAAGGATCGATAAAGGATTACAGCGTATTAACATTTGCAGATACATTAGATCTATTGCTAAAAAGAGCTCTGTGAACTTCCTCAATTGATGCCAATTTAAAATCAAATTTGCTTTGCGAGAAAGGCAATTAGTGCAATATTATGGTAGTGTCATATCAAAGTTTATATAATTGTCTAGTCTGTAGATTTTAGATTATCTGGTTCCCTCTTTATAACGGTCATGCCCAACATTTTGTGTGAATTCAGAATGTATAATTTTTTATTGTATATGTCCATACCAGGACATACTATATTTTACTTGTATTCAATTATCAGCCATTGAAAGTCTCCAGAAACGCAGGCTAAATATTTTAGCAAGTAGGAAAAGTGAGTGAATTTCTAGCAGTATGGAAACCGAAATGGGTGAGAAAGTTAGTAAATCTTTGAAACTAAAGACAATAAAAAGAGAAAAAAGTTTGCCGTCTAGTGGAATTCGAACCCACCACCTTCGTCTTACCAGGACGTTGCTCTACCAACTAAGGTATCGAGGACCCTGTTAGCAAACTGGCAAAGCGAGGCCATACGATTTTGAACGAACGCTCTCGTTACACTTTTTTTTTGGTAGGATCATACGGCAAGGTCCCGGTAAGACTGAGGTTGTGGGTTCGAATCCCAGTAGAGGGCAGACTTTTTCCACTTTTCACTGCCTTTAATTTCAAAAATTTACTAAGTAAATGTTTTAGTTTTATTTTTATATAAACTAATGCACAGTCATATCAATTGCACCGAATAATTAGAATCAATTTTGTTTAAAATACCTCAAAAAACGACAAGAACTAGTCCTTTATTTCAAACTGTATACCACAGAACAATTTATGGAGCCCAATGTTTTTCTGAAACTTGATGAGCAATTATATAGACAATTTTTATTACAACGATTTATTTAGATATAGCTTAGACGTTTTTAAGAGTAGAGTCAAAACAAAACAGGGCTAAACTAAATTGTATTTATTTATAACATTTCCTTCTATTGTTCTATTTTTTGTGTATGTATTTGGATTTTGTACCCGTGTTACTAAACGTGTGTTAATTTTTTCGCAAATAACGAACCCTTTTATAACGAACTTTCGGATAAAACGAACCTTAAATTTTGATATGATCGTAAGATTTTTTTTTTTCTAACGCACCTAAAACTTTTATGACGAACCTAAAACGGTATTTTACCGCTGGCGCTGGGGATTCCTTGAGTTTTTTTCGATCGCACATTTATAAGGAACCTGAAACGGTATTTTACCGCTGGCGCTGGGTTTCACCGAATTCTGTAAGTGGCCGCCGTCAGTTCGTTTCGTCAGTAATAGTAATCGTTATTCTGTGTTATCTGTTGAAGACGTACGTACAATCGTCAATATGAGTGCCGCAATTTCAAAGAAAACCCGTAAATCTCTTACTTTGAATAATAAACACGACATTGTTAAAAGATTGCAACGAGGTGCGAAACAAAGCGAAGTTTGTTTGGAAATGGGATTAGGTAAATCAACGGTGAGTACCTAACCTAATGCATAGAATATTTTATTGGATTTTAATGTTTAATCTCCCGTCTATCGTTTATTAAAATTCGATATTTTAATTCCAGGTTGGTAAAATTTGGAAAATTAGAGAAAAAATATTGAGAATGTTTGAAAAAGGTATAAACGAAAAGAATGAAAAGAAGCTGGTAAAAGATAAAGAACCTACGTTTAGTAGAAGCTGGATCGAAAGGTTTAAAAAAAGGCATGATATAACCAGTGGAAAAATTGTTGGAGAATCTTCTGCTATTGATATGGACGTTGTTAACGATTGGCTGCAGAACAAGTGGCCAATAATTAGAAAAGGCTCTAGGGATGAGTACATATTCAATGGAGATGAAATCGGGTTATTCTACAAGCTATCACCTGATAGAACATCGAGATTCAAAGGTGAGAAACGTGAAGGTGGAAAGCTTTCCAAAGAAAGAATCATTGTGCTGGTAGTGGCAAATTTAACAGGAACAGAAAAAAGAAAGCTATTGGTTATTGGGAAATTCAAAAACCCTAGATGTTTTAAAAATGTCGTACAGTTGCCAGTAAATTACAAATTCAATAAAAAAGCATGGATGAATTGCGGTAATGGGATGGCGAGTTACGATGCAAAAACCGAAGAATCATATTGTTAGTGGACAACTGCTCAGCTCATCCAGATGTTAGAAATTTGGACTGCATCAAGTTAGTGTTCATGCCACCAAATACCAGTTCCAAACTACAACCTATGGATCAGGGTGTCATCCATAGCTTAAAGAGCCATTATCGTCGACTTCTTCTTTCGAAAATGGTACATTTTATTGATAGTGGGGTGAAAATTTTTCTATCAACCTCTTGGATGGAATAAACATCATTCATCTGGCATGGCAGAGGGTATCAAAACAATTTTTAATTGTTTTCAACACGGTGGTTTCCTGAAAGTGGAAAATGTTTTGTATTCAGACGATGACTTGACAGTAGCCGAATGGCTGAAAAAAGTTGGACAGGAAAATAATAACAATATTTTAGACAATCTTCCAATGAATTTGTCCATATTGATGATAATCTTGTAAGTGTCGAATACTTGGATGATGATGCCATTGTTGCTTCTGTCTTCTTCAGTTTATATTGATGAAGATGAGGAGGCGGAAGATGAAGAACCTGTGAGTACAGAATTGAGACCAGTTGCAACCACATCAGAAGCACTTCAACATATTGATAAAGTTCGTCATTTCCTTCAGTCACGAAATACTCTGCAAAGTGTTCTTAATCAATTAGCCGAAGTAGAATTACATATTAATGATATTCATTTCACAAAACTAAAACAAACTAAAATAAAAGATTTTTTTTTAAATTATACTCTTAAGAACAGTTGTTAATGTATCTACCATATTATAAAATATATTTTATGTACCATATATATGTAAGTATTAATAAAAATACCACATCTTTTATATTTATCAGCATTTATGGTTTATTGCGAACTTCGCTTATAACGAACCGTTTTCGCCCGTCCCATGAGGTTCGTTATAACCGAACATTACTGTATTTGTAAATAGATAAATCAATTAATTAAATTGGAATTTGCAACGAATTATTCTACAAGACGTACATGTTTTTTTTTTTTAAATATGGAAACAATTGCACTGCCAGAAGTTAGGAGTGAAAAGAAACTTTTGCAAATTATATCATACCGGAAGTTTGCAGATAAATTTCGAAAAAACAGCTGTAGGAATTATATCATACCGGGAATTTGTAGAGAATACTTGAAAACATAGATGAAAGAGAAGCAAACGGGATTCCAAGGGAAGGATAAATACATATTTTTCTACCTGCAGATATTATTTAGTAATTTTATAATGTTCCAATAGACATCAGATTTTACCCACTTGAGGTATGCGTATAAAGAGAAATAAAAATAAACTTGCATTTACCAATAATTTGATATTTTTTAGAAGACTCTACTATTCAGAGTTAGCTGGAACTGTAAGTTTAATAAAATGATTGTTATATTTGTCTTGAATGAGATCTGGGATAATACTCAAAAAATTTGGAATTGCACAACTGAAAATAAAAATTATCATGCGTTACCTACCTGGGTACTTTCGTCAGAAACGACCGCATCTTCAAATGGCACGGGACTGTGTAGGTTGTGTACTTCATGCAATTGCTCCCTAATTTTATGAAGTTCTTTTCGCAGCCTATCTCGCTCATCTTCCACTTGTTTGATTTCACTCTAAAAATAAAAGAACAAACGGGGGATTAAACCGAATAAGTAAAAATTTCCTGCTAAAAGTTAAAGACCGACATCTGTTTTGTATGATAAAAGAATCGCTTCAAGCTAGGTTTAAAAAAACGAGTTTTTATAAGTGTTTCTCGACGAATTTTACAAAACTGGATTGCCTCTTTTTCTCTTAAAGGTTAGGTTGCTTTGGATATTTCCAGAATGCTTTACACCTTACTTTAAACATTTCTTTCCGAAACTGCAATAAAACTAAAAAAATCTCAAAACGTGCATGCAGTATAGATATAAAAAAATTATGAGGAAAAAGATGTATACACTTAAGAAATCATGGTTCTTAGGTTTAGACCCTGTCAAATTGGAATTACTTTTCGACGTTTCGCTTGAGACTGTACGAGGCATCATCAGGGATCTTCACTGCTCCAGTCATGATGATTGGTATCCACGTATGATGTAGCCTCTCTATTGACGTTTTCAGGATTCTTGGTGATTTCAATAGATTTTCTAATTGTTCGTTTATAATAACTCGAGACTGATAAAAGAACTATGTGTCCTGTTGAGTGCTGGTGTTCAGCGACAGCGGATTGAACAATTTATTTCTTACTTATACATCTTTAATGTTCCTTAAATCTAGTAGTTACAGAGCTTCAGTCAGTTTTTGTGTTTTGTTTCGGATTTGTATTTGCATCACATATTGAAGACTAATGAATTGATGACGGATTATTTTTGAGATAGATGATGGGGAGAACTAAAATGTAAATATCTATTCGTATGTGTCAGTTTCCTGTAAACAGTATAACCTAGGGTGCCGTGCTCTTTCTTTTCTACTAACACATCAAGTAAGGGAATAACACTATCTGTCTTAATTTCCATAGCTAATTTTATATTAGAATGTTGCTGGTTAGATAAACTAAAAATATAGTTAAATTTTCTACTCCATGAAGCCATATTACAAAAGTATCCTCGATATATATAACCCTATATTTAAGTTGTAAAGCAACAGAGCTTAAAGCAGTTTTCTTGAAATCCTTCATACAAATGTTCGCTACTATACGAGGGTATTTTATGTATATTTATTTATTTAATTTTTCCAATTTAACAAGAAAGTATATTTGTGTTTGAGATAGCGGAGATTCCATGTCGGTGGCTGATTTTTGTTCATAAAAGGTCCCTTGAAAAATGAAACAAATGGATTCATTCAATTAAGATTGGATTAAGGTCCTTATGTTAAAATATGTCAAAAATGATAGAAATTGAATCGTCAATAGGCACATTTGTATACAGGGATTCCAGAACAATGATTACTATGTTCTAATGCACTGTCAATTCTGAAAAAGAGAATTTGTTCTTATATACCTCTACGTGTACTTACCATTAAAGTAGTAAGCTGTAAGCTGAGGGAAGCGGCGATGTCCCCAACTAATCCAGCAGGCACACTGGGAATCACAGATCTAAGTTCACTTGCGCCAGATGGCGCGTCTTGGCTCGCACAGATCGGCACCATGCCCCCCCTGGCGGCGATTATCTCACCTTCGGAGATGTTCAGGGCTTGGTTGACGGCCTTTTGGAGGATATCGACCTGGAGAGTAAAAATGCATCGTTCATGTAATCATATTACTGTATGGATTTAATAATATATATAGCCGCATAACATCAGCGTCGGATTTAGGGAGGACTATGGCTTTAGAGGCGGTAGAATGGCTCCAGTAAAAAACAAAAATAACTTTTTTTTATCGTCCCTTATTCCTAGGAGCTTTCTTTGCAGCGGTATATACACATTAGTCCCCGGCGGTATCGGGACTAAATCTGGTGCTGCATATGCGTTAATATAATAAAAAAGAAAAATTAAATACAAAACTTACATAACGTTTCCCGTATTGTATGTCAAGAGTTACCAGGAATGAATAACTATGGAAAAATAGCATTCAACTGTGTTGTTGAAAGGATAGCCTGTACATCTTATCTACTTCGAAAGACTCTTATTACCCGATTTTATTTTACACTCCTCAACATTGCACTCCGGATAGTCAAAATTTCGGTTACTTTCGATATGCAATAACTTTTCTACTTTTCCAACGATTTTAATGATCTTTTTGTTATATTGAAGATAAATTAACAAAGTTTCTCATCACGCGCCAGTCAATTAAAAAAACTGTATTACTCTGAGACATATCAGAAAAAACAAAATGTTTTATTTACAAACTTTAAAACTCCCTGTATAATTGAGCAATAATATGATAGTGCATTATTTTCTTTCCTCAAGACATATATACTTTCTATATATTGCTCTTTGATTTATGCCAATATCTGTCTTTTTTTACGGAGATATTACTTTTGAGATAAACTGCCGCAAAATCCTCAGTGTGTTTAAGTTAGGATTTGAAAATAAGAAATATGAACTTATCTTACATTTTTTATTTTACTAATGTATTAACAAAACATTAATTTTTGATTTGTTGTTGCTCTTTGATTATCTGTATTTTATTATTATAAATTTCCCAAAATTATTCAATCGCATTTCAAACAATTTATTAAAATTGAAAAAGTTAACTCGTCATCGCTGGGACTCGAACCCAGGATCTATCTCGTTCTAGGCCAACTAGGAACATCAATGGATCATGCCGTCCTGGGATCTCGGAGGAAAAACCTGTCTCGCAAACGGGATTAGACCGACCAATTCCGGGATTAAACCCGATTTTTTATATTATATTATCGTAATACATATTTTGCTAGCGTTTAACGCGTTGATGATTGTGTCATTGTGTCTGAGGCTTTGAAAAAATTTAGTGTTGAATTTTTTTATTCCCAACCAACTACAATAGTTTATTACAGAGGACACAGCACAAGTTAATAATATAGATAATTCATAAATGACAACACTTAAAATTAATATAGAACGAAAGCTTTCACGGCTTTGGTCAATTAAGAAATCATGGTTCTTGGGATTAGACCGTGTCAAATTGGAATTACTATCCGACGTTTCGCCTTCGATTTCACGAGGCATCTTCAGGGATCACTGACTCCCCCCGAGATCTGAAAACTGAATGTTCAGTTCATTCATGATAAAGGAATTATCCAAAACTAACACACCACTTAGCACTGAACTACAGAGGACAAGATTATTGCTTTAAAACATTGACCCCCGTATTCACTAAAATGGTTTAAGAGTTAGTTGCCATGGTACTTAAAACTCTTAATTCGCCAGTTATCGTTATAGTTTTGTTGAAATAACATAACAGGAAAATTACAAGGCGATTTACATACCTGGAAGACACTAGCCAAAAGTCGATCGGTAATATCCGACGATTGACTGTCGAAACCATCGTTCGTCGTCACCGAGGCCATGTCCGCTATGTGCTCGAAGTGTTCGCGCGGAATCGCGAGCATGTCCGCCACGAGGTCCTCTTTCTCCGCCAAAGCTTGTTTAACTAGTGCATCTTTTCTTCGGATTTGCTCTAAAAAGTTTGGCAGAATGTTGGAATTATTCTTGTAATAAAAACAATGTGAAGAAATAGTAAGAGCACCAGTAATAGTCGTATTATTATTATTTTACACAGATGATCCGTTGGATGTTTACCCATGGGTCATCATTCATATTTACATGAATCAAGTCAAGGCAGGGCCGTTTTTAGGGGTGTGCCGGCACAAAGGCGGCCAAATTATTGGGGCGGCCGCAGGCCGCCCGCCAAAAACACAAAATTGGCCATTTGATTACAAAAATATACCTATATTTTTGTTTTCAAAATAAAGAAAAATTAAATTACATTTTGTTAGGCTTTTAAGATAAAACATTCATAAGAAATTTATTACCGGTCATTTCTTTTTTTGCTGTGCATGAGTTGCCGAAATTACAATAGAACTATTTATAGCAGCGTTCCTTGGAAAAGCAATAAAAATGATAGATAATTGGTATGTGTACAGTATATAGTTTTATATAGCTCTATATACTGTAGAACGGGGCAGTTTTTAAATGTTTTGTTTTTCTTTTTAGTATTCGATTAACTAGCGAGAGTTTAACAGTGATATAAAGTGTTTGTTGTTTAGTTATTTTTTTCTACATTTTGCAAAAGTAAAATTTCAAAAGAAACAAATTTTCGTAATTTAAAAAGGTAAGTTCTTCGGATAGATATTACTTTACTTAATATTACCATCCAAATCCGCATCTTACGTTTTGGATTTAATATTAAACATGTGAAAAAAAATTTTTTTTAGCTTGAGATCAAAAAGTGGTTTATTGTTAATTTTATGTCTAGATTAATTTTCTATATTTCAAGTTTTAAAAAATGTATAAAGTAGTTTTACTAATTTACTTATCTAATAAAAATATAATAATTATATTTATTTCTTGGGTCATTTTAAAAACAAAATCTGATGCTAGATTACAATTTTACTTATTATTTATAATTGGTGCGAACTTAATTGGGGATACTATAAAATTATATCTTCGCAGATTCAGAACTATTACATAAACTAAATTTTCTAACTTTAATTACCTTTCAATTTTATTTCCAGATGTCCGATAGAAAAACAAAACGTTTATCTGGAGCTCAATATAAAAAAAGAAAATTAGAAAAGGAAGAAAACAAAAAAAAATTAAGTGGATCTTTGCAAAAATATTTAGTTCCATCAACATCGTCACAGGGTACAGATACAATTGAGGATGAAAATGTAAAGGATGCACATAAAGTAAGCGACCCTGAAGAAAAAAAAACACCCTGAATCAAATACAGACATAGATAATGAAGAAAAGATGCTCTTAACCAATGATAATCCTAACTTAAACGAAGTTATCCCTGAAACTAATGATGATTTTGATGTCAGCGACCCATTTACCTGGCCGGATATTTTACAAAATCAAGTTATTGAGCAAATAGTACAAAACGATTTTCAGCATATAGAAAAAAAAATTCCTTCTGATGAATCGGGAAGGAAATTTTCTTCAACTCAATATTTTCGAATTTTGCCAAATGGTGAAAAAATTAAAAGAGCTTGGTTGGTATACTCTTGTAGAGCAAATAGCATTTTTTGTCTTTGTTGTAAAATATTTTGTAAGGAAGTGTTTAAGTTAAATAGCAAAATGGGGTATTCTGATTGGCGACATCTTTCACATATTTTATCCAAGCATGAATCTTCTGTACATCACTTGCAAGCTAATCAAAAATGGGTTGAGTTAAAAATGTCATTAAATAAAAAATTAACTATTGACAAAGAACGGCAAAATTATTTTGAACTTGAAAGGGAACGCTGGCGCTCTATCTTAAAACGAGTTATTGCAATTATTCAATTTTTAGCTGGACAATCATTGGCATTTCGTGGAAAAAGTTCCGTCTTATACGAACAAAATAATGGCAATTTTTTAATTTGACCCAGTGTTATCCGATCATCTAAAAAAAATTACAAAGACCGAAGAATCAAAAAGTAAAATAACTCACTATTTGGGAATTCATTTTCAAAACGAAATAATTACTTTGCTAGCAAAAAATATTTGCCATCATTTTTACGACAATATTTTTCCATAATTTTAGATTCTACTCCAGATGCAAGTCATACAGAGCAAATTACATTTGTAGTCAGATATGTAGACTGTAACGAAGAAAATGTTGTCATAAAAGAGTGTTTTTTGGGTTTTTTTCTATTTTATATACAACTGGGGAAGAGATTTTTAACCTATTGGTTAATGATATTTTGCCTAAGTTTGAATTAGATATTAGGGATATAAGAGGTCAGGGCTATGATAATGGGGCCAATATGTCCGGAAAACATATCGGACTTCAACAAAGGGTAAAAACTGTTAATTCCAGGGCTATATTTGTTCCTTGCACCGCTCACACACTAAATCTAGTAATAAACGATTCCGCTAAAATCTCCCACGAAACAATAAATTTTTTTAACATCGTGCAGGAACTGTATGTATTCTTTTCTTCTTCTCCTTTTCGTTGGGATGTTTTAAAAAAAAATGTTAGTAATTTAAATCTTACATCGGTAAGTGACACCCGATGGGAAAGCAGAGTTAAAGCGCTTAGACCACTTCGGAATCAACTAGGAAATATTTGTAAAGCTTTGGTTGAGCTTTCAGAAGATGTTACAAGAGACTCAAAAACAAAACTAAGTGCCAATTCATTATTAGAAAAAATAAAATCATTTACTTTTATCTGTAGCTTAATCATATGGTACGAGTTATTAGTTAAAATTGACGTAGTCAGTAAATTATTGCAAAAAATTAATATTGATCTGACTCAGTGTGTCACATCATTAAAACATGTACTTAACTTTATTAACGAAATGCGATCGGACCAAAGTTTTAATACTTACATAGAAATTTCATCCAATTTAGCAAATGAAATTGATGTGGAACCAGATTCTCCAGAAGTTCGTATAAGGCGGAAAAAAACCCAATTTAGTTATGAAAGTACAGACAATGTATTAACTAACGAACGAGAGAAATTTAAAATAAATTTTTATTATACTGTTATTGACCGAGCTAGAATATCAGTAGAAGAAAGGTTTAATTCTCTTTCGTATTGCAGTAATATTTTTAACTTTTTAACACGGTTTCATGATGTGACATCGGATGATTTAAAACAAAAATGCGTTGAACTTGAAATCGCATTAACCGAAGACGAATCGAGGGATATAAGTGGCGTAGAACTATTTGAAGAAATTGTTACATTTAAATCTCTAACAGATCAAATCAAACCTATTGAGATTCTAAAATTTATTTATAGTAATAATTTGGTCTCATCTTTTCCTAATTTATGTATAAGCTTGAGAATTTTTTTAACAATACCAGTAACGGTTTCATCTGGTGAACGGTCATTCTCAAAATTAAAAATAATAAAAAACTATTTAAGATCTTCTATGTCACAGGAAAGGCTTATAAATTTAGGTAATAATTGCCATTAAAAATGAAATTTGTGAAAATTTAGACCATAATAAAATAATAGACGAGTTCGCAAGTACAAAAGCCAGAAAAATATTTTTGAAATGAAGAGGTTGTTTTTTTATTGGGACTTACTTAGTTTTATACTTAGATACAATATAAAAGATACCAATTTTTGTTTGTTTGGCTTTTATATTATTTAATATTTAAATAATTAATAGTTTAAACATTTGTATTTTGTTTTATGTTGTTTATTGTTTCGTTTAATAGATTATTACCTTATGTTATGATACAATGTTACTTGTTAATGTATACGTAGGAACTTAAATATATTTTTTTGTTCAATAAATATTGTTTTTTTTTTTGTTATAAAAGGGCGGCCGTTTTATTTGTCCACAAAGGCGGCCGAGGGGCTAGGAACGGCCCTGAGTCAAGGTATTAATTATAAATTAAATTACTATTAACTTACCAACATTAGATACAAAAAAAATAACTACCTAAAAGGACTAATGTTAAGATTAAAGGCACAAAACTTTATAAAACCAAAAACACGAACAATTTAAAATGACAACAATTATAACCAAACAAATCCTTGACGTTCTAGGCTCTGACGTGAAAAGCCTGCCTATATTGATGTCTTTGTTTAACAAGTTCGTTTTAGTAATTTGATCTTTTAACATATTTGTTGAATACATTTATATTGGGAAGACAGTATCTTATGTTTCATCCTTTTCTTTTATTATTGATTTATGCAATACTCATAACCAAGAATGTTGAATGTACGAATATACGTTGTCCGTTATCAAGTTCACAGTCAAAGAAATTGCGCAGGTAAAATATTTTGGATGATATTTGTTTCGAATTTACTGCCTCTTGGTTTTGAATATAGTATAATCAGTATATTTATAACACAGGGTATCAAAATGAAAAACAAAATTTGGTGCCGGAAATCTAACATCTGATTTTAGATGTTTTTAATGTGCTGATTCCAAAAATGCCACCAGATTTTTTCTAACAGCTCTAATTTTTGAGATACAGGTTACCGGTTAACTGATATTTTTTTCTGATAAAAGACAATAAATAAAGAGATAAATATGTACTTAATCGTCAAAATAGAAATTTCCCAGAATCTAATTAACCAAATGGATACCTGGAATTTTCCCTGATCCAATGTTCCTATACTAGGAACTACTCAATACACTGCTCTTAATTACTTTTATACCTGTAATTGGCTATGACCCGATCCTTCTATACCTGCTTGGCTGTACTCGATTTAGTATATTACTGAGTTTTCCCAAGTAAAGTTGTGCTATCATTTTGTGTAAATTTTGGTCGTTTTGTAGTATCAAGACACTAAACTGAAAAAATGGCATCTACACGCAGACGTACCTGTGTAAATCATCCGATGTTTTTTGTTATACGTGTGGTGAATACACTTTGAAAGAGAGCAGAAAAACGATTTCTGACTTTGTGAAAAGAGCTTATCTTGCCTATTTTCGCGTTCATTTAGAAGATCAAGATAAATCTTGGGCCCTACATTTCATATGTAAAACGTGTATTGAACATTTGCAACAGGGGACAACTGGAAAAAGGAAGTGCCTAAAGTTTGGTGTACCAATGGTTTGGAGAGAACCGCGAAACCATCATGACGACTGCTATTTTGGTCTCGTTAATATTAAAGCCATAAATAGAAACAATAGACGAAGAAGGCCTGTAGCGCATTCGGAAGAAATACCCGTTCCATCATTCAGCAGTCTACCCGAACTGACAGAAGATGATACAGAAACATCAACGTCTGACGAATTTCAAAGAATTCAATCAGAAAACAACAGCGAATTTGTGCGCAACTCCGGAGTGTTTCAATCAAGAAGAACTAAACGATCTTATAAGAGACCCGAATGTCTCAAAGGAATCTGCTGAATTACTTGCATCCAGATTAAAAGAAAAAATCTGCTTTGTCCAGGTACTAATATTACATTTTATCGTAAGAGATAATCTGCTGCCTTTTTTCGCTCAGGAAAACGACTTGGTATTCTGTAACAATATAAAAGGTCTCTTAGAAAAAATGGGTTTGCCTGAATACACTCCAGACGATTGGCGCCTTTTTATTGACAGTTCAAAACGTAGTTTAAAATGTGTTCTTTTACATAACGGTAACAAATATGGCTCAATTCCTATTGGTCATTCTACTGCCATGAAGGAAGAATATGAAACAATTGTATTAGTTTTGAGAAAAATTAAATACGAAGAACATCAGTGGGCAATTTATGTTGATTTAAAAATGGTTAACTTCCTCCTTGGACAGAAGAGTGGTTATACAATTCCTTGTTTTTTGTGCCTTTGGGACAGCAGAGCTAAAAATGAGCACTGGGTTAACAAAAATTGGCCTTCAAGAGATGTCATGATTGAAGGAAAACAAAGCGTGATCAACGAACCTTTGGTTTCAAGAGAAAAAATCTTACTTCCGCCCTTGCATATCAAGCTAGGCCTAATGAAGCAATTTGTGAAGGCTTTAAATCGAGATGGAAATTGTTTTGGGTATTTGTCACGTAAATTTCCTGGCATTAGCACGGAAAAACTAAAAGCTGGTGTATTTGATGGTCCTCAAATAAGGCAACTGGTTAAAGATCCACAATTCATCACATCAATGAACGAGACTGAATCTAACGCTTCATGTTCATTTGTTCAAGTAGTACAAAGTTTTCTTGCCAATCATAAAGCAGAGAATTACGTAGAATTAGTAGAAACTATGCTTTCAAATTTTAATATTCTCGGCTGTAACATGAGTATAAAAGTTCACTACCTCCACAGCCACCTAGATAGTTTTCCAGAAAACTTAGGTGATTGTAATTAAGAACAGGGGGAAAGATTCCATCAGGATATTAAAACTATGGAAGATCGTTATCAAGGACGATGGGACAGCCACATGATGGCGGACTACTGCTGGAGCCTTCAGCGAGCCTGCCCTAGTAAACTCCATTCTAGAAAGTCGTATAAAAGAAAATTTTTATGTGATTAGTGACTAATGTAATTATGTAAATTAAGTTTTTGCAATAAATACTTAAATCCATGTGTTTTTGTTTTTTTTAACTAGCAATAGTAATATTATATACTATAACAGTTATAACGTAAAATATATACACTTTTTTTTTTTAAACTAGATCTGATAGACAAAATCTGAGAAGTTTTTTACATTCTGCATCCAAAAATTATCCAGGAATAGTTAAAAAATAGCAGGCACTAAAATGTGTGTTGGCCTGTGTAATAACGTCTTTGATCGATATTTCATCGATTGATGACGCATGGGTAACGGACCAAATGTAGGACTCAACACTTTGAAATAAAGTCCAATCCACAATCACAATTTGTCAGTAGTCTTCAGATACCCGCTATGGTTTCTTTTAGTAATAAAATATCTTAAAGCCTTAGATTAAATACACAAAAAGATACCTAACACAATAAACTGTGTCTAATGAATCAGTTCCTCCCCTACCACACCACACTCTGAAAATTAATCTTTGTTTATTGATTGCGTAAACAAGGTGTTACTGATTGGTTTGAAAATATTGAATGTCAGTCATTGATTAGGTTTACCGATTAGCGTATTTCACGAGTGTTTTTGTATCTAATGTTGTATTTTTTTAGTGTTTAAAGGGTTTGAGAACAATTAAATACTATTTGCTGCCTAATCATAACTGAACAGTTTACTTTTTGTGGTCAGAGTTAAAAAACAGGAGATATCATATTTTGATGTTTGTTTGTTGACACATTTTTAACATAGGTTTTAAAAGACAGCGTATTACATAACAATATACTGTAATTGTCTATTCTGCATGCAATTTTAATATAATTAAAGTAACATTGGACGTTTATAAGCACATAATGCCTTTCCAAGATAACTATTTGTTATGCTTTTTTTTGCAAAAAAAGTTATTCATCCCCAATTTTTTTTCCTGAAATGTGTTTATTTCGAGGTAAGCTCTACAATGAATCCAAAAAGTGAGAAAATAAAAAACATCTAATGTTTACAAGAGCCAAAAATATTAAACAGGAAAGAGGTTCATGTCATACCTGGTTTGAAATGTTTTTCTCAAACTACACAAAAACCTTTTAAACGAGATATTACTTGCCCCATTGATATTTGTAAGTTTTTTCGTTCCCGTTCCTCCGTATATAAAATTGCTGTACCTAATTTGGCGATTTTTTAGAAGACCTTGCATTCCGATAAAAAGAAGTTTTTAAATGAACACTCTGTATTGTTACTTGTTATAATTGTGTTTATCAAATATAATATTGAAAAACCCAAATAAATAATCTGTCCTTCGAGACTTGGAATGATATATAATAATAAATAAAATTTGTATCCCTTCAGGCTATTAAAATTTTGGCCTCCTATGGTTCATGTTTTGCAAACAGTATTATATATTATGTCACAGATTAACTGTGTGGTTATATATCTTCCTGTGTATTTAATCTATTATAAAAACACTAGTTTTATTTTATGAATGAATCATAGGTTATAAAACAGGCCACAGGCGAGTTTTCTAAAGAGCGAGTGACATTAACTGTCCATGAAATGAGTATTTTATGTATTTTTAGCACCATATTTTAAAAAAGTGAACCCTTTCAAGTGCTTGACAAAATTGACAATTATATGTGCGTCATTTTTGTTTTTCAATTTTGAGACGTGAGTGGTTTCAAATCAGAAGTGACTATGACTCATATTACTGAGTAGATGAACAGTAAAAATTATGGGACCAGTGGGGATCGACCAAGACCCATCAACTCTATTAGGTTACCTCTATGAACAGCTATCGGGCGAGGGTGAGGTGGAGGTCGTGACGTCGAGTGGCGACCCGAACTGACAAGGCGGCCAGTTTATTGCTTATTCAGCTTGACGTTTTCGTTGCGATAATTGTCAGTTGTATTTTTCAGAGTATTTTTTTACTTCCTCAAGTGAAAGTTTCAAGACATGTTAGTGTTCTTAAGCCAACTATTATTTATACGAATGAAATATTTAAATGAACCGGCGAAGAAAAAAAAAGGTAAAAATTCTGAATTGGACCCCCACGAAAAGCTGAATAAAAAAATTAAAAAAAATTATTAACTGAATTTTTAATTTGTTACCGTTTAAGCATAAATTATGTGCTGATTTATTTCCTATTATTCAAAAATATGTTTGAACCAGTAAATAATTGTGTTTATAGTATACAGATAGTTAATAAAATATGAAAAATACTTATTTTTATTATTATTTTCAACATTCCCAACCAACTGTATAAGTTCATTACAGGAAATTCTAACAATACTAATATTATAACAAACTAACAATTAAAAATAATATTAAATAACAAAATAAATAATATTAACAGTCAAAATTATTTTTTCTATAAATCACGTTTCGATAAAAAATGTTTTTTTACTTTCTTTTAAATTTTATTAAAGTTTTTATTCTGCCTAAATGTGTTGGTAATTGATTATATATTAATATATCACCATTTAATAAAGATTTTTTTGCAAAATTGCTTCGAATATCAGTTGTATTTAATAAATCTGTTTGTCATGTGTCGTGATTACGGATAGTATGTCTTTTTTCTAAATCTATATTGGATAATTTATCTTTTGTAGTAGTATTGAATGGATGAAAATGCATGTTTTTAACTTATAAATATGGTTAGTATCTAAATAGCCGAATTTTGTATATAAATTTATTGTTGGTTCTAGGAAAGGAAATTTATGTATGTATTTAATAATTTTATTTTGTAAACAATATAAAGGTTTCAATGTTTTTAAATTAGCAGATCCCCAAACTGAAATCAAATATTGCAATTTTGAATATATTAATGCAAAATAAATATTTTTCATAAATTTTAATGGTATATTACAACGAATTTTATATAGAATTCCTACTAGAGGAGATATACTTTTTCTAAGGTATTCTATATGATTCCGCCAACTTAAATTTTTATCCGTGTATAGTCCCAAAAATTGAATGCATCTACTATAATTAATATTTTGTTGGTTGAATTTAATTGGTTCCATTTGATTACTTATAATATACATAAGGTGTCCCCATAGTGTGTTCTCGGTTGATATCTTGGTACCGGTTAGAAATAGAGAGGAAATTTATAGTAGACACTCTTGGTTACACTCTACAGTATGAAGTAGGCGTAGAATTTTAGATTAAATTCAAAAATGTAATAAAATATAGGGTGTTTTATATATGAAAAACTATTTAAGTGGGTATATCCTATATACTACTATATATATTTAAATTTTTTCTCTGTCTCTAACCATTATCACCAAAACCAAGAACACACTAACGGGACCCCTTATTTAAAAATATGTATATTTTCTAAAGTTATACAACTACTTGTCATGTTAAATCTTTTTCCAAGAATATTTTTTTGAGACTTTCAAAATACATCATATTTTCTCAAATACGATGCGAACTTTATGAAATGCACTTGGTTAAAATTTGAACCAGCATCCCTAAACATAAGTTTAAAATTATAATAACTTCTATCTTGAAGGCTGGAATTTATTGTAACAAAAAAGTTTCAATTTTGAACAAAAAAAAGATTAATATATGTAATAAAACGCACACAGAAGAGATATGGTCAATGCCGTGCTAAAGCAAGCCGGTCGCCGAGTGATGTAGATCGCTCACACCGAGTTGGGATAGGTCAAGATCACTCGAGGCAACTTATAGAGTTAATAGGCCTTGGGATCGACCCTGTACCTCTGAATTGCTCTAATCAACTACTCTATTGTACCACTGATAAGCAATTCGTTAGAACTTATACATATTCAAACCCACCAGTATCATAACCTTGTTGATCCTGCCAAATATTCTAACCATATGGCATAGCGTTTCTGACTGAAGGTCAAATCTGACATCGCTATTAGGTTCCGTCCAAATTTTTAAAAGAAGTATTTTTTCAGTTTTGTGTAATATTTTTTAGAAATATTTGATCAACAATAAAAGTTATGCTACGAATTTCTTATCAGTGGTATGATAGCCCAGTTGATTAGAGCAATGGGCAAGAAATTCAGAGATGTGGGTTTGACCCCCGCTCGTACCATGACTTTTCCTGCTGATCTCTAAAAATATTTCACAGTTAAAAAAGAAACTGATAAAATACTTCTATCAAAAATTTGGCTTACACAAACAGAAAAATTATAAATTTACTAATATGGAAGGAACCTAAGAGCGATAAGATAGGAACGCAGCGGCTTAATAATGGATTAAATTATTTAATATTATTATAATTACCCTATTGTTTATAATTAATTAGGAGCAAACAAAACGGGTACTGAAAGAAAACTGACTAAATATTAGTAGTAAGCAGCGTTCTTCTGGGCCTAATTTTATTAAAGTTAAAATTTATTTCTAGTTCTGTATTATAGGTTATTTTATAAGTATAGTAAGTAAAAGCTTAACATTATCACTATTCCATAACATACATCACAACAGTATCGAAACGTGACCCTTTTATTTGCCAGTGGGAATAAACTGTGAAGAAAAACTGTAAACTCTTTTCTTTGATGCTGTTGTAGGCGTAAGCTATCAATAATACAAAATAATATATTAGAATGTTCCTTAACCCTACCTAAAGGTGTAAGCATCGACTCGGCGGTATGCACAGGCGGAATCGCCACGTTAACCTGCGAAGGCTGGACCAGCGGCCACTCCTCAGCGCTCACTTTTGTCGTTACGTGAATACCACCACCACTCGTCATATCTAGAATAATACCAGGACACCTGCTGTTAGTTTCCCCTTAGTGTGTGTGTTTGTGCGAAAGGCAATAAACAAACTGTGAAAGTTAACAATACCAATTGGCCTTAAATTATTTTAAGAAGCTATTTTTTTCAATTGCTCCACCTTGAAAAAAAAATACATCTGTAATATAAAATATTCTTCGGGGTACTAACATGTACTTTTTTTAATGAAACTACTTCAAAATAATATACTACTCGATAAAAAAATTACCATAACATGTATAGACAGACTATTAGGGTCGCAAAAGACCTGCATTATGGGAACAAAATTTATGAATCAAATAATAAACAAAAGGAAATCTTGTGTGAATGATCTTCGTGGAAAAAACAATAAAGTTCCTATTAATATTAACATAAGTTCTAATGTTTTTAATAATTTTTATTGTACAGTAGCTGCAAATTTGTCTGCAGTAACAACTTCCCCTAACATTGATCCAATAAGTTTTCTAAATAGTGTTATGTATCTGATTAATTCTATCTATGTCCTGTGAACGTACAAGATATTACAGACATTTTTTCAGATGTTCATAAAAAAAAAGGTTCTGGATGGGATGTAATATCCTTGAATATATTTTTAAAGCTGCCCGATAATGTTCCTGAAATCTTGGGGAATGCCAAAAACTTTAAGTTCAATGAAAGAAAGCAACTGTTCCGGCAGTTGATGTGTTGTGATTTTGCCAGGGCATAATTATTTAGTTTTATTTTATCGAGTAGTATATTGCAATTAATTATTTGAACATAGTTTATATTTAGCTTTAGTTTAAGTTCCATTATGTAATACAAATGTGAGATAAGCATATAAATATAACAATCTTAAGCGTAACTTATAATTACTAACATGCTTCGGTGTTAGTGCAATTACACCTATCAAATATGTTTACATAGGATTTTCCAATCAAAATTAATGTCTACATCTCGTAATTGATTAATGTAATTAAATTATGCTTTAGATATTTCGAAAAGCATTGGTTTTATCTGATAACTAATTTTACTCTCTTTTTTAAATTGAATTTAAGTAAAAACTCCACTCTACAATACGAAACTGCATATCAAAGGTGGAAGGTTTCGCCTAGATAATAATTTGAGATATTGCTTCTAAAATTGATCCATTACCCCTCTAATTGATTTTTTTTGTAATTAAAAATAAAAGTTACCTTTAATTCACCACAAAAGCAATTTCTTTTAACAAAAAAGGGACGAAATAATATAAGTCAGTTATTTCACACTATTTAGATCTACGGTGAAAAATTGCCTTTTCGTCACATCAATAATTAAGTACTCAATAATTCATTAATTGTCTTAAATATTATACGCACCTGGCGTCTGATCCCCTCCGGCCTGCAGATCCGGAGTACTCTCGGGTTCCCTTTCGTCGATCTCCGGCGGGCTTTCCTCGTTTTCTTCCAACGATACGTTAATGTCGTCCTTCGTACCGGCGACAGTGACGATAGCGGCGACTGGTTCCGGTTCCCTCGATGACTCGCGAATGGATTCCGAGTCCGAATCGGACACCGGCTCGTGCGGTGGAGGAACACCTCCTATGACTCGGCTCGGTTTACCCTCTCGCCGATTGTAGGCGTCGGCCGCATCCGAAAAGTGCTTCCGCCAACTGAAAATAATGATACAAATATTAATAACATGTACCTTATTTAATTAATGTAAGGACGTAGCCGATGCACGCATCGGACAAGTGGCCCTTCAGAAACGAACACTAGAGAATGCTAAACATTCCAAATGGTGCGAAAAAAAGTTTTTGTATAGGGGAGAACGGCAGCTTTGGTATGTGGGGAGTTCAGGATGTAGATTATATATTAATCTTAAGTGTTTATCTTTAAAAGTATTACCTATACAAGATAAAGGAGCCACAGTTAATACTTAAATGTAAAAGGAACTCAATAAACTGACAAACTGTTACATTCAGTTCAATTATTAAGAATATCCAAAATTTTAAATAATATATCTAATATAAATTAATATTCCATTTAATTTTGATAATATAAAACATTTGTTGTGATACAATTTCGTTAAATCAAATTAAATTGTATTAAATAATAAAAGAAAAACCATTAGGTACAAGCAGTATGGGATAACCTGGATACATTATGCCAAAAATAAGTTGAAATGTTAACCAAAAAATATCACATTGACACATAACTAAAACTCTAAAATACAATTAAAATAAATAATCATCCTAGTCGTTTACAATAAAGAAAATGATTACTAAGTAGTTAAAAAATTGACTGCAATATGGTGAGACTAATACTTTTTATAGTCGACTAGAATTTACTTTGTTTATGTTTATTTTTTTGATAATTTCAACTAAATAAAACTTATATTTGATTGGCCTGGTTAATTCTTAAACATCGCAGTCACAAGTGGTGAAATTCTGCAGGAGATTATTTCTGTATCATCCATAACAATGACCTCTAACGTGGACAAGTTAGGCACTCTGAACATTGAACGAAATTCAGTGCTCAGATCTCGTGGAGTAAAGATTCCTGAAGATGCCTCGTGCAATGGAAGGCGAAACGTCGGATAGTAATTCCAATGTGACACAGTCTAATCCCAAGAAACATGATTTTTTATGTAGATAGTTGTAATACAAAATAATAAATACATGTATGGTTTGAAGGTATGTGCATATTATGATAATATACTTTTAAGGGATTTTTCCCTTTCAGTTAATAATAAGAAATATTAATATTATTAATAATGGCTAAAAGTACTACGGTTCGGAATAGTTGCTTTCTTCAATATACACAGGATTTAAAAGTAGCTTTATTTAAATTTTTTGTTTTATATGTGGTATTTAAAGTGTCACTGACTTAGATAATTTTTAGACTATATATATTGTTCCTTATTTCAATAATATATAATTTTCGCCAAAAAATATGACGATTTGTGTATCAAATGCCTTACACAGATCGAAGCATAGTAAACAGCATTCTTTATATTATATATTATCTACAATAATTTATAAAGAACCACTTACATTTCACGTTTGGCCTCGTCTTCTGCCTGTAGATCATACATCTGACTGCTCGTTGTTGAAGTATTTACAAGAAAAAGAGCATTTTTACCTAAAAACACTAAATGTTAAGATAATCGAATACTACAATATAAAAGCAATTAAAAATACAGTTAAACAATTTTAAAAACCAAAAACATTTTAAATACTAAACGTTTTATTCAATAATAGTAGAATATATAGTAGTACTTACAGACTGCATTCTCCCTAACTAAAAGCGTATTCATTTTGATTATGGGAGAAAGGGGAATCATCTGCGTAGAAGATCCAGATTGAAAAAACTTCAATATGAACTTTTCGCTCTCTTTCTGCAAAATTACCACCATTTCTTCCATTAGAAGAATGTGGACCTGGACGGGCGCCTTATTAGGTCGTCTTAACTGTAGGCTACCTTCTAGTATTAGCTTATATCTGTAAATTTCAAAAACATATCATTTTAGTAAAACTGATAAATAATAATTTTTAAATTTTATTTTATTTAATCAAGTTAACGACGAGTTTATGAAAATTTAATAACTCCTTTTCAGTCAACAAAATCATGAATACGTTTTACATGCTTACCTAGTAAGATCAATATTCTTAAAATCATAAACAATTGGGTGATCATTATTCTTAAAGTTGGAAACATCCAAGTGTCGTTGGATTTCCTCAAGTCGATGCTTGTTGTGGGCTACTTTGGTTGCCTCATTCACGAAGCCAAGGATTTCCTTCGAGTAATGATGTGCTTGCCTATAAAGTTAGGAATTAGATATTTTTTTTAAACCAAGTCCATTTTTCAATAAGTATTTTCGCGCCAAAAATAGTGTACGTGACGTCAAAAACCATAATACTTTGGCACTACTAGAAATCAAGACCGATATTTTCCTGAAATTTGACATTCATTTTTTTTTTTACATTTAACGATACGTTTTGCTTAACTATATATAGTAATAAATAAAACACATTTCTAATCCCATGAGAACTGATCTTTTTTAACGGTGGTAGTGTCAACTACCACAAGGAAGTAAACATTTGGCGTAATTCGCATTATGTTTCACCTTTTATCCATTAGTCATTTATTTTTAATATCAATAATGTATGTTCGAAACTACATAACTTCAAAATGACAAAAAACAATATGAATATTATTCGAGAAACTCGACATAACAGGCTCAAGTTATTACAGGATCTGGAATATTTATTAACCACTGAATTTCATTATTAAGCAATACAATATTTACCTAAGTTTAACCAGTTCATCTTTGTATTCGCTACAAGTTTTTTCAGCTGCTTCGACACTCTTTATTAACCGCTCAAGTAAGAGCGGATATCTAGTGAGTCTCTGCATCTCATATGGCACAATTCCTAAAAATGTATACAGTTATAACCAATAGAAAAACAGAAGTCTTAAAATCAATTTAAAAATAAAATAATCATAAAGCATATAATCTTAACATACATGCAAATTAGTACAAGGACTGTCCAACTTGCTGAAAGTCTCAGAGGCGTTTTGTAAGGCAATTACCAAAGCTATTGGTCGACATTCCGATGTCAGATCCAATAATATAGTTGTTAATTAGCTTTGGTGCCATGTGAGTAAAACAACTTCTAATGGTTATATTATGAACTACATTTCTTGTAATTATTTGATCATACAGATAAGCAGGTGTTTTAAAATAGTAAATGTTATATAGTTTTTTACAATAAGATAAGCCAAACATATACCCATTTTAAGGTTTTTATTTTCAATGTAATAAGGAATGATATGCTATGCCGAATATTAAAAACAAATCTAAAACAGGAATTCTGTAGCTCTGAATTTAATTTTTGTATTCACTGGTTAAAAATTAATAATATACAGATAAACAATAATCAAGATTACAAAGCACCAATGAATTAACTAGTTGTAGCTTGGTTTTAGTAGGAAGACAGTTATTGAATTTATATAAGGATTTTAATTTAGAGTAGGACAACCCCATTTTCTTATTAACATGAGTTTCAAAGCCTAAAGAACTATCTATACAAAGACCCATTTTTATACTGTTTTCAAAAGACATCCTAACTACAACAATTTCACCCTCGCCAGTCTTGAACACTTCGCTTCAGTCTTTTTTGAATTTAAGTAAAGACCGTTATCCACAGACAATTCGCGTATTTTTTGCAGTATCAAATTAAGAGACTTTAGAGCTGCTATGGGGTTTAAAGAATCTCTATATACATACACTTGCGTGTCATCAGCATGTTGGTGAATTTTATATTGATTCTCCACGAGCAGCTGGTGTAGATTACTTAAATTGAAAAAACTATAGTCCCAGTGCAATACCGTCCGGAACACCCTATCCAGTAATTCCTGTGAGACGTTTTCATTCAAAAATCACATTTGAGTCACTAAGATAATCTTGAACCCATGACAAGGCTGCAATATGAACCAATGCCAATAAAGAGGGTAAATTTACCCTGGTTACTATCATACGCCACATCACTAACAACCTTCAATAGAGATAGAGGTTACAGTCTACAACACATGTGGAAACTGATCTTCAGACAGGGTCACGGATCGGCGAGCACAAGTCAGGTATAAAAGTCCTGAATCTCTCATTTAGTATTCAGATATCGTGGAGTAAAGACACCTGAAAATGCATGATGCAATCGAAAGCGAAACGACGGATAGTAATTTCAAATTGACACTGTCTAATCTCAAAAACCATGATGTCTTAATTACACTGGCCGACAAAAAAAATTTTTTGTTGTAACACAAATCAGAATAGCACAATCTAATAGAATCCAAATACGAAAATGACAAATAGAAAGTTGTAGCACGTAGGGTTTTCTTGTTAGAGTTGTAGAACCATATCGAATGTTACGATACTTAATACCTATAGAAAAAATGATTTCAGAAAATTCTTAACCCTGTTTATTGACTATGTTTACAGTTTTCGCCTATTAAACATACCATACATCTAAGAGAAAAGCAAACGAGAAAAACATTAACTTAAAACACTAATTAAACTTTATTTTTTCCGTTTATGAGGTGTCCTATCTTCTCTCTTCAAAAACCAACATTAGTCACCCATCGTGGCTGGATCCCATCGTCCTTGGTACCGAATTTCCATTGTTCTGATATCTTGGTGAGACCTTTCACCCTGCTTGTCACTAACAGATCCCAAATTTTTAGGAAAAATGACAGACGGGAATGGAGGAAGTGAAATTTTTAATGTCATTCTGGCACCAAGCGCTTTATAGCCATCTAAGAGTTCATTAACTAATTGTTCATAATTTTCATCCATATTGTTGCCTAAAAAACCTCTTATTACATTAATAAATGAATTCTATGCTCTGAGTTCCTGCCTGGTAAGCTTTTCCGTAAAATTGACATCGTCCAGCAATTTTCTGATTTGTGGCCCATAAAATGCCTTCTTTTAATTTGGCATCACTTAACTGGGGAAAGATTTGTCTTAGGCATTTAAATCAATCACCATCTTTATTCAAACCTTCACTTCACAAAGTTTTTCATCAGCCCAAGTTTAATGTGAAGAGGAGGCAAAGGACATTTTTGGGATCAACAAGAAGTATAAATTTAACGTTTTGAGATCCTGGTTGAAATTCGCTTCTTTCTGGCCAAATTTTTATTACATAATGCTGATTTATTGCACGACTGTCCCATAGACAAAGAAAACAGTAATATTTTATAAATCCCCCCTGAAGTCCCACTAAAATCGCTATAACTTTTAAATCCCCACATATCTGCCATTTATACCTATTGTAGTTTATTTTATCCAAAATCGTACGCATATTTTCATAATTTTCTTTCATTGCAACTGAATGGGCAGCTGGTATAGAGGGTTTTAAATTTCCATTATGCAATAACACAGCTTTTAAGCTATATTTAGATGAGTCTATGAATAAGCGCCACTCACGGGGAGAACGTTCAATATCAAGTTCCTGCATTAAACTGTCTATATCAGTACACGCGCACAACTAATTTTCCATATTGTAGAATTCAGAAAACATAGCATTTCTTTTTCTGAAATTCGTAATTTTTGTTTCTTTGGCCAATAGGTTCCATTCTTTAAGACGCGAACCCAGAAGTTCTGACTGTTGCTTGGATAACCCCCCAAATCACATACTAAATCATTTAATTCACTTTGAACAATCATATGTGGCTCGCCGGAACTGGGACCTATGGTAAAAGTGGGATCGGTGCACTGTTCTTCTGAGCTGCCTGATGATGCGTAATCTCCATTATCTTCTAAATCAATAGCTTGCCAATTTAAAGGCGCAATCGGCACTGGCACATTTGCATTATGAGGAACTGGTCGTATGGCAGATTGCAAGTTTGGATATTCTATATTGTGCTTTCCCTTTTTCTGAATATTTTTTTTATTATTGGGAGGTTATTTCCATTGTGAAAATAATGAGTTGGCTTGTGTTAGAAAAATCTTGTCGGCTAGTGTTATTTTTAAGTTTTATTTTAGATAATAGTATTGGTTGTCTGAGTGTCTTTACAGATATAACTGCTGCATTTGACAACGCAAATAAAGAAATTGTATTAGAAAAACTTGACTTTTATGGGGTGAGAGGCACAGCTCCCTGCCTCATTCAGATTGTCTGTTCTGGGAATAAGCTTAGCGATTCTTTGCTAAATGAATTTGGTGTGCATCAGGGCTCTGTACTCTCTTATTTCTTGTATGCTTAAATGACCTCCCAAGGGCATTTCGTGATTATAATGTTGAAAGCATATTGAATGCTGATGATGCCACTTTTGGTCAGGCAATTAACATGGGAGAAACCCTAATCAACTCTTTGAGACAGAGATGATTTTCTCATGCTAGCCTGTAGATATACCCTATTGCCCGTTTTTGTAGTATAAAGGTGGAAACAAAAAGATATTGGCTACAGAAACCCCAAAATGCTATCCCATTTTAAGATAGCTTTCAATTAACGAAAAATACACTGATTTGGCCAAACTCGCTGCAAGTAATCCTAACTGTGTAATATCCCCTGGCCAGCATCACATTCAATGCCCTTACATGATTCTCGAATTTAAGGTTTTTGTCAATTAACAAACCCAGAAACTTGATATATTGCTTACTTTGAATATCACAGTCAAACCTAAAGCTATACATACAAGTTTTGCTGACATTACGACATAAACGGTTCCAATCACACCATTCACAAATTTTCTTAACATCCTCAGAGACAATGCTGATTAGTCTAGACTTCCATAACAGTAGTATCATCAGCAAAGACTGTAAATCGTTCTTGAATGTAAAGAAAAGTCGGTTCATTTATGTGGAGAAGGAAGAGTATCGGGCCTAACACACAACCCTGAGGCACTCCATATCTGATACTTTATCTCTAGATCGAGCAATTTGTTTTCTGTCAGAGAAGTAAGACTCAAACCATTTCAGGGTATTTCCCCTAAAGCCATAATGGGGAGTTTCACATAATCAACTTATATATAAATCTTCTGGCATCATTTGGACTTTTGGACTCTTGAAAACCATATTGACGTATGCTCAAAATTTTAGCTTTAAACATTCTGTTCTTTTCTATAATTTCTGATAATGATGGAGGTTAAGATAAGCCTAGTGTTAAGTGTCTAGGTGTAATGGTGGACAACAGCCTATTATGGACTCAATAGATAAACTTGACAAGCGATAGATTAAACAGTGATATATGATATATGAAAAATAGTGGCTCAATTGATCACCCCAATCAACCATATTTACTCACTATTTCATTCATATTATGATCATATAGCATTAGAAACTAATAGTTTAGTTTTATCACAAACTAGATTAAAAAAGACAGATGACAGGGTTGTTAAAATTTTATAATGCTTTACCCCAATTAATTAGAGAACTTAAGAATGGCGGCTTTAGAAATAAAATTAGAGACATTTTGGCTAAAGCTCGTATATTTGATTTTAAAGAATACTTCTTTGAGTACTCACTTGATGTCAAATGGAAATGCCTTCTGCAACATCTGAAGTGAATTTCGTAATTTTGAACTGTATGTTAATTATTATGCCTTTGTTTTAAAATTAGTGTTCTTTTTTGTTTTTAATTGTAATTGATTTGTAGATTTCAATGTTGTCCAACATGATAACTTTTATTATATTTTAGTACTTATTTAATATTTATTTTAATCCGAAACATTAAGGGTAAAATTAGATTCAAATAAAGAGTTCATTCTAAAATGTGATAAAACACTTTGTTTTATAAAACATAAGGGCGTAGTCTAAATACCTTGTAGCTGCAGTCTGCGACACTGTCTTTTCTTCTCGCATTCACTCAATAAGGAGTCAAATTTGTTGTCTCTCTCTCGTCTCTTCTTGATAAACTCTAGCGCGAGCTGCTGTCTTTCGCAGAAAGTGGCTGCCGCTTTTTGAAGTAGTTCACCTTGAGGTCCTGCAAATAGATGCGTAGCAATTTAATTTTTTAACTGCCATCATATAGTTATTTAAGATTTTTTTCCAAACAAAAGCCATTTAATTTCGTATTTCTTTAGTTTGAAATATTCTAGTGTATAACTTTTTAAAGAATAAGTATACATTTTTATTTATTTATATACATAGCTTGCTTTACAGGTTTAGAACCCAACTACAAGGTAATTGGAGATTACTTGAC
The DNA here is from genome assembly GCA_030620095.1 of Kuschelorhynchus macadamiae. NCBI lineage: Eukaryota > Metazoa > Arthropoda > Insecta > Coleoptera > Curculionidae > Kuschelorhynchus > Kuschelorhynchus macadamiae. The sequence continues at coordinate 447,580 of JAUTXW010002504.1, forward strand.
ACTAAAACTAAACTATATAAGAAATTAAGATGACTTAAAAAAAAACAAAATATATGAATATACTAAAATTTAAAAAAAATTACCTATCTAGTAAATAATTCACAACCTAAATCAGACTATTCTGACCAAGTTTTTCAAGGTTTGAGCATGCAAGAAAGGATTCTCTTAAAAATATTAAATAAATCAATATCTCTTTTAGTATTTTGCACATTGTACATTAAATATAGAGGAGAAAACTTAAGAATATTAGTTCTTGGAGTATGGAGATAAAGTAGGGCATGATGGCGACTACTTACTTGAGGAACACAGAATTTAATTCTTGAAAGTATATTTGGGCAATTAAAATTATTATTTAGTAAATTAAACAAAGTGAGAATGGCAAAGTAATCTCGTCAATCTTTTAATGAGGAGACATGAAATCTACTAAGTAATAAATTATGAGGAAAGCCATAGAAAGGATAAGTTCCATCACTTCTGGAGCTCAAGTATTTTAAAAATTTACGCTGAACTTTTTCCAGGTTGTCAATGTGCCAGTGCAATAGTATTCTAGTGAGCGGGCATAGGAAAAATATAGCGACTTGATTGGATCAGTATTTCTAAAGTCTCTGGTGGATCTCAAAGCCATATGATTTCTAAGCTTCAGATATAATGTTATTAATACGAACAGAAAAAAAAAGCTTTATGTCAAAAGTTACTCCAAGGTCTTTAAACGAGTCTTCGCGGCACAATAAACTTTCATTTAGAGAATATTGAAAAATAGTAGGGGATTGATTTGTGGTAAAGGATAAAAGTTTACACTTTTCAGCGTTGAGCCATAGACCGTTTTCCAGACAACAGTTGCTTATTAATTTTCAATATCAACAAACAAAATGGCGAATAGTAAAAATTTAGCTCCAGACAAATCGCGATCAAATTGCGGTATTTGCGACAAAAAAACTAAAAAAGTAGCGTCATGCATTAAATGTAATGTATATTTTCACAGTTATTGTATAATTAAACAACCGGGATATAAAATAGTGGAAATTAACAAAATCGTTTGTGCAAACTGCAACGAGGACGACCATGATGGCGATCGATCAAGAGAAAAAATGTTAAACTGGTATGTGAAGAATAATGGCCTTCTGAGTACACTAGTACTGGAACTTCAAGAGAAAAATGACTTGCTAAGGGAAAAAGCACAGTTTCTCGAGGAAAAACTGGCAAAAGTCGAAGAAAATCGTAAAAATTCTCAAGGTAACGCCCCCCCTTGCCCTCCATCTCCTAAAAGTACCCAGGTCGGCCATATTGATTCTGAAAATCATGTTGACAGTGACAACGTTGACGTTTCCAAGACCTGTGTTGCCGCCCGAAAGACCAGTGTTGCCAAACATAAACATACCATTGGCCATGGTGAAGCTAGCAACAGGACTCAAAATAGCAACACCAATGGTCCTAAAGTTGGCTGCAGTAACAATATGTCTAACTTCACTCCAATTGGTAATGAAAGAGGAAGAAGAAAAGATGATGTCAACAAAACCGTAGTTTCAAGCAATGACATATCAGATTCGAATATTAATAAATCGCCCCAAAATCGTAAAATTACGCTAAATCAAGTTAGTACAGCCATTAATTTAGCAAACAATCAGTTCAAAGACAAGCAACTCAATGAGGGCTCTGATGATAAACCATCCACTGGAAATTACAAAGGACATATCATTCAGAAAAGCCAATCGAACTATAGAAGGCGCAGTGCAAATTCTGAAAACAATGTTCTAATCAATAATGGCCCTCATGGAGTTTTCAAAGCAGGAAATTTTGAAAAAAGAATTTGGACAGCAGATGAAGTTGATGGTTTCGGTGGAACTGAAAAGAAGGCATGGATTTACCTGTACCGTGTAAAACGGGATGCTACACCAAACATAATCTTAAACTACATAAAAAGGAACCAGAACTTTAAGGATGTAGAAGTCATGGTGAACGAGCTGCCAACTGATGAAACGAAAAACAAATGTTTTAGAGTCTCTGCCCCTTTACAAACCAAAGACATTTTATACAACAATGATTTCTGGCCACGCGGTGTTGGAGTGAAGAGATATGATTTTCGCAGGCAAAAAAGCTATGGTCAGTCTTTTTTAGCATAAAAAATATATCAGGTACTAATAATACATCTAAACTAAACAATATTACAAATCCAAAAAATAACTTACATCTTATATCACTAATTCATATTAATATTCAAAGCTTTAGAAACAAAACTGGCGAAATGGAGGCATTTCTCTTGGCAGGTTTTGGTGCCTGTGGGCCTGATGTTATCTGTGTAAGCGAACACTGGCTAACACCTCTTGAATCGCAACACTTTTGTTTAAGTGGTTATTCTATTGCCTCTTGTTTTTCTAGGAGCGAAACGTCACATGGTGGCTCTATGATTTTAATTAAAAACACTATTTCCTTTCTGTCACTTAATATTCCTTCTATCGAGAGACATTGTGAGGTCTCGGCAATGAGATTGGAGGATTGTGGCATCAATGTTGTAAATATATATCGCACACCACAGGGCAACTTTGCTATTTTTATGGAACATTTGAATACAGTCTTATCAACATTTAAACCTACTCAAAACATAATATTGAGTGGGGATTTTAATGTTAAATTTAATACAAACGAGGCGAACACCATCACATTAATTGACCTTCTGACAACGTACGGCCTTGTGCAAACCATCCATTGCAACACAAGAAATAACAATTGTATTGATAATATCTTTATTAATTTTAGTCTGGACTTTTATAGAGCGAAAAATATTGACGCATTGCTGTCTGATCACGATTGTCAAACTATTGAGGTTCGGTCTTGCATCAGGGATCACGAGGTTGGTGTGAGGATTTGTAGGCCCATTACACACACAGGTAGGAATGCATTCTTTGAGCTAGTTAGTGCTACTGATTGGACATTTGTCGATGATCCTCATATGAACGTCAGTAATAAGATAAATATTTTTCTTGAAAAAATTGTTACGGCTTTTGAACACTCCTTTGCCGAGAAACGTATATCATGTAAAAAAAGATCTATGCGTGTTTTATGGTTTACTGATACGTTGAGGGAAATGAGAGAAAGACTTCAATTCTTGAATGATCTCTGTAAAATGTACAACACAGAGGAAAATAAAATTATAAGAAACCAGTTTAGATCTAAATATAAAAATGAAATTAAAAAACAAAAAATTTTGGCAAATGACAACTTTATTCACAATGCTAATAACCCAACAAAGTCCATGTGGGCTATTATAAATCAAAAAAAGCCCGACTTAAAAAAGCCCAACATATCTCCTAACGATCTCAACACCTTTTTTGTTAATGCTGCCGACACGTTGGTTAGCAGGCTTCCGTCCACTAATATTGACCCACTTAGTTTTGTCCAAGCAACTGATAGGGATAGTCTCGAGTTTCACCAGCTGACTTTCATTGAGGTGCGGGACATAATGACTTCCCTGAAAAGTACTACCGCCAAAGATGTCTATGGTCTGAGCACACCAATACTTCAAATAGTAAGAGAATTCATGGTTGTTCCACTTACCAAAATATTAAATCAATGTATTGAGAAACGGGTTTTTCCTGACATTCTCAAGGTTGCTTCTGTGGTCCCGATTTTCAAGAAAGGTGATGTTAACGATGTATCTAATTACAGACCTATTTCTGTTTTGCCTGTGGTCTCAAAAGTTTTTGAAAGGGCTTTAAAAATACAGCTATGTAAATATTTGGATAAACATAATATTATAAACAAAAACCAGTTTGGGTTCCGTAAAAATCTAAGTACAACTGATGCAATCCTTAAATATGTGGAATTTACCCTTGACTGCTTTGAGAAGGGACTTTACTCGGCTGCTATTTTCTGCGATCTTAGCAAGGCCTTCGACTGCGTGCCTCATCAATCACTACTTAACAAGATGGTAAAACTGGGTTTCGGAACGCACTGCGTGGAAATGATTGCATCATATTTGCGGAACAGGAGGCAATCAGTGTTTCTTGATGGGGTTAGGTCGGAGGTTTTGGAAATCAACGTCGGTGTACCACAGGGCTCCATCCTGGGCCCCATTCTATTTCTCATCTATCTCTCGGACATGGAGTCTGCCATGACCAACATCAATAGCAGTTTTTATGCCGATGACACGGTGCTTTTTGTAGCGGAGAAGAGTCTGGTCAACTTGGGCTCGAGTACTGTGGAGAGGGCACGGTCTGGGGCACAGGAATGGTTCACGAGCAACAGGCTGGCTCTAAATGAAGCAAAGACCGAAGTAATGATATCATCTACTAGGGATTTGAGCACCGTTGAAGGTAATCCAGAGTCGGTTGGATATCTGGGAGTCACTCTCGATCCTAGCTTAAGGTTGTGTGGAGGTATCTATGCACTTAGACAGCTGGCTAACAGAGTGTCCACTACTGTCTTGAGGGTGGCTTATTTTGCTCTATTCCAGTCTAGGCTTACATATGCGATTGTGTCCTGGGGCCATTCTCCTATTCAACACCGCCTATTTGGTCTTCAGCGAAAAGCCATAAGAATACTGGGAGGTCTTAATTATCGAGACGAGTGCAGGGATGCCTTTGTGCAGCTGGGTGTGCTAACCTTGCCTTGCCTTTATGCTCTTGAATGTGTCATGTACATTAAATATAACACAACTCAATATGATAATCACTCCGACCATCATAACTACGATACTAGACACAGGAACAACTTATTAACAACATACACCCGACTAACACGAGGACAAACTGGCATAAACTATTATGGAATAAAATTTTATAACCTGCTTCCAGTTAACATCAGGCTTCTGGCACCTAAGCAGCTGAAACTTAGGTTAAAAGCTGTATTCCTGGGTCGTGCCTTTTTTTCGTTAGAAGAAGTAGCTGAAGGTTTACCTAACTCTTTTAGAACTCTACAAGACTGACCATAGATTTTCATTATCCTGTAAAATTTGTGTTGTTTGTCATTTACTTAGTTGGTATTTATTCTATATATTTATTGTAATTTTGTATATTTATTTAAATTTAGTTAGTGTTTATATTCGTTTAAATTAAGCATAGTTTGTCTTTTTATATGTATTGTAATTATTTTATATTATTGATTTAAATTTAATTATTATCATTTTTGTAAAATTATGTATTTCTAAATTTATTAATTTTAATTCTCCTTATGACGTGTGAAAAGTGTAATAGCTGTCTTCAATAATAAATTCTATTCTATTCTATTCTATTCTATTCTATTATATCCAGATTATGTTGAAGCCTCGCACAGTCCTCATAATCCTTAACGCTTATATACAACTTTACATCATCAGCATAAAGCAAAGTTAACATTAAGTTGAGACCCAATATCATTAATAAAACAGTTAAAAAGTAGGGGTCCCAAGACAGAACCCTGAGGAACTCCTGAAGTTGCAGTATAGTAGTCGGATTTAGAGCCGCAAACGTGCACAAATTGCCTATGACTTAACAAATATGAATAAAATAGTTCAATGAGTGGCTCAGAGAGGCCAAAGAAGCACCAAGAAGCAATCCCATAGAAGACATAGTATCCTCCGTTGAAGCAGCAATCAGAAGATTACCAGTAGAACAAGCTGATGAACTCAGATATGAGACACCGAAGATCATTAAAAGCTCAAAACCACCGAAGTCGAATATCTCCGCAGCCGAAAAAATGGCAATGAAGACCTTAAATGAAGATGAAAACATTCTGATCCTTCCAGCAGATAAAGGCAACGCTACAGCCGTCATGGACAGAACGGACTACGTGGAAAATATAGCTCACCTTTT